>OY720032.1:6726793-7122655 GCA_963082485.1 Eudonia mercurella
AGCGCGGCGGCGCGCGTCACGTCGCCGGGCTCGGGCACGGGCAGCGCGCAGTCGGCCGACGCCGCACCGCCACACGCGCGCATGTACGTGCGCACGATGAAGTGGAGCAGCGTCACGTTGGACTGCTTCGACTGGAGCCACAGATTAAATTATAGTGAGTCTGGAGCGTCGACGGCGTGTTTTGTTAACGCTGGCACTGCCCGCCCACTACCGACTTTTTGTTGGATCGATTTTTTTCGTCGAGTTTTATCACCTACTTTGTGAACGACTTTTTGTAGGACGTGTGCGTTGCCGAATAAAAAATTTGTCACCGATTAACGGACGTGAGCGGGCGCCTTAGGCTAAGCGTATACTGAGACGCAGGCGACGCAGTTTCGTGCAGCGCAGAGCAGTGCAGATTTTGTAATACATGGATGTGCTGAGAGCTGCGTACGCTGCGGCGCAGGCTCGTGCGACGCAAACATGTGACTGCACTGCTCTGCGCCTCGTAGTACCGGCACAGATTTCTGCGCGATGCGTGCGTGTCGACACGTGTTTTTTTTCACCATTTTATTGTAACTAGTGGTCGCTCAGTGGTCGAATTCGACCGTAATTTTATTAAGGTTCCACGGATTGTATCCTAAACAATGAAAATTAAAAAAGATAGAATGTGAGTTCAGATTGGCATTGACAGATGTCGGCCGCATTAAAGACAAACAATACGTGTGTGTCAGTCAAATACATATGCGAGTGTGTCAAATACATGGTAGTGTGTGTAATGTTGTTTTTGTTGATTTAATGTATTTTTAAGCATAATTTAAAAAAATATTAACATTCGGATAACCTTCTCTATATAAACGTCATAGTTACGTCATAGTACACTCATGTGTGCGAAATTACATACTCCTTCGTCTGCGAAATTTTCGTAAAAACGGGTACAAAGTTTTTGCTTCACGTATTAATATAATAATATAGATTTTGTTACAATGAGAGAACAATTAATAGAACTCTCTCGATAGTACAAATTCTCCGTTAGTAGAACGTTCTTTCATATAATCACTTTGCCAAGCGTTTTCTACGATTTGCCAAACTGTAATGTAGTAACAACTCCTTTAGAATTCTAAATCATTTATTCAGTTTAGACTACAAGTAGTTCTTGTGAATGTCACTATGCCATCGGTTCGTAAGTCTACTCTGGGCGGGAGATCTTGTACTGAGAAAAACCGGCAAGAAACTCAGCAAGTGTCCACCTCTCAAAATGCCCTATCATAGCAGGACACTTTCCATCTATACTAATATTATAAAGAGGAAACCTTTGTATTTTTGTATGTAGTATGTATGTTTATAACGAATAAACTCAAAAACTACTGAATCTTTGAAATAATAGTAGGTTATTAATACCTACTATTATTATATTATTACCTATTGGTAAATTAATATTTTGTTAATCACTTGATGTGTCACTTCTGACACCCGCGCATTCGGTACTTGGTTCTGTACGCCCGATCTGTTTTTAATCAGTTATTGATTATATTACTTGATTCGGGACTTTTCATAGTTTTATCTCTTTCTAATCAGATAGACGTTTTCATACAACTGTCATACGGTTTTTATCAACCTATATCATATTCATGACATGAATGTGTGAATACGTTATCGCCGGTAAACCTAAACACAAAGCTTACCTTGACATCTTTTAACTTGGCGAGTATTTCCAGCCCGAAGCCATCCGCTTGCCCCCTTTGCCCATTGCCGCCGTTCATGTAGTTACCGAGTGTTAAGATAATGGCAAACAGTTTTTTCAGAGATTCATTTGATATTAAAAACTGTAAAAAAAGTTACAAAAAGGTTAAATTATCTCTTCCTACAGTTGAAATGCTTTTTATTATTAGAAAAAGAAAACAGAATATAAAATGATACTACAGTATATTACGAGAATCTGGATACAGGCACTATCAGTTGTGGCAACTGCTTGCCTGTATTTTTTTTATATTTATTGATGTGTAACCTCTTTCCGCTCGCTATATATACAATTTGTGGGAGTGATTTCGTAGAAAAGGGACGGAAGTACGTAACAGTGTGATCCGTAACAGCCACCAGTGATCGACACTTTAGGCCCAATGTCCGTTGTTGGTAGTAATATTTGTGGGAGTGATTCGTAGAAATGTGATACTGCCGCACAATTTATGAACGCATTAAGTACAACTTACTGTGTTTATGATTATGATATTTGAGGTATTATTATATTATTATTTATTTTTTATTAGGTATTATTATTATTATTATTTTTATGGTATTTTTTACATTACGATCTATTTTCTCAAAACTGTTCACATGTTCTTTACTCATAAATAAATTGCGCGGCAGATAGGCTTCTCATCAAGATCGTGCTTACCGCGCCTACGGGGTACAGGCGTTGGTGGGGACGAAATAAAACGGTCTTGCATGGGTCGCGGGCGGTGCAGCGGGAGGGCAAGCGAGCGCGCCGCGTGCGGCGGACTCGGATCGGACTGCTAGTCGTCGGAGGTCGTTTGCCGCGGCGACTTGTGTGATTTGAACACTCGGAATTTCGTTGGACGCACACGAGATCTCGATCCGAAGATGAGCAAACCGTTTGAAAGACAGGCAAAAGAAATTGTGTATAACGTAAACAAACTAATATTAGTTTTGAATAAATTATTTGTAATTTACCTATTATTAGCACTATTTATGTATTCTCATCAAATACCTACCTACATAAGTTAAACATTACACAATATTTCTAAATCGTGTTGTAATGTGGGTAAACATATTCGTGTTGATCTGAAGATATGTCATCCGCAAATCACTACGTGTATAGCCGCACGGCACGACACGCATGCTACTTCGTCCCCGCCAACCCCTGTACCTCGTGGGCGCGGTAAGCACGATCTTGACGAGCTATAGGCACGGACGTGACACTGGGCGTCGCTAGAGATGAGAGTTTTTTCCGATATATCGATATATCTATAAAAAATAACCGATATCGAAATTCGTATCAAAATCGATATTTAATTTATTTATTATCATCTCATCACGATCTAACTAAATTAGCTAGAATTCAAAGCCGTAAAAGATTGAAAAAAAAAACTTATTGTTTTGTTGAGCTGAATTCCATTAATCTAATCTGTGGTAGTGAGTGCGTAACTGCCACTGTCAGTGCGTTGCTTCTATTATATGTCATGTCATGTGTGTGTGCTGCGTATACGCAACGGCCATTTTGTACTTTGATTTAAAATAGTTATTTCTTTCTTTAAGAGTAATAAGAGAGTTTGCTTATTTTATTTGGAATTCGTGCTTTTCAAATCGCCACTTTAAAAAAAGCAGGAGGTTCTCCTTTTTTAAAGTCGGTTAAAAATTTTACCGATATATCGATTTGTTTATCGGTTGTCGCGACACGTCTGGCCAAACAATTCGTCCTATCGCGAATACAAATGCACTTCGCGACACGTCTGGCCAAACAATTCGTCCTATCGCGAATATAAATGCACTTCGCGCCGCTGTCGGTAAATTATCGCTCATCAAAGGGTTTTATCGCGACAAAGTTCGTGCGGTTGGCTACACTTCCGCGCACTTAGTTGACTGCGAGGCGCCGAGAGGTTTGAACGTGTTTCATTTATGGATTGGAGTAATGAAAAAATATTAGAATTAATAGAAAATTATGAATCTGAACTTTTATTGTTCAAATAATAAAGATGCAGTAAATAATTATTTGCTGGTAACATGTAATATAGCGCAACCGCCTCTTCTATTTTTTCCGCGAAATGAATTATCGCGACGTAGCAAAGTTTTTTTTTAATGTGGCCAAACACTTCGTCGTAGATCGAACATGAAGTTTTATCGTGACATCGCGAACACGAATCTTCGACTTCAAGTGTGGCCGTATGGTGTAGCATTTCTGTATGTTTTACAATTAGGGCGCAGACGAGTAAGCGTCGTGCCCGCGCCCTGTCTTTTCTATATGTTTTGCGTCGAGACGCTTCTATATATTTTGTATGAAAGGGACGCGGAAGAGACATTTGTCCGCGCCCCGTCTGCGTCTTACGTCTTTTTTGTATGTCCAGCGCCTTAGGCTCGTTCGTTTTTTTTTGTTTTACATTTGGTTCAGTGACTTATTTTACTACTAGCGACATCTCTTATGGTTTTAGGGAGTTACATTTTTATTTGTAGTTGAGGGTGTGCACATATTTTAACATTATTATTGGCAGTTAGTGAAAAATCTGTTGAGTTTCCCATTGCTGTTCACACCCTTCTATCTACCTAAGTTTCATTAGCATCCCTTATAATAATGAAGATGCTGACAAATTAAAGAAAATAATTACCTCACATGTGTGTTTTAAATTATCCAGCTTATGCATAGTTGTACTAATGGAGTCTTCAAACTCAGCTTGAAACATGAAGCAAGAAATGCGCTCGGCAAAATTTGGAATGCCAGCCAAATCGTGCAAGAACGCCTCTGGCTTGTCGAGTGGGATGTCTGGTTTCGTTTTCAAATGTTCCTTTATCATAGCCTGCTCTTCCTCAGTTGCACGCTAAGGGATAGACACAAATGTTATTAAATACTTCTGGATTTCCTATTATTCTATTATTCTTTGTAGAATTAACAGGGGAAGCGTTTATCTAATGGTAAATGAAGATGAGATCGAAAATAGCCGTTTACCCTTCACCCTCAAATTTCTATGATCCTTAACTAAGGAACTGGCTCTCTTCGGAAAACAACAATGTTACTAACAATGTCACCATAGCAACAGAATAAGATAACTAGTAACCAAACACTTATAACATTGCGTTACCCCGTGTGGTGCGTAAAGAATTGCACCACCCATCTCTTCCCGTGGGTGTTGTAGAAGGCGACTATGGGACCATTCCAGCAGCGTCTTGCTGTGATTATTCTCACCTTACTGCGATCACCAACCCGCCTGCCAAGCGTGGCGATTATGGCAAATTCTCCTCAAAATGATTTATCTTTGAGGGAGGCCTAGGTCCAGCAGTGGACGTCTTTTTGGCTGAGAGGAGGAGGTAACCAACCAAACAGAGTAAAATAATTTACCACTTGCTAGGAATCAACTATTCTTTGGGCCAAGACTGTGGTGGTCCTGACCACTAGACCATAGAGGCAGTTATGAACTATAATAAGAAGCAACATAACCCATTTTATTAACAAACAGAACTACTCACCAACTCATAAATTTGCTGTAACGCTTCCAGACTAACAACAGACGTGTCAAAATTATAAATAGCATTCTCTATTTCGGAAAATTCTACGTGTAAGCTCTGAGCAAGTATTCCAACGTTCTGAGATCTCTTGCAGTCTAATATCTTCACTGGCTGAATTTTTGTCTTCACTTCAACTTTCTTCTTCACTGGGGCTTTAACGACTTGTCGTGAGAACAGGTCAGTAAATTCATCTATGTTATCTAACTTTGCTTCATCGATTTCTAGCCACAGAGGTTTCAAAACAGTCGCGTCCGCTTCTCCTTGGCTAATAGTTTGTGCAGTATTAGCTAATATTCTTGTCCAGTAAAGAGGCTTCATCGGAGCAGCTGGTTTCACTGGAATCTTTCTCAAGGCTGCAATTAAACATTTTATTATCCAAATATTAAACTAAATTATAGCTAACTAAAAACTAGATAACGAAATTATAAGGGATATTGAACGTAGCAATAAATTATTTGTACTTTATAAATTATTGATATTGATATATTTTACTTACTAGATCGCTGCATGCCCCAACCTCCAATCGGAGGCGCTGGAAAGGGCAGAGGTCCCGAACAGTGCGGTGGGGGTGGAACAGACCCCGGCATACCGGGAGGAGGCGGAGGTCCAGATCCTAGGTTAGGCGGTGGCGGTGGAGTAGACCCTGGCATTGGCGGCGGAAATGGGCTCATTCCAGGCATGGGAGGGGGAGGGGGACCCATACCAGGCATAGGTGGGGGTGGTGGACCTATACCAGGCATAGGAGGGGGTGGTGGACCTATACCGGGCATAGGAGGAGGTGGACCCATTCCAGGCATAGGAGGGGGAGGTGGACCCATTCCAGGCATAGGAGGGGGAGGTGGACCCATGCCAGGCATAGGAGGGGGAGGTGGACCCATGCCAGGCATAGGAGGGGGGGGAGGTCCCATTGGTGCCATTGGAGGTTGTGGTGGAACTGACACAGGTGAAGTTGAAGAGACGACATCAGGTAGTTGTGGTGAAGGTGTAGATTTCGGAGAAATTGGGCTTGGAATATGAGATTCCCCTAAACCAGGTATAGGTGGAGGCGTAGAACTTGTTCCTGGCATGGGCGGTGGTGGCGGTGCCATTCCCGGTGACGGAGGCGGTGGAGACGGCGAAGGTTGACTAGGCAATGTACTTAAAGGTGGTAACGATACAAGCTCTTTCGTGGAGAGTTCTGATGTCGGTGGGAATATAAGACTAGGCGTAGTCTGATTAGCTTCGTTTAATAAATTTGTACATTCGTATGGTGACGCCACAGTTGGTGATCTAAGAGACGATTGAATAGTTTCTGATATATTCGTAATGTGATTGACTTTTAAATATAATACTTGAGTCACAGGATGAACGTCTGTTGATTTAGAAGTTATAGTATCTTCAGTATTATCAGAGCTAATGTCTTTGAGGTTACTTATTAATTCGGTTGAGGTTAAAGTACTAAGAAAAGATGCATCAGAAGAGCACGCTGAGTCACATACTGCACTGACGCTTGTGTGCTCTGAATTCTTGGCAAGTGGCTTACTTGTCTCACTTGGAAGATATTTGTTATTTTCATTATTTTCGTTACTCTTAGGAACATCGCCTTTACTGGTGGCTTCATTATAATCTCTACTTTTATTTAACTTACAATAGTTTTCAATTTTCTCAGATCTATTATCAGGTTTATTCTCAGTGTCATTAACACTACTTACAACTATTGTACTATCAATATTAACATTCGTTTTTAAATGAGGGTCAGGTATATTTATCACAGGCCTATAGGATAGTTTATTTATATCATTGGTAAGATTTGAAGTTTGAACTTCTTTGTTAATTAATTCAATTTTGTTCTTGGATACTAAATAATGTTCAGGTAAATCAAAGCTCTTTTCTAAATTTTTGTTCAGAGCATCTATTTGAGCATTCAGCTTATATTTTTCTAATTGATATTCTATCTCTTGAAGTTTTCTTTTTAATTGCGTTATGGCAAGTCTGGCTTCATTAATGTCACTAATTTCTTCATTATTGTTTTGGTTAAAGAATTTGTTGTTTTCCAAACTGCAGCGGTTTGTGATGTGTTCTTGTGAGACTTGATGCAGAAAGTCTTTGTCTGGGGGCCATGCAGTCATTTGTAGCCGGCCCGGTGTTACTGGTTGAGATGCAGGAACCTCCATATGGGCCCAATAGTACATCAAATTAGGCTGTAAATTAAAATAATATATATAGTTAACAGCATTTGTGACTTTTGTTGTACTAACTTGTAGTTATGTGTAAGGTGAAGTTCTGTAGAAATAATTAATAGTTTTTAATAGATGAGCTAGTTTTAGCGTTAGTGCTAGAAAGCTAACTATCTCCATGATTTATCATTATAGATATAATAATAAAATGCCAGCAAAATTAAGATTTATTGTATAAAAAAAAATACTTAGAGTATCTGCTTTTACATGAAGTTATAATTTTTAAAAATATTACAAAATACTACAGTGATTATCACTTGCCTTGTGTTAAGGATTGAGAATATAATTGTGTTTTTTGAAACCTTTTTCTGAAATCTATATTTAATTCAGAATAAAAAATATATTTTGTTACATACATTTATAAACAAAATCTACTGCTCTTACTTATCCCATCTTAATAGCAAACTTAATTAGTTTTTTCTTATTTATGACTAGCAGTGACTTCATCAGTCCTCTGTATCCCATGTTATAAGGATTAAAAAAATACTTTCTAGGTACCCGATAAAGAAAGAAATAAGCATGTAGGTAGGTACATGGTTATTCTAATAAATGGTGGTGCTATTTTTATATAGATAGATAATTATGTAAAACATCTGTGAACTGATGATGTGTGTAATGTAAGTGACAATGATAGTAAGGTACATCTGTGAAACCTAGTAATGTTACTTAAGTGAGTTTTGTCACATTCTATCAAATAAATATTTGGGTCGAAATTTAATACTTATTAGATATACCTACACTAGATAGATTTCACATAACAGGATACTTTTTCTAAAAAAACAAATAAATTTTTCAATGTAATTTAAACTTATTTATAACAATAATATCTTTGACTGAGATACTAGGACTGAGGTGGTCACTATTTAAAAGTTTAAATTTTTAATAACAACTAATTTAACCCATCAGTGGCAAAGCATTCTGCCCGATACTCGAAGGGTTTAATTCCCTGGTTGAGCAGTGTTTAACGGATTTTTTGATGCATAGCCCAGGTTTGTGATCACCTACCTGCATTTGGCAAGCATATAAGTCACTTTCTCATCAATTGTAGTAACTTGATTTCAATGATGGAGGCCTTTGCCCAGTTGTGAGATAGTTATGGGCTATTTACTACTTACATAATTAATTAAATTTAGTAAATGGCAAAGTAGCAGTTACAATTTATTATTTCTTAGGGGTTAGATACAACTAATCTTTTTTTATAAATAAGTAAACGAGATTAATAAAAACTATGCATATGACAATGTTGAGTACGTATGAATGCACATACGAATACGAATTCAGATTTTTTGTAAGAATCTTACCTTGAATATGTTTTCTGAAGGTGCATCTTTATCAACTATCTGCCGTAAAACACCAGCCGCCAACAGATGAGTGCAATACTGGATACCAAGGTTCCTCAGATCAGAATTATTTAGCAAGCTCTTCAAGTGATTGTTCTCAGAAATCGACGATAGAAACCAGTTAAGAAGCATCTGCCCTGAAAGTGGAAACAAAATGGACTTTACGAGTTTCTATTTCTTTCATATAGTAGTAAGTCACGAATCATTTTTTGTAATAAATCATTACTATAAATTTAAAGTAATGACTTCTATCGAAAAGTAAATAAACACAATCAAAAAGGTGAATTGTAAATAAAATGTCATTAACTATGACATGACATCACGTTTTGTTTGACTTTTGTTTTAAAAACTTAGGAGCGTGTTCCAATGCGCAAAATATTTTTAATGCACGATGGGATACATAACTCCGCACCTACTTTATAAAGTGCTTAACATGGCAACAAACTAAAATGTTAAATTCTGGAACAAGCCCATGACCACAGGTTATAAAATTTATAAACTATGGCCACTTCTTGGCGGGAAAGTGAAGAGTCGGGACTTATTGGCGGAAAAGTGAAGTCATGTCTGAGATTTTGTTTAATTTTCTAAAATTTGTGTTATGTTGAATCATCATCATCATCATCATCATCAGCTCATTTTATGTCCCCACTGCTGGGGCACGAGCCTTCCCTACGGATGGATAGGGAGAACGGGCCATAAACCACCACGCGGGCCTAGTGCGGATTGGTGGTTGTTAACGACTGCTAATGCAGCCGGGACCAACAGCTTTACGTGCCTTCCGAAGCACGGAGGAGCGCGAGATGATAAATTTTTGGTCACCCATCCAATGACCGGCCTTTACGAAAGTTGCTTAACCTCAGCACTCGCAGACCGGGCGCGTTAACCACTGCGCCATCGAGCTCCACAAAAATACAAAGGTTTCCTCTTTATAATATTAGTATAGATTTAATTAAGGAGCATCATTAAAACTTTTATAAAATGTAATCCCATAGATTCATTACTATCGTCATTATCAACATCATCACGAGCTCATTTTTTTCTCCTCACTGCTTTTTTTGCTTTTTTTTGGTACGCAACGCAGGCACGAGCCTTCCCTATGGATGGATACATATTAAATGTATGTGTCCGTTGCTCGAGCGCGTTTGTATGAAGCTTACTTTCTGCAGTATCCTTAATTTGTGCCTACGTACTCTCTAGACGAGGAGCTCGATGGCGCAGTGTTTAACGCGCCCGGTCTGCGAGTACTGAGGTTGAGTAACTTTCGCAAAGGCCGGTCATTGGATGGGTGACCAAAAATGTATCATCTCGAGCTCCTCCGTGCTTCGGAAGGTACGTTACGCCGTTGGTCCCGGCTGCATTAGCAGTCGTTAACAACCACCAATCCGCACTGGGCCCGCGTGGTGGATTATGACCCGTTCTCCCTAGCCATCCATAGGGAAGGCTCGAGCCCCAGCAGTGGGGACATATATGAGCTGATGATGATGATGATGATGACTCTCTAGACTAGATGTACTGATTTTTTATGTGTTTTTTATATCTTACTAGCTGACCCGGCGGACTTCGTACCGCTTTGACAGTTTCCATCATTGAGTTATTAAATATATAATAATGGTTTCCATGACCACAAAACAAAAAATAATTTTGTAGGTATTGGAAAATTAAGTTGTCGTTTTTAGTATTTTATATATATATTTTTTTAATATAGCCTGTTACTCAGCGCTAATGTAGCATTCTAATGGTGAGATAATTTTTTAAATCGGTCCAGTCGTTTTTGAGTTTATTCGTTTCACACATACATACATACATACATATATATATATATATATATATATATATATATATATATGTATACATACATACAAAAATACAAAGGTTTCCTCTTTATAATATTAGCATAGATGGGTAAACATTTAGCCTTCCCCGGAATCCTCAACTAGTGAAGCACTGACTATCTTATCTCTAGCTGCCGGAACACAACAATGCTACAAACATAGATGTTATGGTTACATATTTAGATAAGATGGTGATGGTGGTAGCTAGCCAGGCGGACAAACAACCACCAACCAAACAGATACACAAACATGTAGCCCCGCTGGGAATCGAACCCGGGACCTCTGGGTCTAAACCGATGGTCTCAACAACTCTTAAAAATATTACAATTTTTGAGCCAGGAAAAGTAAAAAAAAACTTGCTTGAATTTTTTTTTTTTAAATGCTAGGGCCTTATTTCTCTGATATAATTAGATGTTATGTCAAAATATTTGCAGTTGATAAAAGTGACCTTATTATCAACTGCAAATATTACAAATATTAAATGCAATGCCAATATTAGGTGTTATTTAATTTGATATTTTGTGTAAGTAGGTATTAGGTATCGCAGTGTCACCACTGTTCGACACTTAAGCCCAGTGTTCGACACAGTTTTCCTCGGCAAAAAATAACATAGATTTTCATTGATTTTACGAGATGCAGTGCGTTTTTTTGAAAACTTGAAAGTAAAAAAATATTTTACAATAATCGAATATCGAAATAATAAATCTGTGTGAAAATCCCTAACCCACCCGGGTGACAAACGAAGAGAGTTAAAGTTTGACCACACAAATTCTCATTTTCGTTTATACATTTATTTGTTAACTTGATTGAATGGTGAAGGCTGATAGGCACCATGTTGTTAGTGACGTGTATTTTTGTCGCCAGTCACAATAATTAACGTCTCTTGTAAAGCGATAAAAAAGCCTTATCTACTTTTTTATTTATTTTTAGTGGAAGCAGATAAGGTCGACAATGAAAGCCAAATAACTTGTCCCCAACTTACTGGGTCGCGTATTCCCCACGAGCATCGCGTAATTTGTAACGTCAACGACGTAAATCGTTTTCGCAACAAACTTCATTGTCACATCGCCGGTCCTTAGGTCACATTCAACTTCGCCGTTGGAAACGAACAACACAGTTTTAAACCATCGCACTAGTTTATCAAATCTTAAAGTCAGCTCTTTTCTCGTCACTAAAACTATGGCACGTCTCTTCAATCTTCTGAATGCGGAGCGATGTCTTCTAGAAGCGGACACAAAGCCCTTGTTAATTGATGTTATTTCGTCTGTATGTAATCCCAGTATGGTAACGATGTCTTGTATACTCTTCTCCGGGCAACGATTTTGGCCAAGAAATTTGACATAGTTGAAATGAGCTATCGAGGAATTGGTGAAGTTAACGCGATTTGTTGATAATTGCATGTCTGCAGCGCGCTGTGGCCGACCTGTAAGTCACGTACTCACATGTCGCTAATGACTCGTATCTGATTAATGAAGATAAGAATTAGGGGCTATAACAGATTTCTTATCGCCATGTGGAAGGCAAACATTTGTGGCGCCGCCCCGTGAGAAATAGAAGATTACTTCAGTTCTTCGCATATTTATTTCGAACTTTAAAACCGTAAACAAAACGTGATGTCACTTCAATGATTTGTGTGTAAGTTTACTAAGCGTGCATAGTTAGATTCTTGCTCGACTACCATTTTTATACTTACTTAAGTATTATTAAGGTGAATGGCATGACTTAAAGTACAAGCAATAGTGTTCTCACCTTCAAACTTCTCGTAGATCTGGAAATCCAGTTTCTCGGGCACGAACCGCGGGCGCACCACCTTTGGCTCACAGTGCTTGTCGAGGGTCAGCGAGGCTACCTTCCGCAGCACATTCGAGTCGGCCAAAGGTGAGTCACTCACGCTGGAGTGACGCCGGTCTTTGTCTGCAATGATGGATAGCGTAACATTTAAGGGCGTAGTGGTTAACGCGCTCGATCTACGATTAAGCAAGCGGGCTAAGCAACTTTCGCAGTAGCCGGTCATCATCGGATGGGTGACCAAAAATGTATCATCTCGAGCTCCTCCTTGCTGCGGAACGCACGTAAAGCCGTTGGTCCTGGCTGCATTAGCAGTTGTTAACAACCACCAATCCACTTGCTCCTTATTAATAATAACTCATACATTAGGATAGATAGATAGAAAAACACTTTCTTGCTAATAACAGAACTGCAAAGTATATTTGAAATATTTGAATGATAGGTCAGAAAGCGGATAAAAACAAAGTTTACCAAACAATAATGACTAATCGAAACAACCAATCAACAAAAACCAAAAATATTAAAACAATATAATAATAATTCTTAAGTTAATATCTTAATTTAACTTTTTGTAAAGAATACCCCTACCCGCCTTGAACATAGCATTAAAGTTAAATTAAATACAAACATACCCAAAAAACGCCTGTAATATTTAAACCAGTGTAACATTTTGGCAAAATAATTAAGCTTATTCAATTACGAAATTGATTTATTTTAGGTCACCGAATGCTCTGTGTACGGTATTACCCAGTAGTCATGTACAATGTAAACTAAAGTTCTCATGCAAATGTTGTTTAAAAACGAGCACTGACATTCAGCTGACATTAATGGAATAGGTATGTATACGAAGAAGTCAAGCGTGAATTTGAATAGATGGGATGGGAACTAAACTATACGCTACGTCTCGCTAGTACAATATTATTGTGTGTTAATAAAATCATTAATCTGCCTTTTTCAATAATTATTGTTTATTGTGTATTTTTTTATTTTATTCATGTATGTTAAAATACGTCTCAGGGTTGGCAACGGGCAAGTTTGATACTCTTGAAAAGTATCCCAAAATAATCAATATAGAACTCTAACTAAGAGATCGAAAACCATTAATTTTTTGAAGTCGTTAATTTACGCTACTGATGAACTATAAATACTCCACGACCTGACACCATGGGCAGCGATTGTATTTTTATCAATCACTCCTAAATAATTACAATAGCCATGAGATTTTGGTTTATCTAATTAACATATTTCTAATTACTTATAAACTAACATTGATTAATTGATTAAAACCCTAGTTAAGAATCGTTTCCAAAGGAAAAATATATATAATAAAATAAAGAAGCAGCTTCAGTTCCTAAGTAAACAAATTGTGTTTTGTCTTCGCTGATATGATATGTCAATCAATGTAAGTAAATAAGGCGAGAATATAATACTCCTAGGTATATTGACACAGCTACGGTTTATCTACGACGTTTACTTCAAGCATCACTTGTATAATTTGATAGAGATCTTACAGAGATTACCTATAAGTAATATGGATATGTACTTCAGTAGTAGGAACTAGTTTAGTGTAAACTCAAGTTTCAGCATAACAAATTTGTAGCCCAAACAGTTACCGTTAGCACGGTAGTATTGGATATCTATTTGTTTGTTTGTTCTAACACTGAAAGGTTCCCAAGTCGAGCACATCGTGGAACACTTTTACAAAGGGTATTTGTAAACTCGGAAAAGCATGTTTAAAAATATCTTACATCTCTCGGGAACTTGCACTTTGTGAAGGTCCTAATTTACCGCAGTCATATTTAAATATAACACTATTAATGAAGTGCAGCCGCGGGCAGAAACAAGTATAAAAGTGCATGTTTACTTTAAACTGAATAATTTCCTTTTTCATTTAGAAATCTGTCATTTTTGGCGGAGAAATCTGTAAACAATGTGGCCGCGACTCTGCGAGTAACATATTTTTAGTGTATTCTTTTTAATAGCTCCAAATATCTCGTTCGGTAATTGCATTGCTACATAACGTTTTTTTAACAGCTACGAGTACTCGTACCATAAAATTAGGTTGTATGCACGGTGTACCAAAACGTAAAAACAACAATAGAACTTTTCCAGTAAACATGATCAAGCTCAAGTGCATTCGTAAACAACTTTTATTTCAAGACACTACGCTTCATTATCGAGTGTACAAAGACAGTGTATGAATGTAGAGTTGGTAATAACAAAACTGGTTTCAATACAATTGTGAAGAGTCTTGCTTGTGAGAGTACAAACAAGCAACAGGTACTTTTGCGCGTAAATTTACATAGTCAACTATAGCTAGGTGAGCAAAATAGGTTTTATGTTGTAGCAACAGGTGTTACAACAACAAGACGATTGTCTTATTGAATACGATTATTTTAATGGTTTGCTATCTTAGTAAGTAGGTTTAAACTTCAATACTAACCGCTGTCAAGAATAGTGAGAGACGGTTCGCATGCGACTGGCGTGAGTTCCACTTTCCTATGCTTGGAGAGAGTGAACGACGTCTGACCAGGGCTGGCCTTCAGCCTGTTGTCGAGGAAGTCATGACTGCAATCGTGCGCGTTGCGTTCTGTTGCGTCAACGCGCGATCTGGATATTATAGCGCCCATAACCTTTTCATCACCCCTGTCACTGTCATCGAAAACGTCAACTTTTTCGTCTTTGTCGTTATTGTCGTGGTGTGACAGCACGGAGGCGGCGTCGTCGTGCGGCATGTCCGGCGATGCCGCCGCCTGCGAGGGCGTGAGCGTGCGCGGGAGGTCGTCGTGCGCGCTGTCGCTCTCCGCGGAGTAATAGCACTGGTTCAGCTCGACGGCGAGCGGCGTGAGCGGGTCCGTGAACACTGATTCGGAGGTGGACTCGTTCGCCGGCGAAGAAGCGACGGGCGGCTGGTCGCGGGTCGGTGACCGCTCGCACCTGCCCACCGTTAGCTGGCAGCGCGCGCTCGCCGACGAGTCCCCCCTCGGCGCTGTGAACGCGCACTCAACCGTGTCGTTATCAGACGCTTCGATCGCTTCTGTTGTGTTATCGGAGTCTGGCGTTTTATCGAACTCCCTGTCGATAACGCCTCTTTTGTTGTCACTCTTTTTTCTCCCATGCTTTTTGCTATCGCGGCCCGGTGATTTTCTGTTTAGGTTCCTCATGAAATGTTTACCCTTTGAAGGTGACTTGCCTGTCTTAGATTGTTTTTCATTAGCTTGGATATTACCCATTTTGGAGTTTTTCTACGTTACGTTAAACTTTATATATACACACACTTATCTTTAATTAGGTATTCAACAAACAATAATGATTCTTTGCTACAATAAACTACAATAGAAGTAAAATTCACAGCCCAGGTAAGAGGTTTACGCCTTAATGCTGACATGCGCAGAAGACCAGCTCAATCGATATTTAAGTGTTTACAGCTTCAAACTTATAGATAAGTAATTTTCTAACTAAGTACTGGAACAACTTTAATATTTATTCATAAAAACATATGAATTGTTTCGTACTATTTGGTGTTAGTATAGGAAAAAAGGTAATAGTAACTGCCTGCTCACAAACGCCATCTATGTGTGCATCAAGAAAAAATTATGCTTATGAAGTTTTCAGTGACATTGTATTTTCTTTATTTAGCGACAGATGGCAGGCAAAGGTGGTATGCGGCAGCCGGGGGCAGAGATGAGCTGGGTCATATTTGGCATTTAATTTTGCAATTTCAGACACTTTAGGCTACTCGACAACAAGCCTTATGCGTAAACTGGAAATCGTGTAGGGAACTACACACAGAAGTGAACTACGTATTAGTTCACTCCTGTGTGTAGTTCAGTAACAGTAAAAATGTGAACGAAAACAAAATCTTAGAAAACAGTAAAATCGCTGAAGTTGATTTCTAAAACTTTCTTTTTTAACACGTCTCGTCATGCTCATGCGTCGTTATATCAGTTCCTCGGGGGATAAAACAGCCCGTGTAGTGAAGAACTTCCTAACTTTTGAACTGTTAGTATCAACAATCTCGCATTGTTTGGAAGTTTTTATTTGACTTCCCCAGCGGATGTTGCGATTGTCAAAGAATGTTATGTTGATACTGGAGGATACCCATTTGTGGCTTGACAGACGCGGTTTGAATCACCATTCTGAGCAACCAAAGGTCGAGGGTTCGAATAGTGTATGGTTATGTAATTTAAGTTATTTTAAATGATTACCAGCTTAATTTATGTCCCTACTGCTGGGGCACAAGCCCTATATGGATATGGGAGAGCGGGAAACCACCACGTAGGTCCAGTACAGATTGGTGGTTAACATCCACCAACGGCTTAAATGCCTTCCACAGCACGGAGGAGGGAGCCAGAGATGTAAAATGTTTGGTCAACCATGCGTATGCGAAAGTTGCTTAAATTTAGCAAACGCAGATCGGGGGTGTTAACCCCTGCGCCATCGAGCTCCTCTTAATTATTTTAAACTATATGTCTAAATTAAGAACACTAATATCATGTATTCCTTAGTTTATTGCCTCAATCTATGAAGTCATTTTCAGCGACCGGCCTTTGAAACAAAAGCACAGGTAATAATACTTTACGGTATAAACCTCTAAAAATGTGGTATACAGCCTGGCTAAAACTTTGTTTGAAAACTTTTATATATGGAATCATCTTACCTACCATACTACCCTGCCGCAACATAATTTCAAGCTAGTGCAAAGGGTAGGCGCCAGTATTAGAATGTAACACCTTTTTGAATACATATAATAAATCAAAGGGTACTAGTAATAAGTACAAAATTTTTAATGTCAAAATAAAATTTTTTTCATTTTATTTCTTTTGTTTGACGAGTGTATTAAAATAGATGCTTAAATGTTGAACTTTCGTAAGTTGTCAATAGATGGCGCTGCCTGGATCATCCATACATCTATCCATTTGTCCAATAAAATGTACTTTAAATTTTACCCATAAAAATGTAACTTAATCGAATAAACAATTTTTTTTGGAGACAGTCAAAAGACAGTTATTGATGGCTTCAGGCTGCCTTTTCAGCGTCACCGGATTTTTTTAGGGGCGGCGAGAAACTTTAATGGTTCCTCAAGCCGTGTGATCGAAACATCGTCAGAGGGTATTTCTAAAGTTAACAGACACGCAAGCGTGTCCCTTTTCTCTACTAGATTCTCCGAGAGGTTTGGATCGGGATACAATTATAACTAGCACTCATCACTATTTACCATTCGATCACATTACCGAAAACGAGAATTTGTATGTCAAAATTCACCTCATTCATCAATAGTAAAATCTGCTTTAATGCCATACAAATTCTCGTTTTCCAAAACATGATCTAATGGTTAATAAAACTCGACTACCGAGTGCCTAGTGCATTCTGTAATCTGGTCTGCCTAGAGGAACTCTGCCTTAAGGCTATTAATGATCTCCGGTTAAGAGGAATTTGTGAAATTTATGCGTTTTCACGTATGAGCTGTAGCTTCAATCTTTAAAACAATTATTCACTATTTAAACAAGCTAACTAACACAATCTATATTATAACCAAGAAGATATTGCAACACGACTGAATTTGAGCTTCTAACATAATTTGCATGAAGGTAATAAGAAAAGAAAATGATTGGAATTTTGTAAGTAATATAGAATTCTTCTCTCCTATCCTCTTCATCTTTTCCCATACATCCAAAATAACCTTTTTAGATTCGCAAAATTTTCGCAAATTGCCAATGTATTTCTTAAGAATCGCTGTAACAACTACTTACTTTAGATTGCAAAGCAAAGCGTAATTTTTATGTTATTTTTCTGTTTTCAAAGTGGAAATTGGATGGATACAATTATCCATACTAAAAGCAATAAAAAAAAAACAGAAAGAGACGATTCAGGCCATTGAAATGTTCACATCCAGTGTTCCTCCTCGGTCGAACTTTTTACGTTATAAGTCTCGTACCGTACGGTATAAGCTCTACTATGAGTTTACACCGACAGAGTGCCTATTTCCTCATTCGATCGAGTTGAAATAAACTACGATTTGCTGGAAAGCGAAGTAGTGTTGTTCACCTTGTGTTAACCCTTATCGTTAACTTTGTGCTAATTTGCTATTGCAAGTTCGAAATAAAGTATCAGTCATATAACTTTTTTCAACTTAACTCTTTACGCTACGCAGCGCCATCTATGGTCAAACTTGTGTCACGTACAAATTGTAGTATCAAATAATCAAAACAATCACACTTAGCACTTAGTAGGTAGTTAGTATAGTCGGTAGAATTAGTCTATATGATTTGTACGTAGAAATAAACAGTGTACTTTTAGTACTGCCAAAGTTTTATATTTCCTTTAATACAGCTGTTTCGTGAAATTACAGATAAAAAAAATCGGCTTGCCTTCGGAAATATGAACGGCGCCTTTTGATGGGCACTAGAGCGTGCTGTATAAAACATGTCGTCGTTAGCGAGTGGCGTGTCCCCGCCCGATCCTCTAAATGTCACTACACATTTACAGAATACACTAAACATGCACACTAGCTTAGGTCCAAGACACCGTACTCGTAGAACAAGGGTACGAAGAACCGGTTCACACGCGCTCTATACCAGGTACAGACATGTACCTGGGCGCTTCTCTCCTCCTCCACGGCCCGGTCTACCCGAGCCGAGGTCCGAGCCTTTAGAGGCGCCCTCGGGTGGTTCCGCCCCCCGATCCGATCCGAACCCTTCGGAGAATCTAGTAGGGCACGGGGACGCGCACTAGTGCGCGATGCCGTTCCCTCTAGAAAACCTCCAAAGGTGATTCGTTTCACACGGCTTGAGGGACCCTTTACGTTCCTCGCCGCCCCCAAAAAAGCTCGGTGAAGCTGAAAATGCCGTCTGAGGAAATCAGCAAACTCTCTCAAAAAAAAAGAAAAAAAAAGAGTGGCGTGTAAACGAACTCAACTGGCGTAGGCAACCTCAGCATAGGCTGCTTTTCCACCACAACTCTATATAAAGAAAGAAATAAAATACATTTATTGACACACACTACAACAAAAATTATAACATGTAAAAAAGATACAGATATAAGTACTGTATTTTTTTTTATTAAGTATATGTTTTTTTTTGAGTTAGGTAAGCGGGGTGCAAGAAAAAAATTCCTCGATCCGATCCGAACCCCTCGGTGAATCTAGTAGGGCAGTGCGTGATGCCGTTTTTTTCCGTGAACCTTTGAAGGTTCTTCGTTTCACATGGCAAGCTGAAAATTCCCAGTAGCAAACAGCAAACTCTCTCCAAATAAAAATAAAAAACGAGCGAGCCTTACAGTAGTCGCATATGTGTAACATTTGACATCTCACCTTGTAATAGCAATTTTAACATTATATTCTGAAAAAAATGGGTCGTATTACATCATTTTATTATTTTATAACTATAAAATAAATGCAGGGTAAATACTCATTAGAAGGCATTTGACATATCAAACTGACCTTTGATTTTGGTTTAATGCTCTAACAGCCGGTTTCTCGAACGCTGATCATCTTCATAATTAACTAATCAATGATCAAATCTCTAATCAAGTGTAATTTGGGTTGCTTGAACGTTGATTACGTACTTTGATTTTGAACAGAGATTAGTTGACAAATCTGTCAAATATTTGAAGTAAATCAAGTGATTTGACAAGCGTCAAACATCAAAATGGGTTTCTGAAACGCTGATTAGGCATTTTTCTTTGGTCAAGCGCTTGTCAAATCAACGATCAACTAATCGGTGATTTTGCTCTAATTAGCTGAAATAATTACTACAAATTGATATGTTTTGCTAAGTTCTAAACCAGGTACATCGAAAAATTCAACAGGTTGGTACTCCAAAAGTGGTTTTTATTATATTTCACAATACTTACGGTTCGTTTTATCAATAAAAAATATACTTGTAAATTAAAATAACCTCTAATAATTTAGGATGCCGCTTTCGGATGTAACAGTGAGCAGCAGCAGTGAATCTGATGAGGAAAACACACCTGGACCCTCAAGGACGTTTTTGCATTTATATTCAATTATTGACGATGAGTTAAAATAGTATCTACCAAAAACACAAATGTTGATAAAGTTTCCACGAGAGGGATTTGAACCTGCGCCCTTCTGACATACCGGGTCAGGTGCTCTTCCAATTGAGCTATCGTGGTTCTAACAAGCCTGACCCGGTATGTCAGAGGGATGCGGGTTCGAATCCTGCTTGTGGAATTTTTTTCAACATTTGTGTTTTTGTAATTTTAGTATCTACCAAATTGTAATACTTGTTTTCTTTACCCATACACGTAATAATTTCTACAATAGGGAGGTATAGATATCAAAGTGATGAAGCAGTTCTTCGTCACTTTGACCATCACAATATTTCCACACTTGGCAGACGGGTGGTTGAAAACTGGTGAAATCGCAGCCAGTGTTTGCTGCTACTCATCACCTCCTGGATTCGTATGAAAATATGCCAGGACTCCCATTATTTTTATATTCAAAACTCGCCAAGGCATAGAGGCAGAATGTCACCAAACTAATCATCATATCAGCCTGGGATCACCTATGTTGTGTATGGGCCCCTTTCGCTTGAGCATAATACTTATAAATAATATTTCTATAAACAATTAAAGGATAAATCAAAGGAGAAAAAATTGGTGAAAAGGAATTGGAAAACGGCTCTTACTTGTCAACTAAAGCAGTCAGTATTAGGTTTTTCTCTTTCAGTATAGTTTTTCCCTCTGCTGATAGCTTTACCGTCATAATTATCAGCTTGGTTTTCTTTCAATTTCCAAAAATATTTTACAATATAATATTCAAACGTAAGCAAACAAAGATTCGCGGCAAAAGCATGTGACATTTTTGACGTTTAGGAGTGAATGATTGAATGAAAATATACACTGATTTGATAATCGTAAGATGATCATTGATTAGCTAATTTTTGTGTAATCAGCGTTCATGCAACCCGATTTGATTTGAGCAGTGTGTCAAGTTAATTGCTTTGTCAACTGATTTGGGATTTGATCAGCGTTCGAGAAACCGGCTGTAAGACTTTGATAGTCAAGTGACACAATATATCACATACTGTTCCTATCACATATATTAATAATATGTCGTTAAAGAACTGAAGTTCATAATATGGATTTTAAATTTACAAAATGGTGCGCTCTTGCGTGCTTCTCCGACTTCCTGTTACACTGTTTTTTTTTTTTTTTTTTTTTTTTTTTTTTTATACCTAGCACGGCAAATGACTCCATTTCACCTGATGTTAAGTGAATATGGAATCCAGAAGCGATGACAACTGGTGCAGCGTGAAAATACCGCAGCATCAGCTACCCTCACTCTGCCGGCCCACAAGGTGCCTCTTCACGCCTCGTTTGAAGGACCCCATATCATAGGAAGGAGGGAAAACGTGTGCAGGCAAACTATTCCATGTTTTGGAAGTGCGACAAATAAATGAGTCACCAAATTTCTTAGTGCGTGATGGAATATTTGAGACAGTGAAGCGGTTACACATACTTCCGTCCCATTTCACGAAATCACTCCCACAAATTGCTTATATAGAAAGCGAGCGGAAATATGTTACTCATCAATAAAAAATCTGCCAATAGGGTTCCGTAGTGGCACCAGCGACCGATACAGTAACCCTGAGTTCGACACCAGTTTTCGTCGCCTGACAGCTAGGAAGCAGGTGATCTTTAATCAATTGTTTCTAAAGTCAAACAATTTTTGCTGACCCCTATTTTTATGACCCTTTAATAGTCACTGGGATGTATATTCCTACCACATCTTGAACCCTATGTGATTGAGATAAGATTAAAAACCAATGAATTATTCAAACATGTTCAGCCTGTTAAAGGGTTAATAAAAAAGTGTTGATCACTGACATTACCCTATTTCTTTTTTCATTTTGTGTAAAATGGAGTGATCCCATTGGTGGATTTTTCTTCGCGCACTGCTTAGCTAACCCGCTCAGCTTTGGTTGAAAAGCAGCCTTAAACATTTTGTCGTTAAAGAACTCATGGTAGGGCCAACACCAGTACAATGCCTCTCATCTTGTCCCGTAGACGTCGTTTAGAGTTGCCAGGCTATAAACTGCGTGTAAAACATCCCAATGCGCAAACCCCGGTGTGTAAGTCACCTGAAAAGAAAAAACACGATGCCATTATAAGATTACTCGTAAACATGCCGTTAATGCATGATCATGAATTTGGTCCATATTTACACAGCGAAACTCTTATTTGTCACAAAGCCGCGTAATTTGAATGAATAATGTTGAATTGTTACATTTTAGGGAAATAACGAAAATAATGATGATGATATTCGCAATACATGGTTTTAGCTCCGGATTGTTTTGCTTTGCTACCTTATGATACGCGTTTAGTTCGGCAGTGAATATAAACTACTAAAGCAATAGAAAACTTAGATCAAATTTTATTATTCACGATACTGGATTTAAAGATCGCATGCTGGTCTGGAAAAGAATGTGTCAGCTCACTTCACTCACGGTTCCAAGATTCTGGCACATCAGGCGATCGGCTAGCAACGTATGTATGTATGTATGTATGTATGTATGTATGTATGTATGTATGTATGTATGTATGTATGTATGTATCTTAAAAATATTAGACCTGCACTTTATTATAATACACATCGTTTGAATCGTTTGCACCTCCGATTTTAATCACACATTATTATATTAATATTAATTATAAAGCGACAGTTTGTGTGTATGTGTGTATATTTGTTGCTTCTTCACGCTGCACCGGATGGGTGGATTTGGATGAAATTCGGCATGCAGATAGGTTAAACTTGGATAAACACATAGGATACTTTTTATCCCGATATTCCCACGGGCACGGGAACCACGTGGGTGAAACTGCGGGCGGCCGCTAGTTTATAATATGCCGATACCTATTTTACTTTCTTAGGATTTCATTCTAACACGAAAGTCTTCTCAGACAATTTTTCTTACTATTACGAGTTTCTTACTGTTACGAGTACGGGGACATTTTTGCTCATAAGCCACATAAAGTTGAACGCGAAATATATAAATACAATTAATGTCGTAATAAAGTAGGTACATCGCTTTATTTTCGTAGTGCTTTTATTTATTAACTTAACATTATTTCGTGGACATTAGTGTGAGTAAATTCATGTTTATATTAATGTAAAGTGGTTTGTTGTCCCAAAATACAGAAATTATAATTCAGTATTTTTATAAAAAAAGATCAAAAAATTACTATAAGTTCACATTTGTACATTCGCCCTGGTGACATCGAACTCGCCAGTATTTGATATAATTTTATATCATTTTGCAATAATTATTGTCACAGAATCAATGAAGCACCCCAGCTCTGAATATTGAAGTGCCTGCAGCTAGAGCATGAATCATAGTCCTCGTATCATAATATATCGTACCTATACATATACATTTCGACCGCTGCTGCAGCTGGAGTCGTTCCAAATCACATTCGCAATAATTTATTAGATTTAAAAGAAAACCCGTTTTACCCTTTAAAAAGCTATTAGCTCTCATGCGAGTATCTTTCTATTTTTCGACATAGGTACTATAAAGGTTCAAATAAACATATAAACAAATAAAATATGTACGAGTCATATAATACTAAGAACTTGACTTTTAAAAGTTTGAAAGAAATATAGACTTATGACGTGACGCTTTTGTTAACTTTTACATAATAACGTAGATATACAATAATAATCACTTCAAATTGCACAACTGATTGATGGCTTTGCAAATTCATTTTCACTAAGTAAGAACTTACTTCGTTAAGATTTATAAATACCGAACTTTGTGTTACGCATGCGTATGGATGTAGGTACTGTAACGCTCTGCTGAGTCGTTACTTAGGTACCGGGGGGTTTCTTCAATGAAAAGGCTTTAAAGCACTAGATATTATATTTAGTTCAATATTAAGACAATAACAATCAGTCGACCTCGCGGTCTGTCTATCGAGTCCGCGATCTTCTTCTTTTTTCTTGCTTCCATCTCTTTTTCTACATCGTTTGAATTCAGGCCACGGCGGCTGCCAGTCAGCATGCCCGAGCAAGGAGTCTCGGTTACTACAGTACTTACATACATATAGTAATAAATCAGTTCGACCTGATCGAATCTTACAGGCTAGTATGATAACCATGCTTTTCAGTGGTCATATCTATACTAATATTATAAAGAGGAAAGCTTTGTGTCTTTGTATGTATGTATGTATGTATGTATGTATGTATGTATGTATGTATGTATGTATGTATGTATGTATGTATGTATGTATGTATGTATGTATGTATGTATGTATGTATGTATGTATGTATGTATGCATGCATGCATGCATGCATGCATGCATGCATGCATGTATGTATGTATGTATGTATGTATGTACGTATGTATATATACAGGGTGGCTCATTCAAATCGGTCAGTATGGGAATGTCTGAAACTATAAGACATACGAAGATTTGTTCTTAGGAACCATGTCACTGATTTTGATAAAAAGAAAAACTGCATTCATACATTTGAAAAAAAAACTGTACCCAGCTCGGGAATCGAACCCGGTTGTTTTGAAAAAATAAACTTACACTTTTTCTATTTAAAAAACCCGCGAAAACATTTGACACTCGAGTTTTCTTTTTTTTTCTTTCTTTTTATTGCTATTCGGCCAGTCACACCGAGACGTTCCATTTTCAAATGAGGTTTAACACGGCTCTCTATCTACAATATCTACATACTTACTTTAAGTGGGCTTTTCAATTGATTGTTAGTGTTTGATTACTGTAGATAACAAAACTTCCTTAAAGATTTAATGCAATGCTAATGCCACATGATAAGGTGTATGTAACAAGTAGAGAGGTACATACAAACAGCCATAGAGACAATTTTACATGCCTGAACTTGTTGAATATTGTAACGGTGGTCACTTCGAACACCTACTATGATTAATTAAAGTATGTCAAAACAATGCATTTTATTCATTTTAGACATCATGTTTCTTAGAGACATTTACAGCTTAAGACCTACACAATCGATATTTAAATAGAAAAAGTGTAAGTTTATTTTTTCAAAACAACCGGGTTCGATTCCCGAGCTGGGTACAGTTTTTTTTCAAATGTATGAATGCAGTTTTTCTTTTTATCAAAATCGGTGACATGGTTCCTAAGAACAAATCTTCGTATGTCTTATAGTTTCAGACATTCCCATACTGACCGATTTGAATGAGCCACCCTGTATATATGTTGACGACCTCCTTGGTCGAGTGGTTTGCACACCGGTTTTCATGGTGTCGCTATCTCTGAGGTCCCGGGTTCGATCCCCGGTCGGATCAATTTAGAAATACCTGTTTTTCTATATTGTTTCGGGTCTGGGTGTTTCCTATGTATAATAAGTATGTATTTAAGTATATTAAGTATGTTTATCCGTTGTCTAGTTAACCATATAACGAGTTTCTTAAGGAAGCTTTTCTTGGGGCTAGATAATTGGTGTGAGTGTGGGAAACATTTCATTTCATTTTCATTTCATTTCATAACGAATAAACTCAAAAACTACTGGACCGATTTAAAAAATCTTGCACCATTAGAATGTTACATTAGCGCTAAGTAACATGGGCTATATTAAAAAAATAAAATACTAAAAACGACAATTTAATTTTCCAATACAAAATGATTTGTTTGTTTTATTGACATGGAAACCATTGATATAAATTTTACTCAATGATGGAAACTGTCAAAGCGGTACGAAGTCCGCCGGGTCAGCTAGTGTCAGGATAAGCTGACACCGCTTCCATATTCCACTACGAAAAAGCTCTAGCTAGGCCTTCATCTCACAGATAGTGAATGACGATAAGGCCGATGATGAAAGCGCACTAGGTACACCTGACTGCATAGTGCGAGTTTCATTCGATATTAGATCACGTTAACGAAAACGAGAATTTGTATGACAATGTTAACTCTTCTCGTAAGCCTCAATGCCATACTAATTTTCGTTTTCGTGAAAGTTATCGAATGAATACGGATTATAAACAAAACTCACACTAGGCACCCTGCATATGAAACTATCTAATACTATTAGGCTATCTTATCTCTAACTGTCGGAGCAAAACAACGCCTCTCCTAACATTGTCGTTATCGCGTCAGACATTGAAAAAAATAGCGCTAATTAGTCGAAGAACTTGTAACAAGCCTTACAACTAACCAAACCAAGATTCTCCCGCTGGACATCGAACCAGGGACCACTAAGTGTAAGACCGTTGGTTTACCACTACGCCACACTGGCGCCAAATTAAATTATTGATCAAACTTATAGCCGAGGCAAAGGGAGTTGCCGCGGACACAGTGGTAATTTGCTTCTTTGTAGCATCTCCTTGGGGGGCCGTCAAAGAAAAACAATTGAAACAATTCCCCTCCCAAATAGCTTTTTCATTCCGAGGCGTAACATATGAAGCTCTCGCATTTCATAAAAGCGTGTCATATAGTATAAATGTTGCTCACAATTGTACCGTTTTTTATAATATTGCCCGTATGAGAAACGCTTGGTGAACATGCGTAATGGCATTACCTTTACCCACGCTGTTTGATCATTACCCAGACGGGAGAGATCTGTTATGAAAAAAAAAACGATTTGTTATGACAACGTTCGTTGCTGTAAAGAAAAAGAATTTGGGCATGTTGTACGTGTCACATAATAAATGCACACCCAAGTAGTCGGTTAAGAATTATCGGCTACATGAAAAAAAAACGTATGAAAATCAATTCGGTACAAAAAACTAGTTCAGACAGGATGTGCCTTTATTATGCTACAGCTTCATGTTCATTACAAAATAAAGAATCATAATTTTCCTTGCATAATTAAACTTACATTTAAAAGCTGTTGGCGAGAAACTGTATTTCATTATTGCATCTGGCTGTTATCATTACGCAACAGCGCGAATGTAACGTTATTATTTAAAATATTATATTAAACACACTATGGAATATAATCACATTTGCATTATTTACACGCTATTATTCAGGTAAAAAAAAAAGTGTCACCGCTCTTCTCGTTTAAAGGTAGTACAGTCACAAGCATTAACATGTATACACTTTTGATTAGTTTTGACTCTTATTATATTGTATTAAGAGTTACACTTACAATGTTTACATGTCAATTCACCGGACTGTTTCACAGATTAAACACTATTATTTAATCTGTGAAACTGTTTGGTGAGTACTACTACTACGTGTAGTAATATTATAAATTCGGTGATTGAAGGCTCTTTCAAAATCCGAACTGGTAGATTGATGATAGAGGTATAGGTCGCGCGCCAAACTTCTAGTCCCCTCTGAAGTTGGCGCGATTCGCGTCGCAGTAGTAAAAAGTAGGCGTTAGTAGGGCGAAGGCGGGGACGAGCGGTAGGGCCTGACTGTACAGCTGCGCAACGAAGCAACTTCAGAGGGGACTAGAAGTTTGGCGCGACTTATACCTAGTAACTAGGTTTAGTTATTGGATTCAATTCACAAATCGAGAAGAATATGTTTCGGATTGTTCAATGCATGCAAATGCAACGCAGCCCGGATCACCAACTCGCATTTTTTATTTTTTTATTTTTTTTATTTACTTCCTCCAACATGATCGGAGCTTTTAGCTTATATTCTCTTTCATTCTAGTTCCATCATTTATTCCTCTCGTACTTTTATTCTGCATACTACTCATTCATCCATTCATTCCGAGCAGTGGGTGTTCTGCTTTTATTTTACTATTTCACTTGATAGCTATATTATTTTTTTATTTTTATTATATAATATATTCGTAGGGTAATAACTTATTCAACACAGGTTTTCAATAGAATCGGACATCGGTTGATAAGGGAACACAGATTATTTAACAAAATTTTCTTATATCTATCTTATATTAGTTTACATTTCCCATTTTGAGGCTTTATTTTTTAACATTATTTAACTTTTGTTATTACAAATTGACCAACTCGCATTTAGAAAGCGTGGTGATTAAGCTAATACCTATTAATTGCATAAATGACTTAAATGCAGAGGTGGAGGTCTTTGCTCAGCAGTGGGACAGTATAAAGGCTTTACCCTCTTACTTTATTAATTAGAAATTTTTATAGATTTGACGTCAATAAGTCTGCATGGTGAAGGCACTTAGACCACAGATTAGGTATTAGTTACTTCTTACATTTTCGTTTTGAGCAATGCGTGTTTCATTCAACAAACACATTCCTTTTAAACCGACTTCAAATAAAGGAGGAGGTTTTCAATTCGTCGATTTTTTTTCTGTATCTTTCTTTCCCGATTACACGAAGACGCTTGAACCGATTTGGATTACAGAATTCTTTTTTGTTTAAAAGGGTATAGTTACCAGGTGGTTCCATAGTTAAAAGGGCAGGATCTGATGATGGGATCCAGGAGAAATCGAGGGAACTCTTCAAATGTTATATAACGTGTTTTATATATTTTCTAAAACTATTCATTTAACACTATATGCGACAGTTGCAAAATCTACTTTTTTGTATAAAAGAGATTGTACATTCTTTATAAAAAGAACTCGTTCGCATCAATTATCGAGAAATTATTAAAGCGAGTGCTAAGAGCATCCGACGTTACCTTTCAGGGATCCGTTTGTGCTGCTTTTTTACTGCTTTCGGTTTTAATTTGAAATACCTCAGCGTTATACCTGCAATTTGGTCTGAGCTGGAAGGATCGTATAGCAATTAAAAGCAGTGCTTTTAATACTGTTGCAAATGTGGGTTTACTTAATGGTTGCATTGTCTGTTTCTCTATCCAGTAGAAGAATACCATAGAACATTGCACGGTGAAACTTACAAAAATAGACAAGATAAAAAAAATTACCAGAAAAAAGTTACTAGAATTGAATAGCTGGTTGAAATCAATCAGCCTCAGGAAGCTCAAGTGGGAATCAAAACCACGACCTTTGAATAATCAGTAGTGTTGCCGAAAAATCGATAGTTTTGCGATCGATAGAGTATCGATACTATCGATAGTCTATTCGATATTGAAGAGCAATACTGTCGATAGTATCGATACTATCGATAGTTTATTGGTTGGCAGCGATTGAAACTATCGATACTATCGATAGTATTGTTGTTTACCGATAGTATTGCAATAAAAGAGGCTAGGCTATCGATAGACAATTCAACTATCGATAGGCTATCGATAGACATTCGATATTGGCCTATCGAGCGGCAATAGCTGAGCTATCGATTCCCACTCGAGCTTCCTAAGGCTGTTTGATTTTTTCTAGTGAAATTTTTTCTTGTAACTATATAAGGTCACATTTTATCAACTGCAAATATTTTGAAGATAAATTCAACAACATATATAAACTATTTTTATGAAAAAACCTTAAATTTTTATACGCTACTTTTCAAGAAAAACGCCAAAAGACATTTTGATAAAGCACTTTCGGTAGTTTCAATTCAAAGGAGCCGACACAGAGAGGCTGCAATGCCTTCACCGCTAACACGTGCCCCTAGTTTCATTAAAAAAAAAACCGACAGAAAGGCCGCTCTTAAAAATATTACAATTTTTGTATTAGGAAAAGTAAAAAAAAACTAGCCTGATTTTTTTTTAAATGCTAGGGCCTTATTTCTCTGATAGAATTAGATGTTTTGTCAAAATGTTTGCAATTGATAAAAAATGACCTTATATACTTATAGCATTATGAATGCAAAATTCCAAATAATAGAAAAATAGACGTTGGTTATACGACATATTTTTTGGTAAATTGGGATTTACAGAAAATCTGTTGAAACAATTTCCACGACCTGGTTTCGAAGCCGCATTACATACCGAATCATGTGCACTAACCACTAAGCTATTGTGACTGTCCGATCCGTGAAAATAATATATCAAAGGATCTACTCTTACTTTGTGAGCTAAAGAATCCTGAATGTCAACAATAGCGTCGTCAATATCCGATCTTTACAATTTTACAAACAACAACAAAGATCAGTCATGAATAGGCAAGCTATATACTTATAAACGTAAGTACCTATATGTATTTACATTTAAGTAACACAACGTAAACAACGTTTGTGTATCAGCATTACGCAGTTTTTTGGCTTCAGGGTGGCGATTTTTGAACCTCACCTACTCTATCATCATCATCATCATCATCATCAGCTCATTTTATGTCCCCACTGCTGGGGCATCACGAGCCTTCCCTATGGATGGATAGGGAGAACGGGCCTATGGCCTATGGTTGTTAACGACTGCTAATGCAGCCGGGACCAACGGCTTTACGTGCCTTCTGAAGCACGAAGGAGCTTCAGATGATACATTTTTGGTCACCTATCCAATGACCGGCCTTTGCGAAAGTTGCTTAACCTCAGCACTCGCAGACCGGGCGCGTTAACCATTGCGCTATCATCGAGCTCCTACACTATGAAATATAATATTTTTTGCATTATTTACAATTTGATTATTAAGATACATACCAAACTTCTTGGTGGAAAAATGAAGAGTCATGTCCGCGGATTTGTTTTATTTTCTAAAATTTGTGTTATGTCGAATATTCGTGAAATAATGGTGGATTATTAACCGTTAAGTGTTCGTGAGTATGCATGAGTGTTGGCAAATGAAACAAAACAGTGCAACGTCACTTTTCAAATTCTCTCAAGAAGTCCGCCCGAGGACTTAGTAAAGCCCCACATCTTTACTGTGATACTCGAGGGGTTGGGGGGTATATCATTTCTCACTTCTCATTTCTATTATCATTCATCATCATCGTACAGGACATGAAGGAAATATTGTTTATTTATGTATACTTGTAAGAAAAATTACTTTGACACTGGTTAAATGTGCTAATCGCACGAAGCCATCACCTAAATGAAAAAAAAAAATTCGGTGTCAAAAATAAGTTGCCAGTGACTTTAATTAAGAGAACAAGGAGCACTAGTAATAGCACAGAGTGAGAATTGTTCAAAAATAACCCTTCATGGTTACACACAAAATTTGTAGTTTCATTTTATTTTACTCACCACGTAGTACCATTTCATATTTGATAAATTTGTTGCATATTATATATTTATAAAACATAGTACAAAAAAATTTAATGCCTACCCGACCCAGCCAGGAACCGAACCTGGGTCTTCCGCAATCCGGGCGGCTGCACTGACCATTATGCTACTGGGAAGGCTGACGTAAGCATTTAATTTTTCACTGCTTTTTAGCGGCAGTAGTGCCATTGCCAGTGTTATTGCAACCGATTGACTTTGCAGATTCATATTTACAGATACAATACCACAAATTTGATAACACAACGATAGCGTTATGATGAATATGAATATTTATGAATAGACTTATGCAAAATAAAAATAAAAAGATTTTTGTGTCACTAAAAATGTCATGGTATAATCGATTTATTTTATCAAATATTTGTAAAGTCGTATTTAGACATAATTTGTGTTGTGTGACAATTCTATCGAATTGTCATAAAGGTAGAAAGAAATCTAACATAAGTCAAACAGAAGCGTATATCGCTTAAAAAATGTTTGTATTTTTTCACCTTCTTATTTGTTTAAGGACTAATTTTGATTCTTGTAAAGTTGCCATTTTTGACTTATGTGCTTTAGTCTGCCGGGCCTAGAATCATATGAACATGTGTGTCACTACTTGCTAGTTATACGCTAAAAACTATAAAACTTTCACTGCATACCTATCCAGATATCAGTTTCATGCATTTTTGTCATTAACTCAAAAATGCAATGGAAAATGTTGTGTATGTTTTTATATCTGAAACACAGTATACAGTAACTCTACCACCATTCTTGTTGTAAAAAGTAATGGTACCAAATCTATACTAATATTATAAAGCTGAAGAGTTTGTTTGTTTGTTTGTTTGTTTGTTTGTTTGTTTGAACGCGCTAATCTCAGGAACTACTGGTTCGAATTGAAAAATTCTTTTTGTGTTAAATAGTCCATTTATTGAGGAAGGCTATAGGATATATTACATCACGCTATGACTAATAGGAGTGGAACAGTCGCTAATTAACGCGGGCAGAAACCGCAGGGCACAGCTAGTAATTGATAAGTTAGTTAAAAATTAAACATAAACGCGACTAGATTCATACAAATATTTGGACCTACATCAATGAGGCAGATATTTTCTAGTGCGATTTAGAGTATTTTTGTGCGTAAGGAAATAATAACGTGTATGGTGTATTTACCAAATAAAGTTAAGAAATAAATTTCAATTTACTTTAAGTAAATCTTCCTTTCATTCAATTAATCTTAATAGTCGTGAAACTGACTTTCCAAATAACCCTTTCAATGTTACTCACCCAACATTCAATTTTACACACACGTCACGTTTGCGAAAAGGCCAAATGAGATTACTCCGTTCATTTATTGAAAACGCAAACGCGCGAAAGCGACATTTATTTCACATGACAGGTGTTTGATGAGGACCAGTCTAAATATTTCCCGTCTCTTTTGATGCATGAAAAGTTGACGTGGAACACGGGAGTTCGTTAACGATATATTTTCAAGAATTGTTTGAAAACAATGGAAATGATGTAATATGTAAAATAAACGGGACAGGACTCTTGCAGTCGTTTTCCCGTTTGGCGAAGTGGCTGGCATTTGGGTGGGACGATTCCTTGAATTGAATTGTTTAAATGTTACATTCCAAATGTATTATTGCAATAAAACCCTAATATTTGAATCTTTATAATCTTTTATTCAACAAAATGTATGCATGCCCATATTGCTAACCCCCATTTTGAAATAACCCCTTTTCATCTATAAGAGAGATCATCATAGTGCTCCGATAGGCTCAGTGGCATACAAAGAAGAGGCCTATCCATACTTTGTCCAGCAGTGGACTGATGTAGGTTGACAGCGATGATGATGATGATATGATAATAAATTTAAAAAAAAAGATACTTTTTGATCTATACTAATATTATGAAAAGGAAAGCTTTGTATTTTTGTATGTATGTTTGTAACGAATAATTTAAAAAATTACTGGACCTACTGGACGATACTGGACCGCTTTAAAAAAATATTTCACCATTAGAATGCTACATTAGCGCTGAGTAACAAAGGCTTTAAAATAAAAATAAATGTGGTACGAAGTCCGCCGGGTCAGCTAGTTGTAGTATAAAATGAAAAGCTTGTGCCTTAAAACGCATTAATAAATTCATGTACGAGTATCAAAGTCAAAGTCAAAGCCAAATCATTTATTCACCGTAAGCCTTCACAGACACTTATTGACGTCAAAACTATAAATCCAAATAAATAATAAAAACTAAAAAGTAAATGTTCAAATAATTTTTAACGCAAATTTTGTTGCGAACAAATTACAAAAACACAAATGTTGAAGAAATTTCCACGAGCAGCATGTCGATTCCTGTTACATGTTGTTGTCGACTTCACGATTTGACAGAGTTAGGGATGTTTTTGCGGGGCCAGTACGAATCGATAACATCGATTATACTTCGTTTAGGCTTTAAACAAGAAACTATATTAAACAGAGGTTTGGCATTGATACATATATCAATAAAATAGTTAATTCAGCATTAGTCGTTGCTTAAATGTGGACTACAGCATAGTATTCTGTAAAACTAAAAAACGCCGAGGGCGCCTCACCAATCAATGTGGTAGTTAAATGAACTAACCACAATTGAGTTTTTGACATTACCGTGTCAAAAACTCGTATTTTTATGTCAAATAAAAAGTAGCTATGTAGCTTGAATTTAAAAACGCTGCGAGCGCCCCAATTATCGAGGTGGTAGTAAAATGAAAACGATACAGATTTGACAGTACCGTGTCAAAATCTTGAATTTTCTTCTCAAATAATAAGTAGCTATAGAGCTATCTTTTTCCCGGTCTATTGACAAAAGAGGTAGGTATTCTCATAGAGGATTTTTTAATGTTATTTTGGCTTATGCATTTTTAAAGTGTTACAAAAAGTAACTTTGCTTTAAGTCGGGCTGCGAATAATTACGACTTAGAATATAGTTATACATGTACATAAATAATGTAGATAATTTTAAGATGTAGATGAGTTTAGGATGATTGCACTCATGGTCTAAGCACTCAGCAGATACTCCTTCTTGTATTGTCGTTTTATGTTGCCTAGCAACTTGCTTGTTATTTTTCGCAGAACATTTCCTGTCAAAATACTTTTACACACATTAAAAATCATTTATTTCTTAAAGTGGTAGCAGATTATAGTTTTCTATTTGAAAACTTGAAAATAGCGATGGTTGCCGCGATGGCAAAGGTCATGTTGGGAATTTTGACTCGCAAAATTATAAAACTTGGAATACCTACTAAATTCTAATAGCGCATAAAGCAATGCTGGGATTCATGGACAATATGCACAGCAAAAAAACCAGACCATTCGTGGCGCCGACAGCGACAGCCGAAATGAAGCAAAATTTGAAAGAGATTTCCAAAAATATAAGAGTTTTAGTAGTGCCATAAATGCAATAGAAAGCTGAAGTACATGTATAACTACTCTGCAAATAAGGCATTCAGAAGTGACTATAGTGATGCCCTATACTCCACAAGTCCACAGTACAGTAAGGGATAATCGAACAGTCGTTGCAACATGGCACGAAGTCTAATGAATGCTCATGCCAACATCCCCACGGGATTATGCGCTGAAATGGTTTTAACAGTGGTGTATCATCATCATCTCAGCCAAAAGACGTCACTGTTGGACAAAGGCTTGCCTCAAGAACGACCGGTTTTGTGCTGCTCGCATCCAGCAGCTTCCCGCGATCATTACCAGATCGTCGGTCCAACTTGTTGAAGGTCTGCCCAAAATGGTGTATATTCTAATTAAATCAGATTCCACTTGTATGAATGGAAAATTACCGTACGAGTTAAGGCACCATAAGAAGCTGAGATTAAACCATTCAGGAACTTTTAAATTAGTAGGAGCCGCTGTATAAGGCAGATTGCAGCAGTAGCTGCAAGAGGAGAGCGGATGTTAAGAAGATGATTGCACTCAGCAAAATTCTCCTTGTATTGTCGTTTAATGGTGCTTAGCAGTTTGCCCTTACTGTCAATATACTTTTACACACTAAATCGTTTATTTTTTAAAGGTTTTTTGAAGTTGAGAAAACGTAAGTACCTACTCGTAGTTGAGGCACCTGTTATAGCTATCTCTCTATAGTTAGGTCCAACTCTTTACTTAAGTAACGACTTACTGTACACACTTACTATATCACAAAAATTAGGACTTTCATTTCTTTATTTAGTACTTACTACCATAGTTTTTTTCTTTTTTATGAGTAAGCACTTTACTTTCATCTCACCTGTGATAATAAGGCCGAAGGCGCTCGTCATCCGGAATCCTTATCTCTAAATGTCGGAACATAACAATTTTACTAACATTTAAATAAGATGGTGGTAGCTAGCCAGGCGGAGTAGAAACAAGCCTTTCCACCGACCTCTGGGAATCGAAGCCGGAGTCTTTGGGTCTGAGACCGGTGGGTGGTCTTAACCGCTAGACCAAAAGGGTGATATGGCAATAGTGAAGATTAAATATCAAAAAGGCAAATGAGTATAACAAATTAATCAAAAATCATTTATTAGGGAAAAATAAGTAGAATTCAATATAATACAGACGAAGAAAACTAAAAAAAGTACTCAAGTCAAAATCAATCTATTTCACTTTAAATCTTAGTAAAACTTAACATAACTTTATGACCTTTGATGACCTTAGAGCATTAAACCAAATGGAGACGCCATGCGCACTAATTTCTATGAAAAAAAGTCTGTCATTTTTTGCGGGGGACGAGGTAATGCACACAAATACAGTTTCACACTGATGCATTTTTCAATGACGTCGCTACGCACGTAAACGACAAAATTATTAAACACAACTCATACAACGCATAAACTAGACGCACACTAATAAATTCACACACAGGGATAACCTGTCCGTGCACGAGTCTGACGGCAACTTTATGTTAACGTCGATAGTGCTTGACACTATCGATTTAATTTGTCGATACCAATAATAATGACATAGCCCGAAAAGTAGCTAAGCTCAAGTGCCCCACATCGCTCGCAGGACTGATGGCCGCTGGGGCGGAACAGTCCTCGAGTGGTGACCGCGTACCGGAAAGCGCAGTGTCAGCAGGCCTCCAACAAGGTCGACCGACGATCTGGTAAAGGTCGCGGGAAGCCACTGGATGCGGGCTGCACAAAACCGGTCGTATTGGAGATCCTTGGGGGAGGCCTTTGTCCAGCAGTGGACGCCTTTTGGCTGAGATGATGATGATGATGAATATTAATGTGATTATTTTTTGTTTAAATCAGGCTCTACAGTATGGTTAATTAAGGTAGACACTTTGCTTTTCTTTATTGTTAAAATCGACAGTTATTAATTAGGATAAGTCAAAATCTGCAAAATATACCTATATAATTTTATTCCATTCCAAGAAGAATTGTTGTTTTTAAGAAAAGCTTCAATCTCATTCTTTCATTATGGAAAATTGTTTGCTACTTATCTAACCGACTCTCAAACAAGAGGAACCGAAAAACTGAACAACATGTATAGTACTTTCATGGTTCCATAAAGCAGATCAATTCTTTTTTGTAGGTAACGTAGGGTCTTAATTTTTCAGAATTCCAAATGCAATTATTCGAGAGATTTTTTCTATTTCTATATAAGTTTCCAAATAAGGCTGAATTTAAAAGCAAGAGACTTAAATTAAAACAAACATATCAATATACAGGTATGTACCGAACTCCAGAATGATATCATACAAACGAACAGCGAAATATACCTAATGCTGTCAAGGTTTAAACTGCTTTCTGAGGTTAAATCTTTAAATGATGCAAAGTTCTTTAATGCATTAAAGCTACTCGAAGTGTTCATATAGTTTAAAAAAAATTTGGAATAAAAAACGTAATGTTATAGTTTTAAGTAAATTCTATGGTGTAGATGTTGTTATTTCTGTCAGTAATTAACTATTATTTTGCTGCTTATAATGTTGTAATAATTTAATAGGTTTTATAGGTTATTATCAGTTATAGGTTTCTTTTTTTTATAGGTTTTTTATTTTTATTTTTTTATTTTTTTGTCATCAGTTAAGTGTTTGCGGATCTTTAATTCACAAAGGAGACATATATCAATTACTTCTTTTGATGCATACAATAGGCCACCACGACTTTTTTGGTATGTTAAACTTTTGTCATTTGGCTCCCCACATAAACCATTTATGCATGTACTGCGTTTAATTTTTTAGTAGAAAATACTACGAAGCCCGCTTTACATTCCACTACCTTTTCTCCAAATGGAGATAAGTATATTATTATTTTCCTTTTATAGCCAGAATAAACATTATGATAAAGTCGATATCAATATTTTGTTTTTGTACTGTCGCAGCTCTAACTTTGTTGCAGTGTGGCTAATGTAATTATTTATTATATTATGGATCCTTCCCTATGGATAAAGAAAATTAAAATTTCCTACTTTCGGGATAAGTGACGGGACGTAAATATAATATATTAATGAAGTAGACCGATCATAAACATACAGTTTCATAGTATTGAGAATTTTTAATGCTATTAAGTTGAAAAAAAATCTGGGAAAACAAAATAAGTTACAATTTATAAGTGATCTATCATTAATAAAATAAGCACTTATAATAAAAATACAGTTTTAACTTTATAGAACGTGAAATATAAATTGTAATTCAATGTTGGCTCATTCAACTTTAAAAGTTACGCAAAGTTGCAACTTGACGTTTTAGTGGCAACACTTATTGATTAACAATATTTTTTCAGTTTTTTGCAAATTTTGTGCATTATTCAATAATATTAAGATAAAAATAGTTACAGATGAAAAGTAACGTTATCATTTTGTACAATCGACGTTTCTGATCGCTTTTTACGTGAAAACACGCTGCAATTTGGCATTTTTTGCTCAACTAGGCTACTCTTGACGCAAACTCAATCTCAATACAATTCCAATCCCAAATCTAAAAATTTCAAATGGCACTCTTAAAAGCGATAATAGCGCTACATTGGAATTAAATTGCGTGGAAATTGAGTGAACAAATTATTATCGAGATGGGGCGTTCCGAAATTGCGAAACTTATCCCAATATCGATACATATTAATCGCATTGGAATTGTATTGAGATTGAGTTTGCGTCAAGAGTAGCCTAGCAGGTCTTATCGCGTGCACCGTGATTTGCAAATGACGCTGGAACACGCTGGAACTAGTTTTATATAACGGATATGATCGGCGGTCATATACTTTTGGCAGAGGGGAACGCCTGACAGTGGCGTCTCCAGTTGGTTTAATGCTCTAAGTTGATGATCGACAAAATCTGGGTCATCTGTCAGTGACATTTTATTTCACATCCTCCTGGGTACCATGTACTCCCAAAACCACACACTACACACTTATGTACGATTTTTCTTGATGCCTACCAATAACTAGTGTTGGTCTATTACAAAATTATCAATACTAGTGGTCGCCCAGCTTAGAGCATTAAACTAACCGGAGACGCCACTGACAGGCGTGCCCCTTTGCCAAAAGTATATGACCGCCGATCATATCGGTTATAAAAAACTAGTTCCGATCTTTGTTGTCTGAGAAATAAAAACATTTAATTTAATTTAATTTAGTTAATTTAATTTAATTTACACAGTATGAAATTGAAATTGAAAAAAATTAAATTACATGTGCCCTGAAAAAGAGTAGGTAAGTACATATTTTAAGTTAAGAGAGGATACATCTCATAAGTTGGTATGCTAACCAGGGAATAAACAGTAATGTTAAACCATTCATTAATTATCTGGGATAAAACAATTTTGTTTTATGGAGGTCTTATTACTGATTAGACCAATATTATTTTAAACTTGAAATAAAACGTTTTTGAAAGTTGATGGTAGGCCTACTGGAGTATTTTCTTCAGTATTACCAATACGAGTCAGAGGTAGGCGCGCTGAGCGTATCCGGAATCACCTTAAAAAAATATTAGTTTACTATCAAAATACATAGTTAAGGTTTGATTTTAACTTGTGTTCTTCTTTTAACAAATAATATGTTAATATAATTTGTTAGTAATAGGCCGATGCTTGTACAGACTTGACGACGATAGTTCTACTAATTTTGCTTGGGATCCGTCCGTCCCGTCCTTCAATAGATATTTTATGTAAGTAATATCTTAAGTATATATATAAAATGTAGCTACTAGTTTTAGCTTCAAAATTAACGGCTTTTAAAAGTGAAAAAAATTGGGTTCTCATAAATAGTTTTTTTCTATTTCACTACAAAAATGATATTTCATTTATTCAGCTCTGCCGTTGGATTAAAATCAGTGTTATGCCTTAAGTACCATCACACGAACGGTATTTCCCAGAGAACTCTGCATTTTTGAGAGATGTTGGCATAGTAAAACTTTATCAACTTACTGAGATGTTGTGACTCCGATATAAATTTCAAATCTGTTGGTTTAGGGGGACGTTTTGCTGTTATGGTAGGTAACATTATCAATTTGAAAAGGATTTTGAACCCAATACTTACAAAGCAAAACCACTTCTTTACCAGCATTAGTCAATGCCTCTAAGTGATCCCTTATAACACTGTAATTGAAGATAAAACTGTCACAGGTTGCACCACCATAATGTTTGTTCAGCATGTAACGTGTTAAGAATCGCACCAGAAGTCAGTAATCTAAAAAATAAAATTAAGAAGTAGAAAGCTTGTTCATAATAAGTATTTTTTTGCACAATTTTAGTTAATTTTACCAATTGGACATTTGTTGCATGGTAGACTTTGTGACAGTAAAACCGCTCTTCGTGTTCTGCTAGTCTCTTCATGACTACAAGAGTGCAATCTATGCAACTAACTACTGCAGAAATCTTAAACTTTTCATAAAACCTGTAATTTAACATTTATTGCACAGTGATTAACGCGCCCGGCGAGAGCTGAGGTTATGCAACTTTCGCAAAGGCCGGTCATCGGATGGGTGACCAAAAATGTCTGGGCCTGCATAGTTGTTCATGGCCCGTTCTCCCTATCCGGATGGATAGGGAAGACTCGTACCCCAGCAGAGTGGACATAAAATGAGCTAATGATGATGATGATATTATTTACTAAATTTTATGCGACCACTATGTCGCACTAAGCGCTTCATGTCATCATTTTTGCTGCGCACTGGCAAGGAGTGGAATTCTCTGCCATCGTCTGTGTTCCCAAAAACTTATAACCTGAATTCCTTCAAGGCGAGAGTTAATAGGCATCTTCTAGGGCAGCTCGCTCCATCTTAGATCTCATCTACGCTCACCATCAGGCGAGATCGAGGTCAAGAGCTGTCTTATAAGGCATAAAAAAGAAAAAAAAAACCACTTCACATTTAAATAAAACAACTTTTACGCATCTACTTGCGTTTATTTTACACATTGACTTTATATTTTTTACCCTGACGTTACGAACCCTTTGCAGGGTCGTGGTCATAGAGAGACTGATGTGCAGATTTGCCAATATTTTTGCTTTTGAAAGTGTTTTATTTTTTGAAATTCACACTTTTGTCTAATAAGATTCCTGAAAACTCCTAAAGTTTTGGAAAGTTACGGGAATTTTCATTGTACCTAAAAACTTTGTCGATACTTGAAGCCAGAAAGAGTACTCCGACTCACTCAAAATCAAATAAACTACCAATGCAATAGAAAGGTACAAAATGGGAATGCTTGCTCACCTTTATACGAGTTGAAAGCCCTTTACCCCGTCGATGGATATGAGTAGCCTTTAAAAGAGGCAGCAGTTTAAGCTCTAGTTGGTTAAATAGCTCCTCAGATAACCTGTAGACTCGTACATAGTCGTCATCTCTGGTTTACAGAGATGACGATAAAGTCCGAATTTGGTTGGCTTGTTCACGTTTTTAATTTTTGTGTAAAGCATGAGCTTCTTCCAATAAAGACAGTAACAAAACCGATCGAGACATCTTCGAAAGTAATATTGAAATTTTTATTAAATATGCGTCACTTTATAATTGACTGGTGCAATGACAAAACGTCAATACAGCAACAGCATCGGCGTAAAGACTATTTGGCTACAAATCTTAAATTTTAATTTTAAATACTGTAATTAACGTTTAAACTTAAAGAATAATGTTTAATTCACAATTTTTTTTATGTATATCTTAATGCCAAACCTCTGTTTAATGTAGTTTCTTGGTTAAAAGCAAAACGAAATATAATCAATTATATTGATTCATATTTGTCCTAAAAAAACATCCTTGACTCGAAACGTTTTCGCACTCGAATGTGCCATGTCTCCGGAATCCCACTGGGATTTGAACCTGCACCCTTCTGACATTCCGGGTCAGGTGCTCTTCCAATCGAGTTATCGTGGTTCTAACCAGCTCGCCGAAATTATTCAACACTTTTTCAAGCAGCAGCAAATTCTTCAACATTTGTGTTTTTTTTAGCTAAAAAATAGTTAAGACTATAGTAAAGTATATAATAGTAGTAGTCTTAATTCTGTTTTATTGCTGGGAAAGAATTGCTGGATATTGACTTAAGTAGTTGGCTTCGCTACAGTTTTTCGGTAAATCGACCAATTGACATTGATACGCTTGTGGCGCGCAGATATTTGGCATTGCGATCTTGTATACTCGTGTCTAAACCCTTCTTCTAGGCTTCGTATTGGCGACATAGAGCGCTTTAATTTCGAGATGGGTAGGACAGATCGACATTGAATTGACGGCTTATAGTGTCTGAGCTATCCACAATACCTCAGCTATAGACATGTATTGTCTCGGAGGAGCGGCGTTGACTTATGTTTAGCTCTTACCTCATACGTAGCTCACTGCTTCAGTATGTAGAATCGAACTCTCAATGGATATTAATACATGTACTAGACAGTATAATTTAAAAAAAAATGCTGTATGCCGCCTATGACAACGTAACCGGTATTATGGGCGGCAAGAAAAATATTTTTCCTCGAGCTGTAATGACCAATACAATTTCTTATGGGACTGGGACTTTTCTGGGACTTTCCTCCTGGGTGGTAGAGTCTGATGACGAGAGGGAAACACGTGGCGAGTATTATATGTCTGGGGCCTTGGCGCGCGACCTTGATTGTATCGGGGGGACCTAAAAGTAAAAACATATAGGGGCTTGAGTCTGCTTATTGAAAGAGGCTTTAATTGTGCCAGTCGAATGATTTCTGGCTTTACGTTTTTCTTCTAATTCAGGCGACTCCCAAAAAAATACCGTCATGTACTGAATAGCGATAGAAACAATTTCAAAAGAACTCCTTTAAAAAAATATGCTACAATTGTAATACTTATGTGTTTAATTAACGCGTGGAAATGGGAGATAGGGTTGAAAGGGATTGCCTCGCGTCGGCGGAGTTGCCTCTAATAAATTACCTCTGAATACCTCCACTTAATGAGCCCAACTATTTTAACTAGGTATTTTTGAACCGATGGTTGCACCTTAATTACTTTGTTTTATGGTTCCGGTTAGATTATATACACTTATGGTGAAATTAAGTGGATTTGAACAAACGAAATTGTGAATTCTGTTTCCCTTCCTTCTCCTTTGGGCTTGCTCCTGCTTTGAGTAGCCATTATTTCATACCATGCCGGATGCCCTTAGCAGTACACATATAGTTACATACTTTGTTTAACGAAATTAAATGAGGTCTAGATAGAAATGAACAAATAAAAAAAGTATTTTACTGTTACACATTAATTTTACGCTATGACAATAACTTTGTAGACTGAATAACAGTTAGAATTATTATTTGTGTACGTTTGAAAGTATTTTTTTCTCATGTGTCTTAGAATAAAGTTACGAAAATATCCGGGACAACCAGCTCACGTGCACGGTGGAGCTCCAGATGGTTTAATATGGTCACCAATGCGATGACCCGACATTGCGAGTGTTGTTTAACTTGTAAGATCGCCACTCGAACGTTCAGGTCGATGTCCCATCGAGAGCGCAGTCACCTTTTAATGACGTTAGAGCTTGCACCACAACTCTCTAAACACGATTAGGGCTGAACATACTATAATGATAATAATTGCTTCGCTGTTATTTTCGAGGTTGAAAATACTGGATTGTGATAAGTGCAATGATTTTGGTGATATGCTCCTTAATAAATTTGATTGGTGATAGGATTCTGCCTTGGAGGTCGATTTTCAAACCGGTGACTAATTCTCACTCTATAATATCAATTACGAGTGCTCCCTTTCCTCAGTTAAGGTCACCAGCAATTATTTTTGTCACCGAAAATTCTCGAACGATATTTATCTTAACGAACAAATTGTAAAACATAAATTTCGAGATCACCGGTAAGATTCAAAAATCGTCCCGCGGAATCAGCTGGATGACGTCAAAAACAAAACAAAAAAAAACAAAACAAAACCTATTTCCAACAGCATTGTTTTACATTGTTGTGTTCCGGTTTCGGATTTGAAGGGCATTGAAGGGCAAGGGTAAGGGAAATGTGATACTTTTGGTGTTGCAGACGTCCATGGACTGCGACTGCGATGTATGATTGCCATAAGAACCGTGATCTTGACATTAAAAGTTACACGAATGTGTACTTATACAATGAAATATAATATTTATTGAATTATACACATTCGAGAATTTTCGGTGTCAAAAATAACTTACCAATGACTTTGAATTAGAGAAAAGTTAGTACTGGTTAAAAAATAGCAAAAACCCCAAGACATTTCGTTTGCTCGTTTGCTGGCTCATTATAAGAAAAAAACAATTTTTTATAACATAATCACGAGTAGTATACAAACAAGTTATTTTCAAAATGTTCAACAGGCAAATCAAAGCAGTGAAAAAATTCAGTGCTTACGTCAGTCTTCCCGGTAGCATAATGGTCAGTGCAGCAGGTTCAATTCCTGGCTGGGTCGGGGAGGCATTGAATTTTTTCACTGTATTTTTAGTATATAAACCACATTATCACCTCCATCGGCATTCTCAATCTACGCTACTGTGGTCTAGTGCTAAGACCGCCGGCGCCGGTCTCAGATCCAGAAATCTCGGGTTTGATTCCCAGCGTAGTTATGAAGCTCGATTTGCTTAGTGGTTCTAGCGGTCTATGTAATTCTATGTAATTTTTTTGCGACAATATCTGGTGTCGAACATTGGGTTTACTGTGTCCAATATTGGTGCCATTATGATAGTCGCGTTTAATTTAAAAACATTTTTCTAATTTTCGCGTAAACCTTAGAATACAATATTGACTTTTAGCTCGATGGCGCAGTGGTTAACGTGCCCGGTCTGCGAGTGCTGAGGTTAAGCAACTTTCGCAAAGGCCGGTCATCGGATGGTTGACCAAAAGTTTATCATATCGAGCTCCTCCGTGCGGAAGGTACGTAAAGCCGTTGGTCCCGGCTGCATTAGCAGTCGTTAACAACCACCAATCTGCACTGGGCCCGCGTGGTGGTTTATGGCCGTTCTCTCTATCCATCCATAGATAGAGGCTCGTGCCCCAGCAGTGGGGACATATAAAATGAGCTGATGAGGATTGACTTTTAGCTCTCTTGTCTCTTGAAGCTTAGAATGAGGACAGATCCAGTTTCAAGACATTGCATTCATATTAATGATGAAAGGTCATAATTATAAATAAGACACAAAATAAAATAAAGTAATTTACTGAAATCTTACAAAAAATATTTACAAATTAATGTTAACATACTTAACGCTAATAAGTACAATCAATATTATGGCATTCAGCTACCTTTTAAGAAAGAGCAACTGAAAAAGGGACGTACGAATTTGTGGTCGTTTCTTTACAGTTACAATTCTATAGAAATAAAGTCTTTTCAACTTAATGTCTAAAGTGATAAAAGATGCATCATGAATGATACTAAAAGTTCGAAACAAGAAAAACGTTATCGTTATCCATACTACATTCATAAGAATAAACAATAACACAGTAGAACGGAATCTTCTTTGACCGAGAGAGAGAAAAATACAAAGGTTTCCTCTTTATAATATTAGTATAGATTACATATGTTATCTACATAGATAAATATAAATAAACCAAATGAAGCCATTTAAGTAAGTATTACTTACTTACCTACAAATATAAAATACGGAAAACGGAAATATAATTTTAAAGTACGGAACGCACAAACAGGCAAACGCGCGTGCGGTGACGCCGGCCGTGACAGCCCGACTGAGCATTCTGTTTAACAGTTACTCTCATATCGCGACCTTGAGCCCGTCCGGAGCAGGAGTTTCCGTTCTACTGTGTTATTGTTTATGCTACATTACTAACTTGTCAAAAGTTACGATTTTACAATGTCTTACGAAGTGTGTAGTAAGCATCTACAGCTTCATGGTACTAAGTAAAAGTAGCAAGTCACTTTAGCATGTAAAAGATTTAGGGTCGATTTTTCTAACTTTGCATAAAATTTATTACTCGTAGTATATATTACACAGACATTTAGAAAATGAACTGTCAATTCCTATCTTCTCTTGTTTTGCAGCTTGCAGTATTTGACATTTCTATTTGGGTGGGTAATATTTTAACTGATGGAGAATTATTACTAGGTAGGTATTATAAGCGCACTCCCAGGAAATCATTTAAAAAATGCCTGTACTTATAATAAAGTAATAAGTTTTAACGAGTATTAAAAAACGACCCTTTATCGTCTACGTTAAATTGACAACAATGTAATGTATGTAATGTTTGTGCAAGACTTATTTTTTACAAGCAGGCTTGTAAAAGAGCGGATGAGTAGGTAGGTACGTTTATTACTAGCGAATGCTTTGCTCGTCGAATTACAGCAATTTTCATTAGCAATTTTCAATTACGACAAGCGGCAGGTGGGATATTAAGGACTGAAAATTCGGTAAAATTTTTCCAGATATCAGAGATTTCTAAAATTTAAAGTTTTCAAGTTTTTTTTTTGCTTTTTTGTAGCAGGTGCACTTTGTTGAATAGTTGGAAGGAAGAAAAACTATACAATATAATAATTCATCATGATACTATATGGATATTCGGCGTGTATAACAAGAGATCATTATTATATTTTGGGTAAATAATTATACTATAGCTATTATAACTAAACGTTTCTTAAGTCTATAAACAATAAAATGAAGTAGGTATGTCAAATGTTTAAAAAAAAAGCTTAAATTATATCATTCTTAGCGATTTCATGTTTATTTTGCGTATCGTAATTGTATGTACATAATGGTTGTGATTCTTAAAATTTACAATTTATTTTTAAATAACAATATCGTTTTGTCATATAAATTACAATGATCATAGTTCATTTAACTTGTGCAGTCTTCCGCTGCGTGAGGTTTGAGTAACTCAGAAAACGGGCTGCCATATTTTTCAATATTTGGCGATATATTTCTTTTTCAATACATCGTGAACACCAATTATAATAATTTTTCATAAAAAGCTAATTAACAGATTTCATTGTTTTTTTCACATGATGGCACTCTGTTTACGTTAACGTAGATTAACGTAGATTCTACTTTAAAGTAGAATCTTTATTAGAAAAAGAATAGACGATCGAGAATCCCTCAATTTCAATTTACTATGGACAGTAGGTATATAACCTAATGATCGGGCCCATTAATTAAGCTGTTCTTCATTCGATCAGATTTAAACAGGATAAAGAAACATAAAATATAAAGGAGAATAAAATGCTTGGAGGTTACAATATTACGCTACTTAGTGTAAAGTGGAACATAAAAAACCTAGTACTAAGCTTTCTTAAGAACTTATAATTTCATTGTAAAAAGATAAATGGCGCAGATTTAATTGCAATAGACAAAAATCTAGCCCAACCCAAACATTAGGTTACGTATTGTCCAAAGAGGTTTGTGAAATTGGTCCCAAGTTACTCATGCCAAATTTTGTATAAACAAATATAAGCCTTTCATCGATAGATTCACTAAATAATAACATTTTCATTTTTAAGATCATTTAACTAATTAACATTATGAGTAGGTAAATGATTAAACGCTGTGAGATTTAAAAGAGTGACACAGTTTATAAATCTAAAGGTGTCACGTCCACCGGGTCGGAATAAGAGCGTACGGAGCCGTAGAGATTAATTGAACAAATTACAAATTCCATAGTCCTTTTCCAAACCAGTGGACGCGCGTCTTTAACATATCTGACTAAAAGAGAATCAGAGGGTATAAAATTTATAATCAAATACAGTTCACAACATTAGTGTAAGCTAAAACAATAAAAAATATGATTATTATTATGAACTGTGTTACACATAATGTTGTTAACTGCACAAAGGCTGAGTACCTTGTCACATTATCCTAATAAATGTCTAATTTCTAAATTTTTTAACAATTTATATTTACAATTACTATAATCTAAATAGCATAAATTCAACACACGAACATTTTCCTGTTTCATTGTAATTGCGAAACTTGCCTTTTTAAACGGCCAATTCAATATACATTTATTCCGAGAGTTCTTACCTAAATGTTAAGAAGATAAGTCTAGTTTAAAACTTTGCTCCAGTTTTATCATTGTAATGGAGACAACATTATATTTCTTGAAGGTCGTTTACTCGAAGAGGCAACACTTGAATGTGTTCAAACTTGTTTCTTTAGCTAATGAAAATGAAGAGATTTGACTTGACACTGGTACGAAATAGAACATACATAATTTATTTTCTAGATCACTATTAGCGTTTCGTTTAATGCTTATTGAGATTATATTCGTCTAAGTGTGCACTGTGCACCCAACCGGCCGCAAGCCAAAGATAAATATTGACATTCGAGCATCAGTTGTCATAATAAAGTCGACAATCGTACGATGGCTAGCTTGTTTAGAACTTCAAAGAATCTTCAGCGTTGCATCGCCGAGTACACTTTCTTAAATCAAAGTCTGGCTATCTTTAACTGTAGATACTGTTATTTCGGTCCAAAGTTAATGTAACTTTTGGATCGGAATAAGAGCTTAAAGGTACGCACCCTGTTAGTTATAACATAGCCGCAAATAATAATTAATGGCATATAAGAGATACTCGTGGGATCGCGATTTAACTATCTTATTGTGTTACTATTTAAACCAAATAATTTCGTTACAAAGTTTAATTAAAGTGTCAACATGAGTAATAGTAGATGTCATAGTGACATCTACTTATACGAAATCACAAATATTTAATAAACGATTAAATTTTTATGTATTTTATTTTGTAGTAGGTACCTGCCTAATAGTATAGCTTTTTCTCTTGAGCAACTTTGTCAGTAAGTATAATAAAGTTTGGTAAGTACAGTCAGCCAAATAAATCGTATAGCACCTTACGATTGACATTCTGTTGAGTCAATTTCGGTTTGTCACAAAGTAAATTCTTAGGTATAATATGTTTTCCCGGGATAAAAGTATTCTATGCTAATGCAGGATATAGACGTATATGTTACATCAAATTTAGTCCTCAGATTCGTCTTTCCGTTACGGTGTGATTTAAGAACAAACATATAAAACTTATAAACGAACCACACTTCTGCATTTTTATAATTTAAGTAAGTAGTATAAGAAAATTTATAAGGAAAGCTGGTCAGCGTTTCTAGCTAGACTAAGAGAAGACTAATAACTAAAATTCTTGTCTCTATTCGGCAGTGGTGGGTTAGAGTTTGGCGCACATTTAAAGTTCCCGGTCGTCAGATTATTCGCCGTAGTATTACAATTATTTAGAGTAATTCGACGAAAGCCAACTTGAGCGATACTTACAAAAGTAGGTAAATTGTTTTGACAAATTTGACGAGTCCGAACCACAAAGTTATTATAGTTACGGCACTGTTAATTTTGTCTGTGGCAGCGACATAATTGAGATTTTGTTCAATAATTAAGCGTTCCCACGATGTTGTAGTACCTCTCTATCAGAATACCTAAGTATTGAAATGACATGACGATATAGCCTAAACGGCTTGATCTTAGTTATAGTTAATGTAAGCCATGTGTTCAAAATGATATACTTACAAAAAAAATTGTTTGTTTTATCACATTTTTTTTCGAAACTCCCAATCTATCTACTTACAGATAATTTGACAATATAATTTATTATAAGAGATATTTAAAATCAGTCCTTATTGACTTTTTTTCTCATCTTCACTAGCAAAGTTTTTACGACCCATTTGTGCATTCGGTTTAGTAAACTTACGTAATACAACCATTTACTTGGGCTTAAACATGGCGGGGTCAATCGACTTGTCGTATAAAAGCGACGTATACGCGGACTTAACGTAGCATGAGAGGGTTGCTAGATCTTTAACCACTTTTATTGGGACATTCTAACTATGTACAGGATTCCAGTTTCGGGACATGGAACATCACAATTCATTCCAGTAAAATCCCGACACTCCCGGACACCTAGCAACCTTACATGAGTGTTCGTGAAACGGTGGGCGAGTACGCCGGCCCTTACACAATGAAAGCGCGGGTGCGGAGCTGTGTAGCGAGAGCAGACGGTTCATGCGATCGCGCTCGCTCGTTCATTGTAAACGTGAACGGTCTTAATAAGACATGACTTTGCCGAGCGTCGCGTGCCCTCGCTTTCATTGTTGGGACAGCAGTGTTTAGACGATGATCTCGCGAATGACGCGTCGCGAGCGCGTGTTCGGCGTGGAATACCCGGACTCGAGGGACTCATCGTAGCTGAGCGACAGGTGCGCCGGCTTGTCGTCGGGCACGTCGACACCTGCAACGCCGTCGTACGCCTCCGGTAGCCCGCTCACTTCATGGTATGGAGATTCTGTGAAGAAATTATTAACTAAGTTTGGCTTGTTTGTTTCAAGTTTACTGGGAATACCATCGCGTCGTCGCGTAGCAGCCAGCCCGCGACCACGGCCGATGCAACGCGGTTGAGTCAATACGAAACGTCAATACTAAAGGTTTGCCTAGGATACCTATATTAAGCAGTTTGCGTTAAGCTTCGTTAAATATTTTATTTAAGTTTAATTTGTATTCGTTTTAGGCTTAACGTAATGTCAGCCGCCAAAAGGGCGCATGCTCACTGTGAATGAAAGAAATTAAAGTGAAATGGAGTCAAAACTGCATTTTTTATTTACACTATGCAGATTAGACGTTAAGATACGTTAGATTACGTTATGTACGCGTTACTGTTTTTCCTCGCACATGCGAGCAATAAGGAGGTTTTTATCTGTTTAAAACATATTAAATGTTATACCGTGTTATGCGCCAATTGTGTGAACAAAACGGTCGGCCCGAGTACGTTTGTTTACAGTTCGTGCTCCGATACGCTGTTGCGTTAAAATTATTGGCCACCGAGAGCCAGCGACTGTGCATAGCATAATAAAGTATAGTCGGCTCAGTGTGAACGTAAAGTTGAATTTTCATTGAAAATCGGTAAACTGCGTAAAGCTCGCTCAAATTCTGCAAATAACTAGCGTTTGGTGTGAGTGAACGCGGCCGTATATTGCCCCGGAGTGACTGCCACTCTCGATTTCATGCAGATTCTGCAATAATTAATTTATTGCTTAAAGCTTCAGCATAATCTACCTTTTTCACAGAGTAAGACTACTTGAATATCGTATTTTGTGTTAATTAAGTACAACATTAATTAATCAATAAAACTAGATTACCAAAAGTATTTAGACATCTTTATAGAAGTAAGTGTTATATCATGTAATGTCAACATCAATCGTTAACTACGTAGAAACTCCAAAGTTGTGGCTAAATCACAAAAAAGTCTGAGGACAACTTTTATAACATCTAAAACATCTTAACTGAAACACAAATGTTGAAAAAATTTCCACGAGCAGGATTTGAACCTGCACTTCTTACTGAATCTTAACTGAAGTTAGCGAAGAAATGAACTTACCCATGTGTTGGTCCATACGTTTCTTGGGCTTGTGAACGGAGGCGTACGGGTCGGAGCAGTAGTTCTGGCGGGACGGGTTGTGCGCGCGCAGGTAGTCTGCCGGCGGCTGCGCATGCGGCAGCCGCTGGTACGGCGCGTACTCCTCCATCGTCGAGTACCCCCCGTGCGCAATCGGGTCGTACTCGTAGTTGCTCTGGCGCTCCAACAACTGGTGCCCTGGCATCACCCCCCCACCGTTAGCCGCCATCTTCATCTGCCACATCGAGTCCTGGGAGTTCACGCTACCACCGTTGTTGCTGTTCGTATAGCTGTCCACGTACGTCCCTGAAATTAACACAATATAAACACACTATCTAAACTACAAAAGCGTACGCATGCAGGGGTTGCGGCGCGACAAATAATTTACCTTCTATGGAGACTGTGAGTCCTTGAGATTGCAAAAGAGAAAATATAACAAATGAATCAAAGAAATCTTAAATGAAAATATATATTCAAACAGAAAAATCTTGTTTACGATGAGGCGTAAATAATTGCAAAAGTGATAGCTAATGCCTGATCGGCGTACATAATACAGCGAGCGCCGAGCGTGTCAAAGAAGGTTAATTTAACAGAGTTGAATGGTTCAAAGAGTTGTTGTGAAAATAGGTTTCGCGTGTTATAATGAAATGTTGACTTACATTCAGAGTTGGGCATGTTTTGTCCGGGGTGTACCTGCGCGTGCGAGGGGCGGTATGTATAGTCACCTTCCGTCGAGTACACTGTGTTCTTTGAGTCCTCTATGGTCAACGGTAGGTCCATAGAGTGTTCTAGGGCTTTGTTCTCCATGCCTGCACTCGCGTACGTGTACGGCGGAGGCGCCTGATTCTGTGACTTCATAGATTCCATGGCTGATTTCATAGAGTCTAGTTCGTGGTCCTTGTTTCGCACTTTCTTTACTTCGTTTCGTTTCGATCGGCAGTATAAGAACAGTAGCCAAACTACAACGACCAACACCACGAACGCTATGATTGTCGTCAACAATGTTACCAGCATGTCAGGTTCCTTCTTCACGTAAGCTGGTCCAACTGTGAAAAAAAAAGAAAATTTAGTTAGCGTGCAGTCGTCGGCATCAATATGATCTAATAATTTTTAATGGTCAACATGATTTTGTCATTTAGGTAAAGTAACTGTTAAAATGTTATCTTTAGTTTATTTTCAATGAATTTTATTCATAAATGCATTAGCGTTAGCATAAGTAGGTATGTGTTTCTCAAATACCAAGATGTATGACCACATTTGTTAATTCAGTTAATCTGACGGCTGACTGTACCATATGCCAAGAAACTGGTTTAACAGTTTTGGCAAAACTTCGCAAAATAATAAAAACCGCTAAGTTTAAATTTAATAAAAATGAAATTATAATAAAGCACCTACGAGTGCAAAAGAATTTTAATTGTAAGATCTAACATTATGATAAAAGCTAACATTATTATGTTAGCTTTTAATAATCTTTTTCTTTTTTTTATGTATTCATAAGTACATAAAAAAGGACTTTATAATCTCAGTGGTTATATTTTTTTATAACCTCTGATATTCAGAATGGCTGAGGTTATAAAAATTTCAGCATTTCTTTTCAGTAAGTATACATATAAGATGTCAGCATTTTAACATAGCCTCCTGCTACTCTGACATAGGCTTTGGCTATTCTGACATAGCCTTATTTAATGAATTGAATTGAATACAATTCACAAAACCACTCCAGTAGACGCACCGTTTCAAAACAATATCGTGCACAACAACATCAAAAGAACAAGTGCTATTCGTTGAATAGTAAAGAGCCTCTAAATAGCATGTTGCATAAAAAGGAATAGTTCTAATAATACGCTTGGTCGATAGCTCGTTCATCATTAATTAACTCCCTAGGTAGTTTGCTTGCTTAGATATTGCTCGCAAGATATGTCGTATCCACACTGAACTTTGAGATTGTCTGCGAATCTATCTATACTTGCCTTCCTATGTTATGTGGGTTGCTGTTGTGGAATTGATATATTGTATCGTTATCTAAAGTTCACGCGAACATAAACAAACTTTAGCGATAACAAACGTCAGGATTAAATGATATAAAACCAATGTGTAAAATAAACGCGAGTAGAGTAGATCTGTAAAGGTTGTTTTATTAAGTTGATATACTTATTGGTCAAAATATGAAGCTCTAGGTATTCCTACTACACTGATCACTACATAGTTAGGTAAGTTATGTTCAGATAGATAGTTGAGTACCTTGTGCGAGTTTCATTCATCATCATTAGATTAACGAAAACGAGAATATATATTTTTACTTTTAATTTTTAAGTGCTAATTGCTGCACTGAAGCTAATTTTTTTTTTATAAAATACAGTAAAAAAATTAAACAGCCAGGAATTGAAAGAATATTCTTTTGCAATATGGTAGAATTTTAACTAGCCTTGTCTGCTATAAGGAAGTGTTCCTTCTATACCATAGAAATACTCGTTTTTGTTAACGTGATCGAATCACTCGCACTTAACACCCTAGGGGGCGATTTTTGAATCGCTGACTAATTCTTTCGCTATGATATCAATTAGAAGTGCTCCTTTTTCTCTTATTCAAGACCACTGGTTACTTCTTTTTGACACCGAAAATAATCGAAAGACATTTATCTTCACAATCAAGTTTCCAAAATAAAATTAATATTTAAAAAATTTGTAGTAGGTATCATGTTTTGCTGGATCATAAATAGAATTTCAAAAAGGTTCTACTATTTGAATTATTTAGAAATCAGACTTGTAATCCATTTTACTCCCTATATAACTTGTCAAACAGAGAAATTCTAAATTTAACCAGTGTCTATTATATTTTTTATTTAACATTTATTTTCTGTACAAGAAGAAAAAATCTGTTTGATATCTTCATAAATTGTTTAAGAGGCTTTTAAAGACTTACAAGGGGCTTATTTTCTAATTACCTCCTTGGTCGAGTGGCTTGCACACCGGTTTTCATGGTGTCGCAATCTCTGAGGTTACGGGTTCGATCCCCGGTCGGATCAATTTAGAAATACCTATTTTTCTATATTGTTTCGGGTCTGGGTGTTTCCTATGTATAATAAGTATGTATTTAAGTATATTAAGTATGTTTATCCGTTGTCTAGTTAACCATATAACGAGTTTCTTAAGGAAGCTTTTCTTGGGGCTAGATAATTGGTGTGAGTGTGGGAAACATTTATTTATTTATTTATTTTATTTATTTATCATGATACCTTTCAAAGGAATTTACGCTTGTCATTTTGCATAGACGATTCCAAATAAATGTCAAATTGACGATATCGTTCATCAACAATCCAACATCATTAAAAAACGCGTCACGATAGCAATCATTGACACTTGTGAATTAGTTTGATGTTCTTGAATCTTTCAAATGTCAAATTGAAAGGTATCGTGATAGAGGTTTAAATTAGACAATAAGCCCCCAGGTGTAGGTGGTAGCATGAAAATGACGAGGGGTCATTTTCATGCTTACAATTTTATAGCTTAATTTGTCAATGCCCTATTTTGATTCCATTAACCATTTTTATTTTTACGTTTTAATATCAAATTTTTTACCAAGTCTGGTGACGCTAAAAATGCCGCCAGATGCCTCTAGCAATCAGCAAACTCACTAAAAAAATGTCATGACCGTACGATTAAGTGAGTTTTTTTTATTTCATTTTAATTATTGCTGGTAGGCTCTCTTGACGCAAACTCAATCTCAATACAATTCCAATGCGATTAATATGTATCGATATTGGGATAAGTTTCGCAATTTCGGAACTCACCATCTCGATAATAATTTGTTCACTCAATTTCCACGCAATTTAATTCCAATGTAGCGCTATTATCGCTTTTAAGAGTACCATTTGATTTTTTTAGATTTGGGATTGGAAATTGATTATTGCAATTGTGTTTCAAGAGTAACCCACCTGGACTGGTAAGTTTCGTTTGCCGCTGAGAAGAAATGACACAGAATCCTTTAAAAGAACCTAAAGCATTGCTCTTGAAAAGTAAACCTTTAATGTGGCGGTTTTAAAACTTTTTACGCTGTGGAACACTTAAACAAACCCCTTTTATTTAATAAAACCTCACATCAAATAATAACAAATGAAAGACACCGCTATTTAAGATTAAAGTTAACTAACTGCTAACATCTCCACGGCATTAAGAATCCTACTTTAATGTACGAACAGGACTTTTAGTGATTAACGAGTTCCAGTTTCTAAAGCCCTTCTAAAGAGTCTCAAAATAAAATTTGTATAACAATTAAAGTAAAAGTAAAGTATATAAGCCTATAAGTGTCCCTCTGGGCAAATCGCCACAATCGACAGGTAATGGCTTAAGCACAATTTGGTTTGCCATATGCCGGCTATGTATGCATCGAAAAATCTGAAAAACTTTGCCCGACCTGGTACCGAGTGCTTCTCCACTCGGCCATCGAGACGTTAAAACAAGGAGGTAAAACAAAAGAAGAATAATTATCAATTCCACTTACTCTCAGCTTCGGTGTACTCGCTGCAGATTTCCTGGTTGACTTGAAGGCAGAGCTTGACCCTGATGCGGGGGTTGAGGTCGTCCAGGGACTGGTCGGTGAGCACGCGGCTCGTCTTGCGGACTGGCTTGTTCGGGATTTCGAGGACTGCCTCTTGCAGCATGGCCATTGAGCCGGATAGTCGGAGCGGGACTGTGTCTACCACCTAGAGAAATATTTGGATTTAGTTTTAATTATTTAGATGCAAATTAATATTTTTTTGCATAATAGATAGCGGAAAAAAATGCTATAATAAGTATGGAGCGTGTAAAAAACAGAAAGAACTGTTATTAATATTGAAAATATCGAATTATACTTTAAAAGAATCCCTATTTCATTTCTATATCGAAATAGTGAATACTGCATTGTTTTTATACATAATTGCATCGATTTTTTTGTTTCTTTTGCAAAATGTCCTTTTTGAAAAATGTTACAAAAAAGCGTCTAATGTTAAACAGGGAAATTACCGGTTTAAATTCTAGTTTTCGTATTTGCATCAGTGGAGATTAAACCAAGATAACTTTAATTCAACCTGAAGCCGTGGAACTAAGACACTAACATGGCTCAAGCCAGCTCAAGCTCATTAGCGCACTGCATGGGTTCGCAGGACTATTTATTCATTCTTTATTCAATTTGTATCAATGACAATCATTTGATTGTGTTTTAAAAGGTTAGACTTCAAAGTTCTTTCTTTGACTTATGACCGAACATTTACTAGATAGATTTGACCCTTATCTTTATATATAAAAATCTTCTGTGCGAGTGTATGTTATTGAACTCCTTCTAAACGGCTGGACCGATTTGGATGAAATTTTCTGTGTGTGTTCAAGTGGATTCGAGAATGGTTTAGATTTACAATTGGACCCGGTAGGTGGCGCTGCTATAGGGGTTCATCATGGGATACGGGTGTTCTTAAGCGGACGAATGATTTGTTTGTTTTGTTGTCATGGAAACTGTCAAAGCGGTACGAAGTCCGCCGGTCAGCTACTTATATTTAAATAACAAACAACTTCATCGATACAACCGAAAAGCTCAATCAAAATTAAGGTATTTCACTACTACAAATGCTAATTATTCCTGTTTGTGATAAAACATGATTGTTCTGGTCTCAATACATTCTTGCTAGTGTATATTGTGTTTGTTGTTGGCAGGTTTCCGCTCTAATTCTATAACGCCCGTGATTGACGATAATTGAACGTGATTGTCGTGAGCCACAGTGAATCCCGCAAAAAACAAAATGTTTGCGTGATTAACATAAGCTTCAATTCAAATGTATCTGGGTTGGGTTTAGCATGTTTACAACACTTATTTATGAGTAAGTGTAGGTATATCTATTTATGTACGTTTATCCGTAAGGTATTAGAAAGATAAAAATATGTAATACCAACAATTGAACACTAATTATTATGATAGTTAAATCCATATGTCAATATATTTGACATATGTCAAGGCCACATAGATGTATTGTGCTAAGTGGTCTTGACATATGTCAAATATATATATGATTATGATCAAGGCCACTTAGCACAATAAATAAGGCCTTTTTAGTACGATATAGTGTAGTATGATAGTACTAAAAAGGCCTCATTGACAAGTAGTGTAGTAGTAGCTAAGTGGCCTTGACATATTATGTCAAAGCATCTTATACGAGTATACATTATTAGTCATAGGTAGGTACTGCAATAGGTAGGTATGTTGACTTTGGGATTAGTTCAATGGGTAATTTTAAGAAAATTACAAGGGTATACCTGCCAGCCACCGGAACCTGCAATCCCTCCAAGACCCTCTGCCACTCCGATCAGGGAAAGGCAAGTGGGGCTCACGCTAAATGCGACGGTCTTTGTTGTCGGATCATATGTCACTTGTTCGGGTGGCGAGATCTTATCCACTTTTGTAGTCACCGTGATCTCATTCGAGTAGTTACTCTGACCTTTAGTATTCACAGCTTTCACCTAATGAAACAATCAGACGATTCAGTACAAGCTCAAATCAAATTATAATGGCGGTGCGAAATCTAAAGCGTGTTTCAAACAGCAAACGGCACAAAACATGATATAAACTCAAGTAGCCCGGTTGATTTACCTTGAAAACAAATGTCAGATGCTGTCGGTAGCGAGAAAATGAAAAACAAGTTCATGTTAATACCTTGTGATAGTCAAAGAGATAATTTTATGTTTGCATTAAATATTCCAATTAAAAAAATCTTATTTGCTTTAAGTTACAGAATATTTTAAAAATACTAAGGATAATTAGATTTGAAAACGTCCTTTACAGTTAATTTCTCTTTAATATAATTTTAAATGAAGTTGGTTTTAAGTATCTCTTGAAGTTTCATTAACCTTGATGTTACAAACTCACCTTGAAGATGTAGGAGCTGTGCTGTTCTAGTCGCGTGACGTTGCAGGGGTTGGCCCGCCCGCAATCGTACTCCATCCATTCAAAGTCGGATTTGTCTGCCGTACAATCGGAGCTGACGGCGTTCAGCGAAGCACCGTCCGCGCGGCGAGCCATCACTCTGCGATAACGCACGAAATATTTCGTGCTCGTTAAGCCTCCGTCGAAACCTGCCTCCCATTTCAGAGTGACGTATGAAGGGCCCACTTTCTGGCTAGTCATAGCTCTTGGCGACTCCGGTGCGCCTTTCGGCTGCAGTCGGATCTGCGGCCGAATGTTTCCAAGCATGTTTTTGACATTGCAGTAATAGTCTCCGTAGTCCTGAGGCTTCACAACTTTAATTTTCAGCACGCTGCGGTACGAGTCGTTGTTGTCGGTGGTTGTGTTAATTTCGTAATGGCCGTCCGAAGACATCTGCAACGGCGCCGTGTGCGACCCATAGAACCATTGAAACTCTGGCTTAGGATACGCTTGCACACGGCACAAGATTTCCGCTGTTTCCATTACGTCGTAAGCTACCTTCGTTTGCAATTTGATCGGGATCGGTTCATCTGAAAATTTAAAATAATTAGGGCGTTGTCTTTTTAATTTGAGTCAACTATTTTGCGCAGTACAAAGTTTAACATTGTTGTTTATTTGAGTATTCGAACATGCAGCTCAGAGTAAAGCAAAACTTAACTGATAACAAAGTAAGAGACTTATTAAAACTTTTAAACTTACGCTCGACTCGAAGATGCATCGTAGACTCAACTTTCTTAACTTCGTTTTCAAAAGTACATGAATATATGCCTCTATCTTCCGGTAGCAAGTCGTTAGTGTTCGGTCTAGCTTTCCCGTGAAATCTGAGTGTGCTTTGCACATTATACACAGAGTTTCTGCCTTCTGTTGTGTCAGTTTGAACTTCGTACAAGTTAGTATCAGGTTTTATTTCAGCGTTGTCTTTGAACCACTTTACGTTGGGGCGTGGTTTGCCGAGAGCGCTACAGGTAACTGAAAAGTCTTGTTCTCGCGAGCGTTTAGTGAGATGTGGTTGAAGTTTAGCCTGGAAGCGAGGAGGTTGGTGAACCTCAAGAGTGACCGAAGCCAGGTCCCCGTGACCGAGCTCGTTGGTGGCTTGGCAGTGGTAAACTCCTTCGCTACCGAGATGTGCGCTCGGAATAGTGTATTTGTTGCCAGTTGCGAGGACTGCAGGCTTAGAGTCTGAATTTTCAATGTCACGGAACCACCTGTATTGCGGAGCAGGCCAGCCCGGGGGCTTGGCACTGCACGTCAGCGTCACACCAGTTCCTTCTTGGGCTACCGGCCGGTCTGGGCTAATGCGTGCGCGGCCAGGCTTGTGCCGCACTAAAACAGCCACAGAGGCACTGCTCGAACGTTCAACTCGTTTACCATTCACTGACGATATAACATTTACAGCTCTACAGACATATGTGCCCGCCATGTCAGCGTTTACTTTTGAAAGCAAGAGAATGTTGCCTTTTTGATGGAATTCTTGCCTCCCTTCCATTGTCCACTCGACAGTCGTCGGTTCTGGGTTTGCAGAAACTTTACAGTGTATTTCAACAGTGCCGCCTTCTTCTGCTTCATATGTTTTAGATTCAACAGTGACACTGGGAGGGAAAAGGACGTCGAGATATATCTCTGTTTCTCCGGGTCGGCCGAGTCCATTGTCGGCAGAGCAAGTATATTTGCCCGCATCCTGAATGGTCACCCCTTGAATGGTGTGCGTGAACGAGTTTGAGATATACTTTCCGTTACGGGTCCACCGCACGGAGTTTACTTTGGGTTTCGCGTCCACTTTGCACTCCATAGTCGCGCTGCCGTCGATTTCAACCCGCAGCGGGTTTTCCGGTCCGACCTCAACTCGAGGAAAATCTAAAACAAAAAATGTTTCTTTTATAAACTTAATTCAAATAATAATAATGATATGGAAAAAACATGAAGGTATCTATTATTGCTGGTACCTAGCAGGTAATTTTCAACTGTAATTAACAAAGTTCTCCCTTAAAAAGCAAACTATTTAAACGGTTGACAGAATAATATTAAATTTGTTTTGGTCCGCAGGAAAACGTATTTGTCGGCAAATCAGTTGTTGGTATGCTACTTATGGTCAACAAAATCAAAATGATTCGTGACAATTAAGTGAAGTATTTGTTATTGTAATTTGTTCACAACGAAATTTAAGTAAAATTTGTATACAGGTACCGGTAAATTTGTTAATGTCATTAAAGTTGATTGTATAGCCAAGTGCATTAAATTATATTATAAAATATATTTGCCGCTGTAGTGTAAGTCAGGCAAAATGGTTTGTTTTTAAATAATTTATTATATAGTTTACACGTCAATTAATTATATTGCTGACCATATTTAAAAGCTGCGATACCTAAAAGAAAAAATGCTAAAAGTTATAATTTTTTTGTATGATTTGTATAATCTTGATGACCAACTAGGTAATTAATTAGGTATGTTGTTTTGCGGCAATCAAACTATCAAATTGGCTGAATATTTGTAATTTACCGGTAATGTTTGGTTTCTTTACAAAACATGTGCTGCACGTGGAACTTTTGTCATTGGTAACAAAAAAAATACTATACACACGATGCAACCGCATTTTTTCTTGTTTAACAAGAAAAATATTAGCGATTCATAATAATTACTTCCCAAAAATAAACGCAGGTGAAGAAATCGGGAGCAAAAGTTATTTTTTGTATTTTACGAGTAAAGGAAAACGGGAAATGTAAAAGATATGTTATAATAACATTAAAACGTGATAATGTAAACAAGGAATTCCGTTTCACGTAAAACACCTAATCGATGGTGTAACATGGAAATTCGTAACAGATCTGTACACGGCAGTATTTGAGATGTGTGAAGATGTTTATACAACCCAATTTCTCTAAAGAAAAAGCTGTTTTTACTACAGTGGTGTTTATTTGATTCTGGGGACGGAGTGTTCCAGCATGTGCTCGTAATACCTGTATGCATGCGAATGGTGCAGGTTTAAAAGAGGATTTTTTGTTGCCTAACAGTGTCGACAAAATCCATACTTTCAGTAGGTAGACAATGAAATTTGGCGACATACAGGCGACGTACTAAGTAAAAAGTTAAAAGCTCTAAAAATAAATCATGATTAGACCGTGGCTCTAGTTAACAGTTTTATATAAGTACCTACTTTGATTTCAAAATTCACTGTCAGTATTTTTTTAAATAAATATTTTAAAAGGAACATTGGCGTGGGTTAATATTTCCGGTTTGGTGCCATACTTTTTATAGTTTAATTTCAAATACAATTTTCATAACAGGTTCCAATTTTCAAACAACGCACGCACCCACTGAGGAGCTTGAGATATTTTAATTCGGTGATAAACTCATCCGGTGCCCGTCATCGCGAAAGTTACTTAACTTGCAACAGCAAACGCAAGCTGCTGCGTCATCGTGCTCATTTACCGTTGTGTATAAAAAACACAAGCAGCATCCGACTTGCGTTTGTTGATATAACAACGAGTTTATATTAGTGAAGTTATTTATTTATTACACACATGTGGTGCGTGCGCGCACAGCTCCTGGTTCATGTCCATAATCCAGGTCAATTGATACCATCGGTTGCCATCGGTTGCAATAACCGTTGGATAGATGGTACTCTGCCGCTAAACAGCAGTTAAAAAATCAAAAAGCAGTGGAAAAATTCAGTGGTTACGTCAGCCTTCCCGGTAGCATAATGGTCAGTGCAGCTCTGGCTGAGTCGGGTAGGCATTTAATTTTTTCACTGTATTTTATAAATATTTCAATTGATACGATTAAGAAATATGTCCTGAAATCTCAGCTACGGCTCTAACAGAACTCTTTTGTGTAGCAAATTCATTAAAAAAATAATTTGTTTTTTTATCTGAACCTCGCTCCTAGGGTGGATTGCCCGTCGATATCAAATATCTCTTGGGGTTTTTAAATTGTTAACCGTGATTATTTATTGTGTAAATCGGTTTATCTTTCAATTTTATTTCAATAATTAAGGTATCCGTAGCCCTTTAATAAGTATCTTAGATGACTCATGTAACAGTTCTATAATTTAAGCAAGCCTTTCTCAATTATGCTTTTACGATTAATCAAAAGTCAAATTATTAACCCTCATTTTACATGTAGGTAATATTTAATTTCGTTATATTAATATAACGTTATTAATTTCTATTATTATGCATACCTACGTTAACGTAGGTATGCATAATAATAGAAAAGGGAGATTGAATCCATATTTTGTTAATAAAAATATAAGTTTGCTTTTGTAGCAGTTCCGTAGCTCCACTTCGTTTACCCACAACCAACACCCTATTTTTACCCGACGATAAAAAAACGATCAAGTATATGTGAGTAGAAGCAACATTTAGGATAATCTTTTGGGTAAAGAAGGGGTTGGTATGGAGATAGGGGAGATCAGTTTGTATGGAACTTCACACTTTAGGGTCCTTTATGATTTAGCTTTAGTATGGACATAACCTATCTTTCTACTTTAATAAAATGTTAAGCTAAACAAATGATAAAAGTTTATAAACAATGATGTTTTTATTAGAATATTATTCAATGTGTAATTTATAAAATGGCCAGCCGTAAACTGATTTAATAAACAATGCAGTGTTAATTTATCAATTTTAAAGAATTAATTAGTTTATAAGTATCAGAGGCATCACGTTTAAAAGGTCGTCTATAGCAATCACTTGTAAAGCAAGCCCCGCGTAGTAATTTCACAGTAAGTATAAAGAAAAAGTTAAAAAAATAATGGCTGATGAAATTTGACATATGCTTGCCGGCAATGTTCGTGTGTTAATTCGCTTTATTTTATGTTGAAAGTCAACAATAAACAAAGATGTAACTACTTAGTTAAACATTGCACCATGTAGGTAAATTATAACAATGGCCAGACAACTAGACATAAACTGCTTCAAAAAATGGCGTAGTGTTAATTATAAGTATATAAGTTTTAAAGGCAATACGGTTGTCATCGTCAATAATAATCACTCGCGCAGTACATAGTTTCATAGCATAAAGAAAAAGAAAAAGTTTGTAAAAAGAATCATCATCATCATCACCATCTCAGCCGAAAGATGTCCACCGCTGGACAAAGGCCTCACCCTGGGATCTCTACGAGCTACCGCTTTTTTGCTCGGTGAAAAAGTAAAAAGAATGGCTGATGAAATTTGACGAATGCCTAGTGGGCAGTGCTCGTGTGTTTATTCGTTATTTATTTGCGTGATTTTTTCCGCGACGTCCTTTGGAAAACTATATTCACATAAAAGCAAAAACGTGTTGGCAAATAAAATCTATAAAAAGTTGGCTGAATATCGTGAAACTTTGATTAGTGCAATGATAACGATAGCATTATTGTTTGATAGGTTTTCTTCGAATGTTCTATCTTTAGATCGAGAAAGGAAGGAGAGGAAGTATATAAGCAATATGTATGTAAGGTACATTTTGAAAATTTTTATCGTCTTTTTATTTACAATAACACGTTCACAAATTGTTTTTATTATGATTGGAGCGTGAATTTTGTTACAGATAAAGAGACTAAAAGATATTATTTCTCGTCACACAATGACAACCACATGAAACGTAATAAACTAATTTAAACCAAAACTGAGGTCCATAATATCATTAATGACAGAATTGTTATTGATTTTCGATCTTATGCCCAGGGAATAGGTATACCTAGTAAAATGTATAGTGGTCAGTCATCATTATGTTACGGGATTACCCACGACCTATAAATCACGAAAGACACTTTTCTGGGAAAGAAATTGCTATTGGACACCTATATAGCCTGCGTAATTGGAAAGGACGAGGATATTGGTGAATCGTTAACCCTTAGTGGACGAACTGCGGAGGCTTTCTAGCGACCGACCGATATTCCCAGGAATATCCATGGAAGACACTTACAAGATTCATCGGTGCGAGTCAGGTCAAGAATGAAAGACAGTAGATTCAGTTTGACCTGTTTTACGCCAAGCTGCAGAGCTTGGAACATCGGCGCCAGGTCGCATGTCTTACGATTTTGTATCGGAATCACTTCGGAGAGTGTGCAATGGAATTGTTCAATTTGATTCCTCCATCACCTTTCAATCACAGGACCACCAGACAAACTGCCCACGCCATAGTTAGGTATATAGGTAGTAGAGATTCCATCCACCCATGAGTACGAAGTGTGGACGCAATAAAGAAGCACTTGTAATTGATATCATAGCGATAGCGTGAGAATAGTCACCGAATAAAAAAGTCGCTTTGTAAATTAAAAAAAACTCTTGTTTACCATAATTGAGGGTACCATTTATATAGGGTTGTACCATTTATACAAGCTACTAACTAATTTTATGACGACCAACACCTCAGTCTTCCTGTAACCACGGAAACTGCAAAGGGTTCAAAACGTCAGGATAAACATTAATTAAACATAACATAAATAAAATAACCGCGAGTAGATCCGTTAAAGTAGTTTCATTTCATAATTGAGAATTTAGAAAAATGTTTAGATATTTTTTATTTTTTTCACAAGCGCGATTTGAACTTGCACCTACTGACATTTCGGGTCAGGTGTACTTCCAATTAGGCTATCATGGTGGTAGTGAAGTGAGATTTCGTTGTTTATATGCCATGTCAAAGCTTGAATCCAAAATGAAACAAAAGAATCAATAAAAACAAATTATTTTTTTTTATTTATTTTCTATGTGGCCTTTTATTAACAATATCATTGACAAATCTGGATTTCTGTTGGTCATGAATAATGAGTATATTACCAAATAAAGTCATAATAAATTTTTATATATGTTATCATAAACAAAAGCCGATAACAATCAACTAACATAATCGGTTAGCAAACTATCTGGCTTCATGCATTTACAATTTGGGTGAAATAACAATAACAGTGGTATAATTTATGATCTGTATTTCCTCATGATAAATAGGATAAAGAGAAAAGTTTGTGTAGCTACAGGACGCGCGTGATTTTATCTGAATTTGTTGCCAAGTCTCTACGTTTATTATCAGAAATATGGAAAGGCAAACTTCTACGCTATTATTTCCTCCTTTCAGTATACTCCCGACACAAGGTATACTGAATTAATATGCAGTCAAGTGCAATATTTGCCTCTCGAATGGAACGAGACACGAGAGATGCTTTGAAGTCTGATATTTTCTCTTTTCGCTATTAGCAGTATGTTGATATCGCACGTTAGTGCCAACGTTGCTGTTACATAAAGAGTACGGTATAATGAGGTTACTTTTAAATCAAGTGTAATATTGATCACAGAATCTGTTCTTTGAAGTTTTGTTCTCTTACCTACGCTACGGTAGGTATGTTTCTGGAGGTAGTCCTACTAGAGACGTCCAGACCGTTATTGACACCTCGTATTTTTGTTACTACTTTAGGATCTATTATGATAAATGTCATATTTGATTAAATAGTAACCCCGCTCGATGGTAATAAGCCTAAATAAATACTGTCCCTCTGCTGGACAAGCGCCTCCATTATTGTAATCAAGTTAGCATTACAACTAATGGGTATTGCCATAGGGTCTAGTTCATGAAATCGACAGTTACAACGTCGACGGTCGCTGTATCGAAAACGTTCCATCGACGGGAGAGTATTATATCGATGGTAAGCTACGTCGACAGTACATCATATCGATGGTACGCTGCAGCGACAATACACCACATCGACGGTACGCTGCATCGACGTACACCATATCACCACGTTTGCTAAATGCGGGCTAGTGATCTCAAAGTGTTATTAACATATTTTGTCCGACCATGGAATTTAACCCTGAAGCCTACACGCGGAGAAGGCTTTGCCACGTGGCCATCGAGAGATGTTTCATTTTTGCAATACAAATGCTCATTTTCGAATCTATGAACATCGAATTTCTATGACGTACGAGTACGTAGCGTCGAGTCGCTCGATCAAGCAGACAAGAAATATAACAGTAATATATTATAATGCTTTACCTACAACACTACACCAAGTTTTCTTCTATTTGTACCCTACAGTGAACCACACCTGTAAAAAATATTTTTTGTTTTTTTTTTGTTGTGATTTTTTCCTCAACATCTTTATTTCATTAAAGGGAGTTTCCGCGCCTTTCATATGGCAGAAACGTGTTTTTTCATGTAAAGATATTCAGTGTAGTATTTTTTCTCGATCTTGTTTCTACAATTGCATATGTTATCGGTGGCTTATTTTAATATTCGCCAAAAAAACACAATAACATGTGCTCAAATAAATCTAAAATATGGTTAAGAGAGATGTGTACCATCGCAAATTCTATTTGTATCTTAGTTGTCGTAGTTATACCTGTTGTTATTATAACAAAACAACTTCTCAAGCGTTATGCCGCGGGCAAAAATGCAGCGGTACACAAATATCTGTGGGTACTTCGCGGTGCTCTCAAGCCACTTGAAACGGTCCAGGAGCAAACTCACGTGGAATAACCTACATTGGAGATGATTGAGGCTATTTACTGAGTGTCCCGTTTCCTTTAAGACCCGTGGCGTTCTCGGGAATGCATGTGTCTGGATTTGCACTGAGAAGGAGCTTTTGAATGCCCCTCTGTGTTCACACGGGAGACTGCTTTTGTATAACAAGACTACTTACTAAGCTTCAGAGGAGGAACCCATCTGGCAGAGGCGTATTTAAAGTTTTTTAAATTTAATTGGCTGAGTCGACACACAATTAAGCATACCGTCCGCGACTAATGGTACCTACGTGGGTACCGCAGCCTACTGACACGGGTCGCGGCTAAATAATGCCTGTTTGTCCTGTATTTTATTAAATTTCATACCCTACAAATCGTAACTCAGCAAAGCAGCTGCTTGGCGGCAAAAAAATATTAGTATCCATTCAGTCGGGTTCTACGCAGGAACCAAACCTTGCCCCCGGCCAAATCAACTTACATAATTAGTGTAGTAAAGTTAATTTGATAATATAACAAGGGTTGCTATATTTACAGTTTTGTTTCAATTTAACTTTTGAATAAACCCAATCTGTTGTCTCATTAATTTTTCATAATAAAGAAAAAGTCTTTGAACAATGTTTCGTTGAGCATAGCCAAACCATAGGCAACAAAATTCAATTACTTTTACCAGTATTCTATTTCAATGAATCATTAAATAGGAACCAGTTATCGTTCAAACGATTTGACTTACGATTTCATGAGAATTGTTTAGTAAACTAGATGTAGTATCTACGTATAGATGTGAACGAGAACCCGCCAGTTTACTTTCTATGCCAAGAGAGCGGTTTCGGTTCAATGCGTTGACCTTTATTTCATACGAGACCGCATTATCTATTCAACGCGTGTTACAATTGTTTAATTCCATTCACATAACTGCCTATGTTAGGTACTTGTCCCTATTATTATTTCCGAACCCAGCGTTATATTTTCCGGCAGTTGTTATAGAAAATTAAGTCATAATAAGCCGCTTTGTTTATTGAGTTTCTGCTGTGGAATTTGGTTAGGTTAAACATGAGCATTTAGATTTTAAAGTCTCCCCTCCCCCGACTTTGTGTATCTAGGGACCTTTCAAACAATGCAATATTGGAATTGCAGAGGACAACCACGACCTGCCAATAATATAATAATACCAAGTCTCCTGAGGATATTCGGGAGTGGAGTTCCATTTCCTTTGCATTTATTTGCAATGCAGTAAAACAAGTGAAAATCACTGAGGGAAGACATTGAATAGTCCTTTGATAGATTTGAAACTTATGCTTGTCTTAGAATTGATTGAAAAAGTCTTCATATTTAATAAGTTCCGCAGAGGCAAGTCAAAGGTTCAGCCGTAAAGCCGGTTGCATCAAAGCGTTCGTTTTAAGCTCAACTTAGTACTAACGATACGGTTATGTTAACATTTTTTTTAACATAGTTTTATAACTCGGACCTAAAAACAAAATGAGCTGCTGCAGTAATTCACCGAAATATTAAAACACAAGCGTTGGTGCAACTGGCCAATACAGTCACGTCGGTTGTGATGCAATCGGCTCAATTGCTTTGTGTTGTGTGTGTACAAAACTCAATAAAATAATTCACTCTGTCATCAACGCCGCGCCACGTACGCAGGATATGAAAACAGCCATATTTAAAATTGATACAGAGCCGGAAGTCCAGGCCTAATCGCTTTATGTGTGTACCTACTGAAAATAAAGCTAAAAACAGATTTTTGTATAAAAGAATTTGCTTTTGGCGGCATATGACTTTTTATTGGGTTCTCAAGTCGTAGTGACCTGACAAACCATGGTGTTTTTAGGGAGCTAACAGCATTTTTCACAATTTTACTCGACATCTAACAAATTATGAGCTAATAACAAGCTACCACATTTAAAAAGCTATAAATAAATAAATAAATAAATGTTTCCCACACTCACACCAATTATCTAGCCCCAAGAAAAGCTTCCTTAAGAAACTCGTTAGATGGTTAACTAGACAACGGATAAACTTACTTAATATACTTAAATACATACTTATTATACATAGGACACACCCAGACCCGAAACAATATAGAAAAACAGGTATTTCTAAATTGATCCGACCGGGGATCGAACCCGGGACCTCAGAGATAGCGACACCATGAAAACCGGTGTGCAAGCCACTCGACCAAGGAGGTCGTCTTATCACATCTATCACACCTTATTAGATTATCTGGGCGTACGAATCGGATATCCAAAGAAAAATACTCAAAACACGAAATATTATATGAATACTAAAAACAATGAAAAGTTATGTAGACTTTTTGTAAATATTAAGTTTATAGTTCTTTTTTTGCATTGTAAATGCTATATGTAGTTACAAGATAAAACAGCGGTCGTAGAGCAGAAACAGGGACCGATAATTCTAGGGCCGTAGGTTCGATTCCCACTCGAGCTTCATAAGACGGGTTGATTTTTTCTAGTATATTAATAGTGTCCGAATCGTCAGTGAAAAAATAAATAAAATTAAAAAGTGTCAATTCGGACACTGTGTCCGAATATAATATGTCCGAAACGTCAGCTACCCAAATTTTATTTTCTTTAGTTCTTTTCTTCCCACAGTGCTAAAATTAAAATCAGACAACTGCGACACGATTTTGGACGCTTATAATTGAAGCCCAGGGTGCCTAGTGTGAGTTTTGTTTACTATATATTCATTGGATTACGTTTACGAATACGAAAATTAGTACGGCATTGAAGCAGCCAGCGCCTCCTGGCGACATACGAGAAGAGGTAAAATGTTGTTTTCGTTAACGTGATCGAATGGCGAATAAAACTCGCACCAGGCACCCAGGTGATATGAAGCGACCTAACGACAAACAAATGAAAAACGATCATGCGGGTCAGCAAGTGAGGACGGCGATAGGTGATCCTACTCCACAAGCTGTTTTCGCACCTGGACTCTGATTCTGTTAAACATCAGGTAGACCGGGGTCATTTGCTTACTACTAAGTATCTTATTATATTTAAAACCACCATTAAAGAAAAGCTTTATAACAAAGTGTCTGTTTACACAAAAGACAAAACAGCTTGGGTTTGATAAGCTCCAACTTTAAAATCATTGTCTAATTGTATATTTCATAATTATTTTTGCTATCCTATTCTTTTCTACAGCTTGAAGACGTCCGAAATGGGTAGAAGGTAAAATAATTTTATGACGATTCAAAAGTGCTTATCTAGTAGGTAAGTTAGCTTGAATAAATATTTAGTTAACTTCAATACTCTTGAATAAAAGAAGGATGAGTACTCACAGTTGACGCTTAGCTCCACAGTGGTGTCCAGCTGCGTGTTTTCTGGCATCGCCCGGTTCCACACCATGCAGCGGAAGGTGGCACCGTCGTCTTCCCTGGTCGGCATCAGCGTGAGGGTCGCCGTGGAAGCCTCCGCGCGCGTCTTGCCGTGCACCACCGCTGCTTCTAGCGGGTACGAAGCCCCGTTTCTATACCACCTGCGTGACAAAATATCAAGTTATTTTCGTTAGTTAATTTACTTAAAAAAAAATATTTTTAATGATTTTACAGAATATCAGTCAGCGCCATGATACGCCAAGGAATGGGCTGAGTGGTGACCATTTCGGTTGCATAGTTTAAATTTGAAAAAAAAAAAAACTTTTTTCAAATTTTTATTTGTTTGCACCAAAATTTGCGTAAAATTGTATACATATAACTATAATCATGCATAGTTAAATATAAAATTGAAAAATTTCTAATATTTTGAATTGTTTTAAATGCTCCGAATAAATGGTTTTCATTTTATTTCATTTGATAAAAGATCGAGAAAAATGAAAGTATTTTTAGGAACCTCACTTTGACACTGACTAAATGTGCAGAGCGCAAAACAGGACAAGCTAAATAAAACCGTTAAAAAAACAAGGATCGATGAAAGTGATAGGATTTTATTGAGGATGCCTATACCCAGCAGAACGACGACAGTAAAATATGCATTAAAAAAACTTCTTTTAACCGTTTCCGAAAGCTACACTGCGTTAGGAATGTTTTCATGTCAGTATTCCGAGGGGATTGAACCACGATTTTTCATATTCAACTTGAGTATCTCCCCATTCGGCTTACCACTCTTTTGCGCAAATGTTTAGTTATGTTAAGATACTTATACTGAAATACACAAGAGTCGCGTGTCAATGATCCTGTACAATTCATACAAAAAAAACTCCTTTGCTTTTTTTAATGCACCCAAATTGTAGGGTGAACCCGTATCCATTGTGGATCTAAACGAGACGTTTACTTTCATTTATTAGGGAAACCAAAAGCATTATGTTACGTAAATTATATCGTTTTATACTTAAGCCCATTGTACTCTTCAGTATTTCTACAGTATTTCTTCAACAGTATTTCTTCTGTCAATTATAAGATCTGTTAAATATATTTATTATGAAATCACTATACTAGGTATTATAGGTAGACATGCTTAGATTATACAAAGTTATTTTTAAAACAGCAGCCAAATTTTCAGGAACGAGTCAGGATCGGTAAGTTAACAACTGTTTCCTAGTAACAAGGGTCGAAATATGACAAAACATTTAGGACTTCCAATACTAAAACGAACACGTGATCAGTCTGATTTGTATGAAATGTCAAATTTTTTTGGCATATTTTGACCCATGTTACTGGGAGACACTTGTTTACATACCGAGTCTGAATCGCTCCTAAAAATTTGGCTATTAAAAATAACTTTATACAGACGTGTATATTTTTATAATCTAAGTAGACATGTCATCTCAAAGCAACTACTGTTTTTATAGACAGCACAGTATCTCCAAATAACTTTCTAAAATTGATCTAGGTGATTATAAAAATATTATTAATATGAAATGATTATCTGATTGTAGCATCCCCATAAATTTGATAGGGATGCTCGACTTCTAAGAGCAATTAAATTTTGAAGTTAAGTAACTCACTTCAAGTTGATGTACAAACTATAGCTAAACCGCGTAACTGAGTTCTCGCCTGCTGCGGTAGGTACGCGGGGCGGCGGCGGTAAGGTGGTACACCCGTGATCATTTTAACAAGATTCATCGGAAGATATCCAATTATAAATATAGGTGCTACAGGGAATATTTAAGACTATTATTACATGATCTGGGTTTTAAATTTAGGATTTCTAGTTCATTGCGTTTTTTCTATCACTGCTGACTGTAACTGCCGTAGTGTAACGCGCAATGAACTAGAACCGTTCGCCGCGTCGCAAAACGCTCGTACTCGTGGCGTACCTCCCGCCCCGCGTACCTACCGCAGGCGAGGACTTAGTTAACTGGTCTAGCCAACTATGTTCTTACCTTTTGAATATGAAACTTAAAGTAATTACCAACTTCTAATATAACAAATTTAGTACATAATTAAGTTTAAAATTGTAAGGTTAAACAGAATAGGTAATTACTTATTTTCTTGTTAGAATCGCATTACATTTAATCATAAGGTTTTTAATATATTTTTTTAATCAAGGATTAATGTAACTAGGTTTTCTTTAAATAGTTTTTATTCTCAAATATTTAACTCTACTAAAATTAGACATTGATCTATAAAATAAAAGCTTGAAAAAAAAAATGTCTTTTCAGTAAAAACATCTTGTACTGGAAACGAAAATTTGTTCATAAGTAGGAGGAATGCTTGACAATATCAAACGATTAAATTGTATGGCTTATGTCGATTAAATTTAGGGCTAAAGTTTCGAGCGTTATTACCATAATTACATGTGTTGAAGAGAAGTTGGATATTGAAGGTTCCACAATTGGGATATAGGCTGGGTTGTATCATGTAATGTACCTACTTAGGTGTGAGATAAGCAATTTGCTATGTTTTTAGTGCCTTTTTATTCACACCAATGTATGTTAACTTAGTATGCTAGTAAAGTTTGATTTATGATTGACAAAATAAAAAGCTCATTTAGTCATTCATTAGTCTTAGAATCAAAACCTTATTACTACGTAATAACTAAGACTCGCCGTATGTAAATCATCATTATTATATAAACGACCCGCTGCTGGGTTCAAGGACCTTGCCAATAATAGCTCTTAGCAGTATTATTGCAGTTGTGAAAACGAGACGCATATAATATACGCCGCTACACGCGTCTCGCTTTCACAACTGCAATAATCGTAGTAAGGCCCCAAGCTTTCGCTCATGACCTGGCACATAAGGAATGGTGGGTTGGTGGGTTTTACCGACTTATGACAAACACCCACCGGGACCAACAGCTCCACGAGCCGTCCCAGGCACGTATCGCTGAATATTTTTAATTTAAATGACCCAGTTATTATGAATTCACTCACGTTTGATTTAACATAATTATTTTATTCCGACGATTTAAACCGTAAGTACCTATACCTACAGGTTCCGTGCTCACAGGGAACTGAGGTCCCTGAGGTTGGTCGTCTCATAATTAATTTATAACTTGCGTATAGTTATATTTTAAAGACGCGTTTAGTTTTTTGCAAAATGAATGAATGTTAAAATTCAAAAAAGTTTTTTGTTCAGTGTGGTGTTGGGACTGGGATTTTATAACCTGATTTTTTTGTTCCGTTTAAACAAACTTACTCCAAACACTACAGAAAGAAAGTAAAAGGGATGTATTTGTTATAAATAGCCGACCAAGTGGTACGATAAAACTCGACCCTCTTTAAACTGATAATGAAAATCAATTTGAAGCATATTCGATACGTAAGCCAAGTTTATTTTGGAAGAATATTAATTAGTTTGTAATCTGAGCCTCTTCCAGTTCCTGTTAAGCGATTAAGTAATTTAATTTTCAAAAGTAATATTTGCCAGTTCCTACGAAGTGCCTCCGTGAAAATAGAAATGCTTTTTTAAATTTTAATTTATTTCACAACGGGGAACGCTTAAACCCTTATCTTACCATCAGGTAAGTGGCGATAAGGCGGAATTTGGAAGCGCACTTAACCCGGAAATTAACGTTTGGGCACTACAGGTCTGTTTAATTTAACAAATGTGCTTACATCCTGCACATTTCAATAACTGTTTGTAGCCAAAAGAAATCTTATTACTGAAGAACATTATCTTACTACGTATCTTATCTAGAAATGTCGGAACACAACATGCTTCTAACATTGTTGTTATGGCGACAGACAAGATGGTTGTGTCTAGCCGGCTATATATTTTAGTACATATGTTTTTTATACATATATGCACATCGATATGTGTTCGCCTTGTTCGGATGTAGCAGATAATGATGCCGAGCCTATGTCGGTCATCCCGCCGCGCGCCGCCGGCGACCGCCCGTAGGCGCCATATCCTTGCCTTTTCTCCCTAACTCTAATTGAATCCAACTCACTGCCTTCCTGAAATTTATCACCACATTTATCAGCTTTTTATCTTCACCGTAGGCCATTCTTAATGTGTAATAATGGCAAGGTGGAGAACGTGACCATAGCTCGGTAATTCAAGATTATTGGCGCGATACACTTTCGAGGCTGTCGTCATTTAGAAAGTGACAAGATTTTGTGATTTAGAATATTTTTGTAACTGCTTGCTCAATAGATGATTACAAGCTGAAATTGGTTTCGTAATGTCTATATAATCACAGAATATTAATAAATTACTTCCGCCCGCGGTTTCGCGTTAGTTTCAGTTTGTGACAATTAACTATTTATTGTTTGTTTCCCTCGGAATATAGCATTTTACTAGTGCACTGATTCTCGTAACAAAAACCGTAACGATATTTATGTACCTACTGTATCACTTTTCTTCGTAAAGCCTCCGCATTATATAAAATAATATAAATGTAAATAAAATCATGTCGCAAAATTCTTTGAGTTCAATATTAACGAGAGCTTATTTAAATAATTTTCTCAAACATTCTACGGGCAACGGTAATGTTCTCGAGAACCTTGAGTTTGCACAAGTCAATTTTATGTGCGTGCTATGCGCGATCGTAGTCTTAGACTAAACCTGTGTTAGAAAACAGTAGTGATTACTACTAAAGAATCTAATTACTACTAAGAGAATCAGTTCAGTTTGACACGAGGTCGCTTGTAGCTAATTCACATACGTACAGCGATGAGTGACTGTGCGATAATTAGTGTTGATGTTCAAATACATGATTAGTATTTATTGTTATTAAACTTTCAATGTAATAATTCAATCACGACATGTATGCTCCTTGCCGTTGCAGAGTTTCCACTGTATAACCGCAGGAGTACTAAAAATTTTAAAAGTCTGCAAAATCAATGTCTGTTGCCTATACAAACAAAGATTTAATATATTAAATCTGTGCCCTGTGTCTTAAACTAACGTTAAAACTTACGAGTGCCTGAAAGTCGAAGAAGCTTGATATAAGCGCGGTTTTAGCCATTAAACTGGCCCTTTCTATTTTAGGCCAAGAAACCTTTTTTAGGCATAAAATAATTTCAGAAACATCAATATCAACAAACATAAACATATCGGGGTTTTGTTTAAATTACACGGTGTAAAACACGATAATACGTCTCGAGCATCGAGCGCGGCCTACAGACTCCAAAGTCTTAGAACCCCTTCACCTAGCGTAGGCGTTTGTCAAACGTATTTGCAGCGCAGAGTCGGACACCGCGACAACGACAACGCATAAGTAGCGTAAACGCTGTTCGTGAAATACAGACTGTCGGATGTTGTCACGATTACTCTTACCTGCATCGCTTAGCTATACTATTGTTCAGATGTTTACGCTGCGCATACGCTTGTCATAAATACGCTGTAGAAACGCTAGTGCGAAGAGTTCAGTCAGGGCACGCGATTTTATATAGAGTAGTAAACGTTAATGTAATGCTAAAACTTACTTGATTTGCGGTTCGGGTGAACCTCCGGAGCTTGAACAGGTGAGCTTAATTTCCCTGCCTTCTTGGGCCTGAGCGTGGGCACCCGGCGTGAGCAGTGGCGCGCGCGGCTGCGTGAGCACCACCAGCGCGTGCGCCTGCGCGTGCAGTGCGCGCCCCGACCCGCCCGCCTTCACGCGGCACTCGAACTTGCCGTTGTCGCGCTCGTACGACACGTTGGACACCATCAGGTCGTAGCGGCCTTCTTCAGGCGCGTACGATATTCTGAAACAAAAGAAAACCATGAAGACACTTACAGCTTACGACCTACAAACTTAGCGAACCTAAACACCCCAAATCATGTGATCCCGATTCGTTAAATATCCGTAATCCTTAGCCATTAAGCCTATTTATTTATTTATTTATTTACGCATGTGTATGATGTGATAACATTCACTAATTAGTGACATCACATGAGTCATGACGTCCTAATTAATGCTCGAAATACCGGTGCACTTTGTCACTGAAATGTTATTCAGCATTTCTATAATGCTCCGATAATGCAGAACCACAAGTTAAGCGAAATCAGTATACTTTTGTGTGACAAATAACAACGTGCGTTACTTAATTATTATTAGTTACCAAACAGGGGGTGCTAAGAATTTCCGGCAGAGACCTGGCTACCTCCAACAACGAACTCTGGCCCTGGCAACATTTAACACGCGCACATTGCGGACTGACGAGAAGATTTATGTACTGGAGGAAGAATTGAGCAAGATACGGTGGGACATAGTTGGATTATCTGAAGTCCGAAGAGAGGGTGAGGACTCGATAATCCTCAAGTCTGGTAACATGCTCTATTTTCGGGAGGGCGAACAACTATCTCAAGGTGGTGTCGGGTTCATCGTCCACAAGTCCCTCGTGAACAACGTTGTCGAGACCGGGAGTGTGTCGCCTAGGGTAGTGTACCTTATACTCAGAATAACCAAACGGTATTCGTTGAAGGTCATACAGGTTTATGCTCCTACTACGACACACCCTGACGATGAGGTGGAGGCTACGTATGAGGACATCTCTAGAGCCATACAAGCCTCCAAAACTCATTACACCGTTGTCATGGGAGATTTTAACGCAAAGCTGGGCAAACGAAGCGGCGATGAGATGAGAGTGGGACATTTGGGGTTGGTAATCGGAACTCCCGGGGCCAACTGCTGGCGGACTTTCTGGAAAAGGAAGGACTCTTTATGATGAATTCCTTTTTCAGGAAGGCTGAACACCGCAAGTGGACCTGGATGAGTCCCGATGGTGCAACAAAAAACGAGATTGACTTTATTATGTCGACAAGGAAGCAAATATTCAATGATGTCACTGTGATCAACGCGTTTAAAACTGGCAGCGATCACCGGTTGGTAAGAGGCACATTGAATATCAACGTTAAGCTGGAAAGACGTCGATTAATAAGGTCTACGCTCCGTCCTGCACCCATCCAAATCCAAAACCCCGAAAGCTTTCAGCTCGAATTGCAGAATCGCTTCGAGTGCCTAAATGATTGCGAAAATGTGGACGAATACAGCAACAGGTTCGTGGAAACTGTCCAAACGGTTGGGTCCAAGTTCTTTAAAATCCACCGTGCAAAAGGAACCAAAAAGTTCTCAGACCATACCCAAAAACTAATAGAAGAGCGGCGCGCAATGGTTCTGCTTTCCTCGGGTGATGCGTCTCAGTTTCGGCGGCAAAATAGGCAGATCTCGAAGTCTATGACTCGCGACACGCGCTGATTTAATACTGACCGTATTAAAGAGGCCATTGAGCGAAACAAAGGCTCAAAAGTGTTCGCAAGAGATCTCGGTATTGGGCAGTGCCAACTGACGACGTTGAAAACTGATGACGGCAGAACTGTCACGACCAGGTCCGATGTTATGGGAGAGGTCGAGAAGTTCTATGGACAGCTTTACACATCCACACGGCCACCTGTACAAAGCTTAGCTAAAGACCCTAGAGCTAAGTTAACCCGGCACTATACCGAAGACATCCCGGACATCAGCCTGTACGAGATTAGTATGGCTCTTAAACAGCTCAAGAACGGCAGGGCACCAGGTGCTGACGGAATTACGGCCGAGCTTCTGAAAGCAGGCGGAAGACCGGTACTCGTAGCTCTTCAGAAGCTATTGAATTCCGTCGTACTAGGGGGCAGAACGCCAGAAACGTGGCACGAAGGTATGGTGGTACTGTTCTTCAAAAAGGGCGACAAAACCCTGCTGAAGAACTACAGGCCCATTTCACTTCTAAGCCACGTCTACAAGCTGTTTTCGAGAGTCATAACGAATCGTCTCGCACGTAGGTTTGATGACTTCCAGCCTATCGAGCAAGCCGGTTTCCGAAAAGGCTTTAGCACCATAGACCACATACATACGCTGCGGCAGGTTATACAGAAGACCGAAGAGTATAACCAGCCTCTTTGCTTAGCGTTTGTGGACTATGAAAAAGCCTTCGATTCGATTGAAACATGGGCCGTGCTACAGTCTCTCCAGCGGTGCCAAATTGACTACCGGTACATCGAAGTGTTGAAGTGTTTGTATGAAAACGCCACAATGTCAGTCCGTCTTCAGGACCAGAACTCGAAACCAATCCAGTTGCAGCGAGGAGTGAGACAGGGAGATGTGATATCTCCGAAACTGTTCACTGCTGCACTGGAAGATGCTTTCAAGCTTCTGGACTGGAAAGGACTCGGTATCAACGTCAACGGCGTGTACATCACTCACCTATGATTTGCTGACGATATAGTGGTCATGGCTGAGACCCTGGAAGACCTCGGCACAATGCTCGGTGACCTCAACAGAGTCTCTCAACAAGTGGGTCTTAAAATGAACACAGAGAAGACGAAAGTTATGTCAAACTCACGTGTCGTACCCACTCCTCTGAAGGTTGGGGACTCTGCCCTTGAAGTTGTGGACGATTATGTTTACCTGGGACAAACGGTCCAGCTAGGTAGGTCCAACTTCAGCAAAGAGGTCAATCGTCGAATCTAATTAGGCTGGGCAGCGTTCGGTAAGCTACGAAATATCTTCTCGTCCGATATACCGCAGTGTCTCAAGACGAAAGTCTTTGACCAGTGTGTATTGCCAGTGATGACATACGGGACTGAGACGTGGTCGCTCACTATGGGCCTTATCAGAAGGCTCAAGGTCACTCAAAGAGCAATGGAGAGGGCTATGCTCGGGGTTTCTATGCGAGATCGAATCAGAAATGAGGAGATCCGCAGAAGAACAAAGGTAACCGACATAGCCCGAAGAGTTGCTAAGCTCAAGTGGCAGTGGGCAGGGCACATTGCTCGCAGGACATCAGTCCTGCTCAGTCAGTGATGGCCGCTGGGGCGGAACAGTCCTCGAGTGGCGACCGCGTACCGGAAAGCGCAGTGTGGGCAGGCCTCCAACAAGGTGGACCGACGATCTGGTGAAGGTCGCGGGAAGCCGCTGGATGCGAGCAGCACAAAACCGGTCGTTGTGGAGATCCTTGGGGGAGGCCTTTGTCCAGCAGTGGACGTCTTTTGGCTGAGATGATGATGATGATGAAACGTTGGTGTTCATTCGTCGTTCAATTTTACAATAGTTTATGACTTCAGTGTATTTTTCGCTGCACTGTAGCATAACACTGAGCGCGCAGATATTTAAAAATCCTGTGGTCTGTAGATTAACCTTTTGGCATGCAGACGACGTACAATTACATGAACTTATGTTATTTCATTCTCTATTTTAAAGAAATATATAGTGTACTCTTGTAATTATGTGAAAAATAAACAAACTTAGGTATTTAATTACTTGTTTTCTTGTGCAATCTAGAAAACGTGTCGTTCTGAAAAGCAGAACGTCAATATCGTTTACTGTTATCCAAAATTTTTAAAATATCCTAACGTTTTACTACTTAGCAAGTTTACAATATGCATGTCATATCAAAGTACACGGACGAAGCTTTTTCGCTTCATCTGTGTTTTAAAAACCTGCATTTTAAAAAGAAATTAATAATGTATGCACTTTATATGACAGTTTGTGAGTTTAAGGGAATGGCGTATGCGGTGTCAGACATGATTTATGAGATTGAGGAAAACTTTGTGAGCGTAACGTTCAGTTGGCATAAGGACAGTAGCGAAACTATTTAGTAATTTTATTACTTTACTTTTGTTTGTTTTGAATTTGCTGTTAGTTGCCTTTAGCATTGCAGCGTAACGGATTTATGAGCAGCGAAAAAGTAAGCTGTTGTAGCCAATCAAATCCCAGTGTTTTTTAAGGGTGCGCCGACCAAAAAATGCCAAAAATGCAGTCACGGTTAAGTTGATATAATTGAAAATACTATCGTATTAAATAAACAAAATATAAATTTGGTATCAAAGGGAACGTTTTTACAATTAGTCCGATCCATAAATTCATAACACACTAAGTATAGTTTTTTCTACAATATCATTTAAAGTTCGGCAAAAACCATGAAAACGAGTGGCGGCGTTTAGTTGATATCTTATAGTAAATCTTAATTATTGTAAACCTAAACTAGGTAAGTCTAAACTACAAATCGACCGTCTCACATTTTCCATTTATCAAGCGGTTATTTAAATTATTATTTTTCATTAAGCACCTTAAATTCCCCTTACAAAATTAATATGGCCGCGCGGCATCAAATAAATATGGACGAAGACATTAGAAATAAAATATATGACACTTGTCACTTACGGACGGCGCACCCTTAATGGAGACGCCATACATCTTTTTATACCCTACTAACTACTTACTCCAGTGCATTCGAGTCGGAAATAGAGAGATTACCCCAAACTGATAAACCTTGCGTTTAGTTTAAGCCCTACCACCACCAATCAAACCATACACACATACACACATACACACACTCATATTTACCCACCACTGGAAATCGAATCCTGGGTGGGACCTCTGGGTTTAAGACTGCTAGTTTAACCCACGAGATCACGGCTGGTCTCTAAGGTGTGCTCTCGATGGCGACCAAAGCTCTAAGGATAAGCAGCATAGCGTGACGTCATCGCCTTTTGGCATTTTGTTGCTCGCTGACTCGCTGAAACAGCCTGTCGGAGTTCCGGATGAAGAATGTGCTTAGGCGCGTTCTGATCTGGCGTTATGACCTGACGTTGATGGTCCCTTGTGCAAGTTAGTTTGCTTGCGTGAGGTCCTCTGACACCTTTATGTACCCTAACGGTTGGTAGGGGGTGTCAGTATAAACTTTAAGTCGTGTATCAGGGTTGAGTGTCGGGACAGCGGGTTCAGAGTGTAGAGCGCTCAAGTACCTACTGAGTACAAAATGTTGACATCTTACTGGTAATTGGTCTCGGTATGTAGCCGATGGCAACGTTGTCGTGACCGCTGACCGTGCTGCGAACCCAGTACTAGGTCAGAGACTACCCTGCCAGCGCATCCAGGAAGAAGCGGCACTGCAGCGTGACGTCATCGCTTTTCCTGGCGTGCTGTTGCCAGGGAACAGAGTGTAGCAGCGGAGTGTAAAGTGCTTAACAAGAAATGGTGCTGTCTTACTGATAGTTGGTCTCGAGAGGTATGTTGCCGATGGCGACGTTGTCGTGGCCGCTGACCGTGCTGCGAACCCAGTAGTAGGTGAGGGATTCTCCCGCCAGCGGCTCGAAGGAGAAGCGGCACTGCATCGTGACGTCATCCCCTTCCCGCGCGTCGTGTTGCTCATCTTCTGCTTTCGCGACTATCACGCCTGCAACGAAAATTCAGAATTAAAACAATGATTTCTTTTTTATTAATACGAGTACTTTATGAGGTAATATAAAAATATATAGAGTAATTTGACACTTTAAGGTCAGAGCCGTGTACAATTTGGTCAGAAGTTTCGTCGCCAATAAATAAAATACTTAGATGTTAATTGAAATTTTACGGGATGACAGCATGGAAGCCAGGTCGGTATTTAGTTGTCGCTAAAGACTAAAATCAGACTGACCCCTATTTTTATTGATTAAAGGACTAAAATGTCGATCACTGGTTTCTTTCGAACACTGGTGCCAATATCCATGTATATAATACTAGCTGTGCCCTGCGGCTTCACCCGCGTTAATTAGCGACTGCTCCACTCCTATTAGTTATAGCGTGATGTAATATAGCCTATAAATGGACTATTCAACACAAAAAGAATTTTTCAATTCGAACCAGTAGTTCCTGAGATTAGCGCGTTCAACCAAACAAACAAACAAACAAACTCTTCAGTTTTATAATATTAGTATAGATGTATAGGTATATTTAAACACTAAATTTAAAACTAAGGTACCTAACCTAGTACATGTAGAACTCCAAGTTTATCACAATGGTAATGGAGTCTTGATAAGACAACAATAGGCTAGCAATAGAATGTCATGTTATTTAAATTAGCTGACTCGGGGGCAGGGTCAACTGTTACTCTCGTAAATTGCGGTCGCATAGCAGGAAGAATATCGTACAATTACTTGACCTGTCAATACTTGTCTCTATATCTCGAGTAGAAGACAATAGAATAGTTAATTAAAAAGTTAGCTGTGGTTTTTGGGCGGCAACATAGGGTACCTATCTATCTGACAACAGTAATGAAGTTTCGAGCAAGAACTAGGTACTACGGACACAGTATCATATACCAAAGCATTATTAATATAAAAAATGTATTATATAAAACAATATATAACAAATAAACAATAAATAAACAAATTCAACTTCATTTTTTACTTTTTGTCTTGTAAGTTTGTCACAAACTTTTATTCGAATTTACGATAATGATGAAGATTGGACGGCAGTAACTCTGATGTGCTTATACTGAAATTAAACCACGTTGAGTTCATGCAGACAGAACAAAAACACAAAAACAATTGAGCATCCGTGTGCATTAGTCTGCTAATTCACATATGCGTGCATACCATGTTGCGTCCGTAAAATCTTGAAGATATTTTTGAACGCAATAAAACAAAAGAGAAACCACATCACATTGAAGCAGATGTATGCAAGAATCTACCATTTGCTTGTTTTACAGTTTATCTCGGCAACTAAAATGTTGTCAGATGTTAAATTTATTCTGTTGTGCAAGTTTCTATTGAATTATGGTGTGTGTAATTAATTGGTTATCCCACATGGCATGCTGTCACTACGTACGACGAATCAGGCTATCTTGTTATAGGGACCTAACCAAATTATAGATCCATTAAGTTAGTTCAATTTCAGAGTGTGTATCTGTCACAGTTAACAGGGATTGGAACTAATTTTAGTATTTATACTTAGTGTTAGCGTAATGCACTTCCACGTAAGATAATCAACATAATTGCTAATTCTAAATAACCAACGATATAGCAATTACCCTGCAAGTCCTTATAGTACCTTATACATAGTAAATTCAGGCTATTTCTGTTCCTAATCTGATGGACTGATTGATGGATCGAAACAGCCAAACCATTCGTTATCGAGACATGAACTTTTGAACAGAGGTTCTTTTTATATCTCGTTGGTAAGTATTAACGGAAATTCATCTCGTTAGAGGATAAAAATGGGCAAGGAAAGTTTGTTCTGAGTTTTTAACTTCAGTTTCTGTATTTTATTTCAAAACCGGCCAAGTGCGTGTTAGGACACGCGCAGTGTAGGGTTCCGTAGCCCATCTCAATAATGCGGACTCTGAGAAAAGGGCTTTTATGAACATTTATTTAACGTCAAGAGTTCCGGCGGCTCATGACGTCTAAAAACGGGCCTACATAAAACGATGGTAACTAAAGGAGTTATAAAATCCAACTTCACAAGTGAAGTTAGAAAAATATTATCTATTTGAGTACCACCGCGTGTAGAGGCAAGCGGTTGTAATAAAGATTGATAACCAGTGTCACGTAATAATTTGAATACTGCAGTATCGCCGTTACGGAGATAAGCTTCGTTAAAATCTCTCCAAATATACAAGGGCTATTATGCGATAACTAAGAAACCTACTGCAACACTGTTAGGGCATTTGCATGATCTATACAAAGCTACACACCTGACAACGTTATTTAAGTAGTTCCCAATAAGGAATTTGTACTGCGCCAAGTACATTTTGTAAGTTGGTCGACTGTTACTCGTAAAGCCTACTTAGCTGGGATAGTTTTCCTTTTAACTTCGTCACATATACAACTACCGTGAATATTTTTCAAGTATCCAAAAACAACCATTTGGCTGCCAGGTACACTTGACTCTAACAAAATTTTACACTTTAAAGCTTAATAGTTCACAAACTGATGCCTCAATCAAAAAACTGTTTCCACAAACCCGCAATATTTTTGAAATTGCTATCCAACGACACCCCACACTATGAGGTAGACATGAAAAAAAATTACATCCCCACTTCACGTATAGAGGAGTAACCTAAAAAAAAATATTTTTCAAAATTTTACTTCACCACTTTGTCGGCGTGATTAATATGTATATCAATGCCAAATTACAGCTTTCAAGTATTAAGAGTCAAATTACAGCTTTCAAGTATTAAGAGTCTATGAGCTAGGCTGGGGACGGACAGACAGACAGACACACAGACAGACATGGCGAAACTAAAAGGTTTCCTTGTTGACTACGGAACCCTAATATAGCCTTACCATATAAATAGGCTGATGATTGAGGAACTGCTTTAAAATGTTAGAAGATTAAAAAAAAAACTAAGCTTACTGCCAAAAAAGCTGGTAAAATAGGTAGGTTACATGATGCTCTAAGGTTACATGTCATTCGTTAGTTTTAGTTATAGTTTTTACTGAGGGTTAATACCTTAATAGTTAGTACATGTTGTGTTTGTCTATAAAACGAGTAGAACCACAACAATTAGATCATAAAATATATAATATTTTAGATACAATAGTAAGAATTATTGTAACAATGTTGACAAACCAATAAGACCCAACGACCATAAAATATTGACTATGAATACTGCTGTTGTGTTACGAATTAATACTTTCGATTAAAAATTGTCACGTTCATTTTCGTGACCATAGAATTGATTCATTGTAAGTGTTGAAAGTCGTGGTTGAAAGGGAATTTGAATGGCACGATTTTTTTATTGCAAACTATGACGTCACATTCTGTAACATAAGTACAGATCAGGCCCTAGTTGGTGTTGGTCTGTATCGTCTTCCGGGGGCAGTTTCGAATTATCTGGCATAATGACGTATAGATAGATAGATAGATAAATACTTTATTGCTCACACAAATAAAAACAAAAAACAAGTACACATAATCTTAAAGCAAGCATGGGCAAAGGCGGTCTTATCGCTTTAAGCGATCTCTTCCAGACAACCTTTGGTTTAGGAACCCAAGAAGGAGATAGAGGAAGTGCGCAAATACAGTAGAATATAATAATACTAATATAATATATAATACTAAATTTACTTAATTATTAGTATTTAATAATAATACTATAAACGTATATTATATTATAAGCAACAGACTTAAATTAAAACAAACATATCAATATACAGGTATGTACCGAACTTAGTATCATTGGTGCCTATGAAATCCACCTTATCGTAATTAGATTTGAAACATTTATTATATATTGAACTCGCTTATATGAGAAAACTTAAATATAAATAAATAAATAAATAAATGTTTCCCACACTCACACCAATTATCTAGCCCCAATAAGAGCTTCCTTAAGAAACTCGATAAAATGGTTAACTAGACAACGGATAAACATACTTAATATACTTAAATACATACTTATTATACATAGGAAACACCCAGACCCGAAACAATTTAGAAAAACAGGTATTTCTAAATTGACCCGACCGGGGATCGAACCCGGGACCTCAGAGATGGCGACACCATGAAAACCGGTGTGCAAGCCACTCGACCAAGGAGGTCGTCACAAAATTATTTATTATTATTAAAAGAACAATGAACCTAAAACTAAAAACCTTAAAAAGTATAATACAATAACTAAAATAAATTATTAAGTTGAATTATTAATTATTAAGTTATAAAATTTGAGTCCCTTTAGGCAAGGTACCGAAGATACTGGCAGCGTTCCCCCTTTGAATTGCTAGACTAATTCTTTGTCCGAGGTAGCTGCCAGCTCTTCGGTCTCCTGTGATGTCGACTAACCTTTTTGCTTTTTCCTTAAAAAGCCTTATAGCGCTAGGACCCCACGGACCAAGGGTCTCGACACCGAAAGGGACAAAATCATATTCGGAGCCTAGACCCCTGTATTTGCATGCTTTAGTTTTTTCAGCCGCTTCACAAGCCGCACCAGCTCTGTTGTTGGTTCCATGTAGATGGGAAGGGGCCAGCGTGTCTGAACAGGTTGCATCCCATACCAGCACCCGGCCCATCTTCCATGGAATCAAACTCATACCGTCCGGTCTCTTGCCATCGTCTCTTGCAATACCAGTCGGCTCAAGTAGACTTGGCACGTTGACTGTGGCAAGGGACCGTCGTATGATATCGTTAAGTGCGGCATGTCTCGAGAAGCGGCAAAAACATGAATGTTGAAAAAATTTCCACGAGCAGGATTTGAACCTGCACCCTTCTGACACTCCGGGTCAGGTGCTCTTCCAATTGAGCACATCACAAAGATCACAAAGATAAATTTTGCTAAAACTACGCGTCACCGTAGTTCTTTTCAGCTAAAAATTGCTTTTGAACGAATAGCTTCACACGTGGCGTGAGCCGAGCTAGCAATGTGTGAAATAGTGTTGATACCAGCCTAAATATTTATATTCCAGTTCGTGTAAAGCTGGACGTAATATTCGTAGTTACTTTATGCTTTCAGCGGCTGAATGTTAGTCCGGGGTTTTAATGGCCTACATGAAAGAGGACTATTGGCCGAAAGGTGTCATGTTCCAGTGGTTATGAGGCCGGGGACACCACGCTGCGTCACAATTAGCCGCCTTTACGTGTAGCATAGTTTTAATTTATATATAATTTGTAAGTTTGTTAGTCTGTAAGGTATGTTAGTCTTTTTGTATTTCACCATCTTGTACATAGTTTGTTAATTCTAAGAAAAATATATGGGATACATATATTTTTTAGTCCTGCAATAGTTTTCCATATAAATAGCAATTGAGGCAGTTTCTCTGTAACTTCTATGGTTTTGGATTACCTCATATTGTACAGTGCCAATCGAAAAGAAAATTAGGTTAAGGTTTTTATTTAATTACTTTTATAAAAAATAAAAATAAAAAAATTATGTTCCATGTAAAGTGATACTTGCTTGCTTATTTCAAACTTAACAAGCAAGTGTAACTATTCCACAAAGAACACTAATCTAAACAGCACCAAGGCTTTTCCATGAAAGGCGCGGAAATTTGAGCTCTTAGAGATCTATGAGAAATTACCGTGGTCAAAATAATGTTTAAACCATATATTAGTACGTGAAAAGAAAACTCCATGTCCCTATTTAAGCACATTTGCTCGAAGGAGTGTGAAATTTGGTATAGTCAAAGTTTATTTGGAGTCCCGAAATATAAAATATATATATTTAAATGTATAATTATTTTGTGAGCTACGGTCGAACTTCGACCACTGGGTGACCACTAGTTGTTATCATTATGTATTTATGTCGGAACAAAAGTATTTCACCTACTTCGGTGAGCATTAGTGAACCGTCATTCTACAATAATGATTGTGTTGTTCTCACACTGGTTTCTCCCGTCCTACACAACTGGATTGATGCTATCTCTGTCGCGCACATAATGATTACGGCAGGCTGTCCTCTTCCCACGTCACTATCTGAACGGTTATAGCCTAGGGATGGTGAACAAATGGATTTAACTTTATTTAATTTTGTAGCAATGCAGTCTGTTTAATTAAATCATCTGACAAATATGATGTGTTACTTGTATTCTAAACAATAAATAACCTACATACAACGTTGTTGCGAGCGGGAAGTTAATACAGAAAACAGTTAGTTAAGCTCGGTTTATGTCCATTGAGTTTGGCACTCCGATAATTAGTAAAGTGTAAAGTTAGCAAAGCTGCAGGCCTGATTCCATTAGAGCTAAAACCGAAGACCACATGTTGTACAAGTTCTACACTATTAAGAAACATTTATAGCCAGTTTCGATACTGCGTAGCTATGTCTTTTCAAATACTTCTCATTGGTTTGTGATTTCGTAAAGAAAACAGTGTAAACTTACAATAACTCAAGATGTTTAGTTTGTGTCATAGGATGTTCCGGATCCACTATGAGTCTCTGAACTCTTAAGTATCATGTCAGCATAACTTTAGATTTTTTACATAAGCTACGAAAAATGTGAAGCTACGTTGCTGTACTTAAATAAGTAGAGTAGGCGTACGTACGTTAAAGTCATTTGTGACTTTGAGTATAACAAAAAATACATTATTGATAGGAGTTTTTAACCAGAACTCTAGCAACCCTACCGCCATGACACCTATTTGAAAAAGCGGCTACGGCAACGGCGCGGGCGCAGCCGCGTAGCCGCGGTCAATGACACCGGGTCGCGTGCGCAGCCTGCGCTACCGACCCCGACCCTCACCGCGCACGCCCACCTTGATTCGATATTCAAACATCTCTATAAAAGCTAATGGAGTAACGACAGTTGACAACATCTAACAAAATTCCTTGCGCAACGAGAATCTTTATAAAAGCTTTTAATTGATTTTGTTTTGTCTACGTAGAGTTATTTATATAAGCCAACTGTATAAAGTAGGTTATGTTTATATTATGAGATTATGTCTGTTAATTACTTTTTGACTGTAGAAGAATTTAAAGCTAAAGAATTTTATTTTTTAACTGCCTCTATGATCTAGTGGTTAAGACCACCGGTTTAGACCTAGAGGTTCCGATTCCCAGCGGGGGATACATGTTTGTGTACTCGGTTTGGTTGGTGGTAGGACTTGTTTGTCCACCTGGCTAGCTTAGCTACCCTATAACCATCTTATCTAAATATGTCGCCATAACATCAATGTTTGTAGCATTAAATATTCATAAAATACAGTAAAAAATTTAAATGCCTACCCAACCTAGCCAGGAATCGAACCTGGGTCTTCCGCAATTCGGGCGGTAGCATGATGGTCAGTGCAACTGCCCGGATTGCGGAGAACCAGGTTCGATTCCTGGCTGGGTCGGGTAGGCATTTAATTTTTTACTGTATTTTATATATATTTAATTTAGCTTCACTGCAGCAATTAGCACTTAAAAATAAAAAGTAAAAGTTTGTAGCATTGTTGTGTTCCGGCAGCAGAGATAAGATTAGCCAGTGCCTCACTAGTTGAGGATCCCGGGTGAAGTGCGCTTCCACCATTTGGCCTTACCATCACTTAACATCAGATGAGATCAAGGCACTGTTCTTATCCGTAAATAAAAGTAAAAAATATATATATTATTATTATATTTTAAACAAGCAACATAAAGAAGTGGTATCAGCACAAACAAAAATTAAACCTATTTAATAACAAGCTAGGCAAACGTTTAGTTAATATGAAACAATCCAGCGAAAGTATTAAAGGAATTCATGCTAGAAGTGGTCTTAACTACCAGACAGGGAGTTAAGACAACTGGTCTAGTCTGAAGGGTCTAGTGTGCAGTGTGTTTCACAATAATACTAAAAAATATATACACTTATTAAGTTACTTTCATTACTGACAAAATATTTTCGTTTCAACAATAACCCATGAATGAAACAGAAAAAATGAAAACTTACTTGTTTGCATTTCATATGAATAGGTGGTAGTTGGTACCTGTGTGTGCTGTGAAAACATGCTACTGAAATAAGAGCTGCGTGACTGAATAATGGTTGAAAATTTGGATGTTTTTTCTTGTTGAATGAGTCGACAACTATTTGTGTATTCAAATAGAGAAAAGGATCAGTGCATACATAGATATTAAATTAGAAGTGCGTTTGAACCTACAGAGAACGTTTGTGTGTTGCCCGCTATTGTTCGTTTTTAGCTATTCAATAACTTTGAATTGCTTTCTGTACGTGCAGAACGGAGGTACGAGTTATAGTGTGGTCACCAGAGAGGGTTCTTGTAGCTTGTATGTTTTATGATTACTGTTTATGTATATCACTCTGCTTCTAAGTGAGATTTGTGTATTTGCCAAAGGTACCATTAAACGGGGTTACTTTAAAAATCAAGTGTAACATTGATAAAAGCGTTTAAATACATTTTGTGTCCCATAAAAATTTCGAGGTTCAATTTTTTTTAACTAATAAGTCAAGTTTAATGAAATTTTCAATCATCATCATCGGCCTATACTAGTCCACTGCTGGACATAGGCCTCTCCAAGTGCACGCCACCAAACACGACCCGCGACTCAATTTTCAATACTTAAATAAGATCTGATCTAAATATTTAGTAGAAACACAAAAAAAACGCTTTTTTTTTCAACTGAATGTGTGCTATTTAAAATTACTGTTCTACATAGAATTTTAAGTTTCAAATATTAGAAGTTTGTGTAAGACATCGTAATAGTTGCTATTATTGGTGTCCCTCATTGATTATATATATGTAAGTCCCTTCCTATATAGCGTCGTAGGTCTAATTAGCTCCGTTACTTCTGTTTAGTTTATTTAGTTCATAAAAATATTACATTCTATTCTATTCGTTATGCCGTAGGCTTACTTTCGTGTAAACGTCGAATTAAGAGTTCAAAACTGTTTGCGGTCAAAGTTACTCGGGTATCCAGTTTATCGGATAACAATTTTTGTATATGCAACCTACTTTGTGTAATTTCATTACGAAGAGTTTGATGGTGCATCTAGCGCGTCCGAGTTGCGATTTTTCAAGTAAGACTACTTTTGTAATGCCCGGTCACTGGAATGGGCGATATGTTTTAATGTATGACCAATTAAAATATATCGAGCTCCTCTTCGTACTTCTTTATTCCTGTTGGTTATCGAAAGATGGCAGCCGTTAGAACCCACCAATCTGCATTGGACAAAATATACAGTCCGAATTTCCGATATGATATGTTTTTGTGAGAACAAAGGCCCTGATACAGCCGTGAGAGCTACTGACGAAGGTGAATTACGTAAATCTTTATTATTTATTTACTTAACTGGGTATTGAAATACGATTATGAGATTATAAAACGACTCGAAGGTGAGATTCATAAAAGAATCACACAAGTGTTAATAATAACACAACTATGTGCTATCGTGGTCATTCGAGAGTACTCACTACATGTATGCGTAATCATGGCCATTAGACTATGCCAAAATATCAGATACCTACTCAAATACACTGAAAAACTAAATAATATCCCGTTTATAAAATGTTTTTGTTTTGTTCATATAATTTTAACGCAAATTTAAATGGGCGCCTTTGGCTTTCAAAGTAAAAAAGTAAATAGTGTTGAATAATTTCGGCGGGCTGGTTAGAACCACGATAGCTCAATTGGGAGAGCACCTATATGTCAGAAGGGTGCAGGTTCAAATCCTGCTCGTGGAAATTTTTTCAAAATTTGTGTTTTTGTAATATCCCGTTTATCAAATCCTCTGTTATGTAGGTACGTAGAAAGCGACATATTGTATTACCGCAACTTTTTGACACAAAACAGAAATAAAAACAATCACATTGCGACGTCAAGCTAAACTTCAAACAATAGCTTTGTTTACAGGAGACGTCGACCGCGCATGCGCAAACATTACGACACCTTTTTGACAGTATATGTATGTCATTGCGGTGTAGAGTTAACATCTAGGTAAAGCTCGTGATGAGTAAAATAAAAGTAATTCTTTTTACAAATATTCTCGCGTTTAATTTTACGTAGTCTCTACTTTATAACGCGATGTTTATTTAATCTGTGGGCGACGTTTTGAACCATTTACAGGGTACGTGGTCTGAGACTGAGCTGTTGATCGGCTCATAATTAATTTCTCGTTAAAACCTTTTTTTATCAGATGCGTTCCGTTTCACGCAAATGAGCTAACAATATGTTTTAGTCTTGCAGTGTAATGTCGGGGCTGCAGGGATTTATTAACAATACATAGACATTTTAGCACTTAAGTATTGTTATTGCCTAAAACGAAAATCTTCACAGATTGTCTTTGTGCTGGTTTAAATTTTAAATGATTGAGGTAATAAAGTATCTTTCTGATGGCTAAGCTTTTGAATATCAATCGTAGGACATTTTAATAAAACTCATGGTCTACAAAATTTACTGACGGTGGAAAGCGCTATCTGCGATGCTATCTGGAATAAATTTGCGACAAGTGTTGAGTTGTTAAATATATAGATTATTATAATTACGTACGTATCATAATTTATTTGAGCATATACGAATATTGTACATGTTTTGAATGGTAATGTTTCAATTATCTCGGACGAGAATTCCATTTTAAAAATAAACAAACCGAAAGTCTTGAGGTGCATATTACGTCACGGAGAGACATCATCATCATCATCATCACATCAGCAAAATATTATGACATGATCATAAAATGTTATGACCCCACTGCTGGGACACGTACGAGCCTTCCCTATGGATGGATAAAGAGAACGGGCCATAACCACCACGCGGGCCCAGTGCCGCTTAGTGGTTGTTAAAGACTGCTTGCTAATGAAGCCGGGACCAACGGCTTTACGTGCCTTCCGAAGCACGAGGAGCTCGGGATGATACACTTTTGGTCACTCATCCGAGGACGGGCCTTTGCGAAAGTTGCTTAACCTTAGCCGACTTAGACCGAGCGCGTTAACCATAGCGCAATCGAGCCCCTCGAGAACAGGGAGAGTGTTATTTGAATTTTTCATCAATTACCTTGATTGGATGAGTTCAACAAAGTATAGGTATTTATGTTCTCTCTGTGCTTTCGTAACTCTGTGTATTTACCGAGGGCGTGAAAACGGTAATGCAAGCCGTCAACAGCGCTCCAGCCAATAGAGCGTTCGGTCAGCGGATTTATAGTCAAACGACCGAAATGCCGTTCAGCTCAATGCATGCAATCAGCACAAATACCGATGTATTTGTATTGATTGATCCCGTGGGAAGGTGAATTGAATTCAGTTTTACCAATAAAAAAAGTAGTTAACCAACCTCACTAGATGACGTGGTTACACATACTAGCTTACACATCAAACATTTTATTTCTTGTGTTTTAATCAACAAATTTTAATCACTGTTCTTTTTTGTGTAATCAAACCGAAAGAGAACTTAAGCATTGCTATTATCTATGTATTGATAGCACACAGAAAAAACGTTTTATTAATGGTTAAAACATAAGATAAATATGCGCAAATACACTTGGACGATTATTAAAAAAAATGTTGAACTCGAATCTCGGATCTTACTGCAGCTGAACCGCAAAAGTCACAAAGAATTAATTAACCTCTTTAACGCGAGGATTTTATTCAACCAGAACAGAAACCGGAACACGGATCAAAACATCCAAAATACAGAAGGAATTGAACCTCTCACAGTGTATAAGTCAGTTGAACTTTCTTGGTTTTTGAGGATACCGGATAAAATGCGCTACATCTCTACCACCAGTTGAGACGAAGGCAAAGTGTTCCCAAACCAAAAAAAAAGTCCCAAACCATTTTCAAGTCAAGCAGCCTTTTAATTTACGTTAATTAAAAGCTGTTTTAGTAAGTAAATGTAAGCAGGGCAGGGCACACTCCGCATTTCATGCTGGGACGTTACCGTAACACGTCTCTTTGTGGACAAGGCGCCGCTGCGAGCTCGGCGCATGCAGAGGACCGCAACCGCGTTTATGAATATTTTAACTGGCGTTTTGCACGTCACAAGTAAAAGGTTTGGTTCATTTGTGAGATTGCGATGTTGGCCGCAGGTGGCTCTCACAGCGACTATGGATAGCAAGTGTTAAAACTTATCTGCGATATGGGTGTTGGTGAGTCTTTAAATATTAGTTTTATATTTTTAAACATTATGAATTATGATATAAAATAATTTTGTAACTTTTGTAGTGGCACCAGAGTGCTCGACACAGTAAGCCAGTGTTTGACACCAGTTTTCGTCGCCAAAAAATAATATGGAATTTAAATGAAATTTTACAAGATCACAGCTAGAAAGCAGGTTGTATTTATTAAATTATTGCTACAGAAAAAAAACAGTTGTTGATCCATTAAGTATGTTAAGGCGAAAGGTAAGGCACACTAGCGCCGCTAATGGATTTAATTTGATAACTGCTAAACAGATTTTTTTTTCAAACATTGCGGACTTTCCGACACTAGGCAAACATCTATTATTTAATAATTGTGCAATACTTTTAAGTTTGTTTTTGTATTCATTCGCTAACACCAACAGTGGCCATTGTTTGTGAATAAATGCGATAGCCCGTTTTGTGAATAAACCACGCAACAAAAGTAGTGCACAGTTATTAAATAAATAATATGGATGCTTTCCTGTTGTCGGACGGTACGCAATGTTTAAAAAAAGATTCGGTCCGTTAGTAATTGTCAAATCATCAATTGATGGCGCTAGTGTGCCTTACCCTTCGCCTTAAATGTTTGATGGAAAACAGTGTTGATCACCAGTTCCTGACGAACACTGTGCCATTAGCTTACTTAGAAATAATTTTGAGTTAGTAAGTTTAAGTTGGAGTTCTTGGCGGGAAAGTGAGGAGTCATGTCCTGCGGTTTCGTTTTATTTTATTTTCTAAAATTTGTGTTCTGTCGAATATTAATGTGAAATAATAGTGGATTATTAACCGTTACGTGTTCATGAGTGTGCATGAGTGTTGGCAAATGAAACAAAACAGTGCAACGTCACTTTTCAAATTCTCTCAAGAAGTCCGCCCGAGGACTTAGTAAAGCCCCACATCTTTACTGAGATACTCGAGGGGTTGGGGGGTATATCATTTCACACTTCTCATTTCGATTATCATTCATCATCATCATACAGGAAAGAAATATTGTTTATTTATGTACTACTTGTAAGAAAAATTACTTTGACACTGGCTAATGTGCTAATCGCACGAAGACATCAACTAAAGGAAACAAAAAGTTGTAATAGGAATGACATAACATAACATACTGTATAATTCCCTAAATAATAAAAAAATCAAAGTCCAAAATGATCTTCACGACTAGATATCTTTAGAACTTTAGTAACAGAACTGATAGATAATCGGATTTTAGAGTTCGAGAAATCGTGATTTAATCCCCATAGCTTTGTTAGAATATTGACGTAAACCCATACCAGGGTAGCTATTAGCTTTCTGAATGGGATAACAATACTACTAAATTAATGTCTTAACTAAATCATATCTATCATAACTAAATTAATCACACTGATTTCATACAGCGAAAGAATTAAGTGGATATGCCTCAAATCAGAGGTTAATTTTTAACCTAAATTTTAACCTCACGAGTCTCGGCTAGAAGCAAAAGTATTTTCGTATTTATAAAAAAGGCGAAGTATACTTAAGTTAGAGAATTTGCTTAAGACTATAAATAATTTGTATTGTGAATTAATGTAATTAAATGCTAATAAAAATTTTATGTTTTATTTGTCTTATCTATCTCTGAGGATTTTATTATTATTTATTTGTAATATTGTTGGTCACACGGGGTTGTCGGGAAGATCCATATTAATATCAATATTTCGATGATGCAAGTACATAAATAAAGTTATTTATGTACTTGCCTCTCGAAGAATCTAGTATTCTAGAGCTACCTAATTATTCCGACCTCCGGTTATATGTTATGTTGTCCAAATAAAAATAAGTTTCTTAAAAACTTCAGAGGTTTTCTAAATGCGTGATGCATTTAAATGCATCACTTAGTGGTAGTCTCACTCCTTGCTAGTTCTCCGGAGCGATTGAGCTGGAATCCCGTTGCGATCAAACCAAAATATCGTTTAGAGCGCTTAATTTTGATAGCCGCAATAGATACGTTTAGATGGTATCGATTGGGTGCTCACATGAATGGATGTCCCTAAACGAGATGCCGTTAGTTCGGGAAATACGATGTTTTAACGATAAACTATAGCCTCATAAGATTTATATTGTGTATGTTCGACAATGTGGACCGATGATCTGCCCCCTGACTATGAGCTCTTATAGCAGTATTATTGCAGTTGTGGAAAAGAGACGCATGTATATTCACCGCTACACACGTCTCGTTTTCACAACTGCAATAATACTGCTATAAGAGCTCGTGGTTACCCCCCTGGTGAAGGTCGCGGGATGCCGCTGGATGCGAGCAGCACAAAACCGGTCGTTTTGTGGAGATCCTTGGGGGAGGCCTTTGTCCAGCAGTGGACGTCTTTTGGCTGAGAGAATGATGATGATGATGATGATGATGTTCGGTAAAAAATAAAGTATTTTTAGTAAGTACCTAACATATTTAAAAATGCTGCTATGCAGATAGTAGGCGGGCAGTGGGTAGGTATTTGTAGGTTTAGACTAAACTAAAAAAATACAGGACCTACAATAAATAATACTTTGTCTACTTTTCTTTGTGTCTTCTCCTTCTACGGACCTGTACTTGTCTATTCTTACTATTGTCCCTTCTGTTCCTTTGTGTGTACATAAATTATTGTTAAACTTACTTACTCACTCCGTTAGCACAGTGACGCGTAGTGGATCTTGGCCTCCGACACAACAAGACCTAAATCTTCCCTACTTTTTACCCTCTCAGACAGACCACTGGTCGATCTGGAGCCTTTGTAGGTCTTTCACAACTTAACTTAACTTAACTTATTTTATTTAACAGACTTTTTTCCTTTTGACTTTTTCTTTTATTGTAATATAATATTATTCTTACATCTTGCACAATTATAAATAGGTAAGTAATAAATAAATAAAAGTTTCTAAAACGTAAGCGTGACGTACTTCCACAAATAAAAGAAAAACGTTTTAATGTTTCAAAGAAGTTTTCGCGCCTCTTTTTTCATCTCCTTTCACTTGATTGACTTAAATAATGACTTTCTGCTAACGTTTGCTTGTAGCTTGAGTGACAACGTTTTGTGTTCAGCAAATTTTAATGAGACTGCGTAGATTTTCTTTAACTGATTTAGTTCAACAAACGATGCTTCAGGTTTATCAGAAATTTTTCGGATTATGTCAAATATTTAATTATTTTATAACATTTCTTTTGACCTAGTAGGTAACTAATACATAATCGTGTCGTTGTAAGAGAGTTAATGTTTAAGGCTTAACGATTTAAGGTTATTTGCCATAAGAAAATATGACTCTCAAAATAATACAAAAGAATATAATAATATGCCATTTGAAATTAGGAGGTTGAACAGTTATGCAAAGTAGTATTAGGTATAGGTACCAACTGTAAAAAGTACGTGACATTAAAATTATGCGAAATAACAAATAAGGAAGTTAATATTACGCTAAGTGATTGTTTTACCAAGCAAGTAATGCAAAGTGACTTAAGGGCACCCAATATTATGCAAAAGAAAAGCGTCCCCTAAATATAATATAGGAGAACTCCTGTCTGAACAACGCAAAGCCAAAATTACCCAATTTTTTATAAAATATTACAGCTGTAAGATTGTAGAAATAACAGCCTTTCTCAGTCGATTAACATATAATTTACATTAGAATTATAAAAAAATACCTAATAAGCGTTTTTAAAAAACTCATTTTATTTCATCAAAACATATTATGGAATGGAATATTTTACATCTAATTTATGTTCTTTAGATTTACCTTGATTTACTAATAAAATATATACCTACTCGCAACAATACAAGTATTTAGTAAAATTAGACATTAAATTAAAATAATATCGTATTTGTTTAAACGATGTCCTTAATTCGTAGAATTACTTTAGAAGGGAACAAATGATGGAACATATTATAATCAGTATGTTTTTCTTAAAGTATAGAAAATGTAAGGTGTGTAAAATCCTTCGTCCCTACGGGAATAGTTGGTCGAAAGCTAGTAACACGATTTAAACTACGAACCTCTTCAAGAAAAATATCGAACATAGAATTATATTTCTTATTGAGTGAAAAGTAAAATGGTATAACCTTCGTTCCTTCCTTCGCAACCTATCCAATTGATTTGACGTCTAGTCACCGGGAGCCAAATCGGGCTGGTGACAGGCCTTTATACCGAATGGCGTCACAAATCGAACAAAGTACTGAAATTCCTCAACGAAATACGAGCAACCTTTGTCTTTGGTAACATATGAGATGATTTAGAAGGGTCACGCATGCGAAACCAATCTATCTAAATCGCTATTGTCAACAAAGGTGAAGATTCGTATAAAGTGTTGAAAAGTTTCCTCGAATAAGATTTGAAGCAGCTCTTCCTGAAAATCCAGGTTTAATTCAAAAGCACTTTATGTAAGTAGGCTGTTGCAGATAAATAACAATATTAACTCTAAGCTAATGTTTAGGAATTATTATACGCCACTTAGCTCGATGGTGCAGCGGGTTGTGCAGTCCTCTTGCAATCTTGTGAGTAAGACAATTTACGCAATACTTATGACACCAAAGGGTTGAATCTAGAGTTCTATCGTGCTTCGGAAGGCAAGTTGAACCCATGCTCCTGGTTATCCGGCTATTTTCGTAAGATTAGTCTTAAAAACCCGCCAAAATGCATTGCGCTAGCGTGGTGGGTCAGAGATGACATCCCGTTTGATATGAAGAAGATTATGATGATGATTATTATTATTATTGATGATGATGATGATGATGATTTGGAAGATCTGAGTCCAGTCCATAGGCTGATGATGATAATTGGTTAAGATAACGGAAGAATACTAGCTATCAGCGAAAACGTACCTTATGATTAACGCCTCTGACATGCGATTTAATCGATTCGTTTCCATTGTCAGGTAATCGATTATTAGATGTTTGAACACGCAACCACTTTCACTTGAGGCTTAAAACTATGTAAACTCATGAATCATTTATATGATGTTGTTGTCAAGAGTAAATAAATAAGCCACTTAAAGCCTACATTGTAGTCGTAATATGTCAAAAGTTCTGTTAAAATTTGCTTATCTCGAAGTGCTTTTAGCGCCGTACATAATGTATTATGTAAACCTTATCAATCGATTCTTTGGTCTGGTGGTTAGACAGTCGGCCGCAGACCCAGAGTTCCTGTGTTTGAATCCTATCCTAGTAGGTACATAAAAAAAAGTTGGCGATGCAGATAAAATGAAATGCCTTTTTTGGAATAAAATACTACAGAAGTTAATAAGAAAAGACAATGTATGAAAAACAGAACAAAAAAAATCATTTAGTACTCGTTATTAATAGAGTTTACCTCAATCTTACCAGTCTTACCTAAATATCTCCTGCGCATTTGACCTGCTTCATCATCATCATCATCATCATCATCATCATCATCATCATCATCATCATCATCATCATCATCATCATCATCATCATCATCATCATCATCATCATCATCATCATCATCATCATCAGTCCGGGCAAATACTGTCGTGTTCCGACAGCAAGAGGCAGGAAAGTCAAGTTCCTTCGTGGTTGAGGATACAGGACGGAGTGTGCTTCCATTTTCGGCTTTGTCGTTATCCGAGAACAATATGTAGGTACCCACTGGGAATTGAACTCGGCACCTCTGGGATTTAGACAGGTGTTCTTACCACTAGGCCACAAAGGCGGGGAGGAGCTCGATGACGCAGTGGTTAACGCGCTCAGTCTGTGAGTGCTGAGGTTTAGTAACTTTTGCAAAGGCCGGTCATCGGATGGGTGACCAAAAATATATCGTGTCGAGCTTCTCCGTGCTTCGGAAGGCACGTAAAGCCGTTGGTCCCGGTTGCATTTGCAGTCGTTAACAACCACCAATTCGCACTGGGCCCGCGTGGTGGTTTATGACCCGTTCTCCCTATTCATCCGTAGGGAAGGCTCGTGCCCCAGCAGTGGGGACATAAAATGAGCTGATGATGACAAAGGCGGTTAAACGTTCGGCCATATCGGCACTTAACATTAGGTGAGAGGAAAACAAAGTGTTTCGTTGTTATGAAAGAAAAGTAAAATAAGGAGGTTTCTAAAAATTATAAGTTTTTCTTTTTATGACTTGAGGTAACGCGTGCTGCGGTTGAAGTATACTTTAATATTGTAAAAATTGTTCCAGCTGTATGAAAATGGAGCCACTTAACTGTTACATTTTCCCCGATGTTACTTGGGATAGGCATATGTTAGGCGTATGTGTTATTCATACACTATCACATGTTTAAAGGAACAAATATTTTAGTAGGAACTTAGTTGAATATACCGAAGAGGTCTCACAAGCAGTGCTCGCTTATGCTACTGAGTTTTACTTTAAAAATATAATAGAAGCTTCCTTCATAAACAATATATTGTGCTCGGACGTACCTACAATATTATCGAGAATTCGATAATATTTTGCAGTGGAACTCGTAACCGTAACCTTTACCTAACATATGGTTATGAGTTCCATATATTCATCATGTATTATTCATCATCATCATCATCAACAGCTCATTTTATGTCCCCAGTGCTGGAGCACGAGCCTTCCCTATAGATGAATAGGAAAACCACCACGCGGGCCCAGTGCGGATTGGTGGTTATTTACAACTGCTAATGCAGCCGGGACCAACGGCTTTACGTAGCTTCCGAAGCACGGAGGAGCTCGATTTTAAATAATTGAGGCAATAAAGTATCTTTCTGATGGCTAAGCTTCTGAATATCAATCGTAGGACATTTTAATAAAACTCATGGTCTACAAAATTGACTGACGGTGGAAAATGCAGATGCTTTCTGAAATAAATTTGCGATAAACAATGTTATTGACTTTTATAGTAGTTTTAAAAGTGTTGAGTTGTTAAATATATCGATTATTATAATTACGTACGTAGGTATCATAATTAATATGAGCCAAGTCTTTTCTCGAACTACGAATATTGTATCTGTTTTGAATGGTAATGTTTAATTTATCTCGGGCGAGAATTCCATTTAAGAATAAACAAACCGAAAGTCATAAGAGGTGCAATAACATCACGGAGAATCATCATCACCATCATCACATAAGCCCATTTTATGACCCCACTGCTGGGGCAAGAGCCTTCCCGATGGATGAATAGGGAGAACGGGCCATAATCCACCACGCAGGCCCAGTGCGGCTTGTTGGTTATTTACAACTACTAATGCAGCCGGGACCAACGGCTTTACGTGCCTTCTAAAGCACGGAGGAGCTCGAGATGAAAAAATTTTGGTCAACCGTCCGATGACCGGCCTTTGCGAAAGTTGCTTAACCTCAGCACTCGCAGACTGGGGTTTAACCACTGCGCTATCGAGCTCCTCATGAAAATAAAAATATAATATAATTTAATCATTATGTTGACTATATATTATAAAAATACTTCTTGCAGGTAGTATATATAAAGTACATATATCGAGAAAGGAAAGGACAAAATTGGCTAAATAAAATTTTAAACAAAATAATAAAATTTTAAAAATACTTAACAAAAAATGATAACCATTTCTAATGCATAATTGTTATCCCTGCACAATAAGGCCCAATTTCCTAATGTTTTCTGTGGTTAGGTCTGAGCCCCAGTAGGACGTATATGGTTGATAATAACTTTTAGGTAGGCGATAATGTTAAAGAGTCCACAAAGGTTCCACAGCCATTTTAACAAAGTTTACCGACCATTATCCAGCAAGTTTCAGGCTTTGATGTACAAACACTCTAGGGCTATAATGTATAGGTACTTCCGCAGTAAATGGCCAGTACAAAAATAACACTGAACGTATTGGATAGTATACATTTCCTTTGTCTACTTATATAGATTTAAATAACGTTGTTGTTTGTCAGTTTCATGAAAATATCGGAGACTAAATCGAGAGCTATATGCAAAAACATGTGTTGTAAACTAATGTTGTCGGTGCAATATTATTACTATAATAATTTCATTTCTTTAATCTATTTTATAGTCGCGAATAAATCGCTTTGCCTACAAAGATCAATAATATCTTGTTAAACGTACATTGCCGTAGTATGTTTTTGAAATTTTGAAACGGGGAAGTGTCTTTACTGATGATAAGCGAATGGCACATAGTCGAACTAGCTATATTATCTCTAATGGAAAATAAACAGAATTTTTGTTAATGAATGTGGTTTCTTGTTATGACTTAGATAAGATGGTAGAAACTAGCCAAGATGATCTTAAAACAATTCCTATCTCTAAATAAGCCGATAACAGTATGAACAAAAAATGAATAAAGCTTTAGTGGAATAAAATAAAACGTTATTTTTAATAGAGTCACGTAGTCGTACCTGTAAAAATTTAATTAAAATTTTGACACGTGCTTCGTAAACCTTAAGGTGCACGAGCAACTTTTATTGCTCAATTATGATCAATAAAGGCGTTTGACTTTATAAAGTAAAATGTTTAAGTAATTTTAACGCAAAATTTGCGTTAAAATTATTTAAACAATTTATAATAGCTTGCCTACTTCTTAACTGATCTTTAGTATTTGTAAAAATATTATGATCGGATGTTAATGACGGTAGTTGTTGACATTGAATGGGCGGCTTTAGCTTTCAAAGTAAAAAGTAAATAGTGTTGAATAATTTCGGCGAGCTGGTTAGAACCACGATAGCTCAATTGGAGGAGCACCTGACCCGGTATGTCAGAAGGGTGCAGGTTCAAATCCTGCTCGTGGAAATTTTTTCAACATTTGAGTTTTTGTAATTTATAAAGTAATTTTAAAAAATGTAAAAAAATTGCGTTGTTACCACCAAAAAGTCTGAAATACTAGGTATTTTTTGCTGAGATGCCTATAATATAGCAATTATTGCTTAAACTACTTAAGTATTAAAGGAGGCAAATGACCGGATAACACAAATAAAAAAAACATTATAAGCTATTGCCTTGAAACGACAAACAATTGAATTTCTATTGTGTCTCACACGGCGCCGTGTATTCGGCAGTGAATGTGTTAAACAAAGTTAACTATACAGAATACAAATTAATACTATGCAATCCCGCTTACATCACTAATACTACAGAGTTTGACAACAGAAACTTAACCCAGCGAGATATAATTGATTAAACAAATTATACTTAGGTATTATATATTTTGTGCTTCATCAATACTTCCACCAATTGCTTTGCTACCTTCGGCGACTGTTGCCGGTGAATTATCGTGTAAAAAAATTGCCCGACTAGAGTACTCTTCAGACGCTACAGGTCCAAGCCCGAGACAACATTACGCGACGAATTTCTCATTAGCCATGCTTTCTAGAGATCGCTTCTGCTATGAACTTTTTGTTGGCATACATGACCGCTATAATAATGAACCATATTTTTATCTCTGTATGTGTCCTATGTTGATTCATGATAATAGTTTACCATTGTTATGGTTTTTGGACAGCGATTCGTAGACTGAGTTGTGCTAAAACGATCCAAGCTAACGTGTAGGTGGCATCGAAATACCGGTGATGACCTAACAAACTCTAAATGAGACTTATTTTGAAAATACACAAAAAAAGTTTTTTGCAGTAAAGAAACAAGAAATTTGGTAATGTTTTATCATCAATAATGCACTTAAACAGTACTTAATAGGTACTGTTGATAATTGTAGCTGAGTTGAAATGAGATCTATATATAATATGAATGATATGAATCCACATATATTGGATCATTCTAGCACAAATCGGCGCTTACAAGTACTATGCTATTGCCTAAGCTAAGGGATATAAGATTGATTTACGATCAATCTTATATCCCTTAGCTAACTAGCCACGTCGTCGTTGGAGCCTATGAAATTCATGAACCAGCAAACTAGTGCTTCAACAACCTTATTTGTTTCCGATCTTATTGGTCCAACGACTATATGGGTTGACGTATATTCGACTTATTGATTGTAAACATCACAATTTCACTTAGTTATATCTCTCTTTACCCGCATAATTGGTATAGCTTGATGCTTGCTTTTAAAGTTTAAACAAGGAGCGTTTTAGAATGACAACAGAAAAATTACGTTACAGTTTTAAACGAATATTTTCCTTTGTCTATACTTTTTTGTTTGTGTGTTTTTTGTCAAGCAGTTTGTTTTGTACACAGACAGTTTTCCTTTTGAGTAAAATTCGGTATAAAGGGACACGCAGCCACCAGCTTTTCTCAACACCTTTGTATTTGAAAAGTTTGAAGAGAAAAGTAAATAACTTATATTCTATCCGTAATTAATGTTGATTGTGAGTTTTGGAAAATAACCTTCAAGCAACGTGACTGATTTTAATTAGGAGTAAAGATATTTTTGGATACCTAGGTTGCTTCGATCGATTTGAAACATAATTAACGAAAGCTATATTTATATTGTTTCAGTAAAGTAAAAATCAACACAATGCTAAGTAAATAAAATAATGTTAAATTGACGAGGGTTGACGTTGGAGCTAAATTGAGAGGTAAGTATTTGGTTATCCGAGTTTAGGTGGACGACAAAATTAAAAATATAATAGTATAAATAAATGTTGAGCTAAATTATGTCATCAGCCGCATTCGACATTGATTTTGTATGAGTTTAAAGATTATTTTTCTATTTTGATTAAGAGTACCTCAGCTTACTTTTATTTGTTTATTATCTTAGGAAGACTATCGACTTATGCAATAAATGAATAGCTCAAACTTATAGGTAAAACAGAAAAGTCATTAAAAAGTCTCCACTGACTGTTAGACTGTTACTTAAAGCATATAACATTATTTAAGCTCTTCAGTGAAAAATATTTGCAAAACTCAGTTTTTTTATACGTCGATGTTCACAATGTTAATAATTGGTACATAAATAAACCGAATACTGAGAAAAGTTTGGTGTCCAGCTGAATAGCGTAATGAAACCGAGATGCCATTAATGTACGATAAAAAAGTTCCAATAAAAGATTCCAAACTCGCAGAAAAAGCTCACAAACAAACTTGTTATAAAGTTTCCTTTAATTATTTTCTTAAAAGTTCGTTTGTATCCGCCTAAAATTCACGTTTATTTTTCTCCGATAAGTAGGTACGGTTGAAATCATTACTCTATAAGCCTTACAAGGAAAACATTAAAGCATTTTTAAATCGAGGCTGAGTGTCCTGCGACTTGTGGTAATTGAAGTAGCGACTGAGCTTTTAAGATTTAGAAAATGTATACATTTTCACATTACGGATTAATAAAGCTGTTCAGAAATGTTGAGATCTTCACATCCACGCATGTTGACTCAAAGCTTGACAAATTTTAAATATTCATGACTAATTTGAAATTCTTTTTGCTAAAAGACGCACGCTTTCCGAAACAAACAACAGAACATGCTATTCTTATGACAGTCCCTCGAATTTAGGTACGTACTCGAAACGTCTTGAGAAAATTGTATGTGATGGAAACAAAAGGAAAAGAGAAAAGTAATATCAGAACGCTGATTAATTAATGGGTATTTGTGTTAGCACTTGGAAACACTTAGACACACGTGTGGGGTGAGTGGAGCAAGTGTGGCGGGATGGAGACGTAAACTGAGACCGTGGGAGCATGCGGGCGCCGCGCCGCCGCCACCGCCGCGCCGCCCGCCGGCTACCGAGCGCACGCACGCACTATTTTATATAACTTGTCTGTGCCTGCGGCTTGGCCTGCGTGAAATTTTGTTTGTCACAAAAACATAAAATGTTTATCATTCAGTGCAAATGAGTGTACTTACAATTTATTATTATGTGTGAATTGTAATAATAATAATAATAAGAAAGAAAATAAATAAAGGAGATGATAATAATAATAATAAATCTTTATTTCTTTCAATACATATGTAGGTACATACAGTTTGTAACATACATCATAGCTTATCCTACTTATGTTCTAGGTACAAACATCAGATTTTTGCAGCTGGTGCTTAAACTAGGAAAACCCGTGCTATAAGCACCAGCAACCTTCCATTAGCACTATTCAGTCAAAGCAGGTATAATAATAAAAGATAAAATATTTCTAAGTAATCAACTGTCACCAACTGTAAAATGTAATTGGGGTATATGCCACCTTAGGGAAAAATTACATTGAAACATTAATTTTAACATGACAACTGCAATTTGTGGTAAAAAAAAATGTGTGTGCTCCGTTACATTGTGTTTTATATATGATGATGATAATACACGAAAGTTGATGGCTATGTAGGAAAAGGAAGACAATAAAATATGGACAGACTTTGTAAAAGATGATAATTATGGAAAAAAAATACAAAAACAGAAAGTAACATATACCATATAGACAACTTGTCTATGACTTGTCTATTTATTAACTATAGTAATGATTAATAACTAAGTAAGTATTGTTGATTAAGCCCTTCCTTTTGTTAATGGACATATTTGGTATTTGGTGGGCACTCTACCGCGGAAACGCCGATACACCACGCCCTCTGGCCAGAAGTCCACATTCAAGAAAGTGTCATTTGGCTATCGGGACTCTCGTAAATGCCTTGCGAACTGACATTGTGTCACTATTCTAGCGGCTCCACTCTTAGAAGGAAGTTAGTCTTTATCGCTTTATTACACTGAAGTGGACCACCAAAAATCTATTCCGAAGTTAAGAGGAGTGTCAATCTCTAGGACAACATATCCCTTGAAAGTTTGACAAGAAATTTCAAAAACACTAGCAAATTAATGTAGCGCCAACCAGGATCCTAAGCCAACGCGAGTGAAGTCGCGAGCAACCATGTTTTAATTCAATTACAAGAAATACAACCCACTGTCCGTGGGAACTAGAGTAGTTAAAATGCGTTCCAGATGTCTTGACTATATCATGCTAAATATAATATTATTATACTAGGTATTTACAATTTGGTTTTCCCAAATTTTATTATGATCTGATATTGAAACAACACATTTTATTTGTTCAACAAATTCGTCATATCGTCAAAAGCTTTAATCTTTATTTGGGCATAGCCTACGTAGGTAAATTATATATTACTAGAGCTTTGGCTCTTCCTGAATCAAAAGAAAATTTAAGTAACATATTTCACTTGCAATAATAAAATGACGTTAAAAATTATTCTAAATACCTTGAGCCTCGCTCTCGTTTGATCGAGGCCAATGGGCGCGGAAGCTTTATAATGTAACTTAATGCTATTCTAATTTACTTCAGCGTATAAAGATTAATATTAATGAAGTAACGAACACTTACTTCAAATAAGGAGGGGGACACTTATCAAATGAAAATGAGTTTACAGTCCAGTGTAATATTAAATCGCATCTCAAAAATATTTACCATGAAATATCTACTAAAGAGGTATTTATTACGTAAAAGCAGCCATAACACTGGAAGGTTTAGGTATACCTAATGCTTTTTTGTTATCAGTTTCTTACTGTGGTCTTGTGGTTAGATCAAAGTTGTGGGATCCAGAGGGTTAGAAATTACATATTATACTCGGTTAATGGTAGTAAGGCTTTTTTATAGTAAAAAAAAATGTTTTTATCGCAGTCCTGCTTTTTTGTATTGTAACTGAGCCGGCGACTAGCTGAATCGCCTGATGGAAAGCTGCCATCGCAGCCTATGGACGCTTGCAACACCAAGAGCATCACACGCGCATTGCCAGCTCTAAATATTCAGTTCTTATAACTCTATGCCCTGAAATTCTAGTGACTGTAGTACTCTTGAAACTGAAACACAACAATCAAAAACAAATACAAAAGAACCAAGATGATTGTCATCAAGGTATATTATATCTACAGCCTCGTGGGGGGTACATTAGGGGTGCGTTCCGTTTTACTGTTTTTTTTTCTTCTATGAGTGTCATAATAGTAATCATAATATTTATTTGTACATAGTGGTCTCGAGTGTAAAGATTAGAACATAAGCTCTGCAAGGGTATTGTTAATTTAAGTTAGAAAAAAAAAAATATACTTAGTTATGGAGAATATTAGGCTCATACGAATATTATATATTGTTGTTTCGCGACAATGCTGCTTGATGAATAATACTATACAGATGGGTTCAGTCGAATTAAAAATAGAAAACCATCAAATTTGTCATTTTTTTTTTCTAAATTTGCATCTAGCTATGAGTTCTTGCCTTAATTAATAATTATTTGTACACAAATGAACTGATCGCCTAGGTTTTCTTACTAAGAATTCCTCTTCGGAAAAATCCAGCCACTGCACCGTGCAATTATTTATTAAAATATGTTTCACAGTTTTTTTTAAATTTATTTTTTTTATATTTACGGGTAAGCACAGTGCCTTGATATCACCTGATGTTAAGTGATGATAAGGCCAAATGGTGGAAGCGCACTTCACCCGGGATCCTCAACTAGTGAGACACTGGCTATCTTATCTCTAACTGCCGGAACACAACAATGCTACAAACATTGATGTTATGGTGACATATTTCGTTTTCTTTAGCAAATATAAACTGTAAAATACCCTAATAATAAACTTCACATTTTTGTTCATATACGTTGCGTAACTACATCAGCAGCAGGGATCAACGGCTTTACGAGCCTTCCGAAGCAAGGAGGAGCTCAAGATGTTTTTTTGTCACATATCCGTTGACCGGCCTTTGGGAAAGTTGCTTAACTTTTGCAATCGCAGACGGAGCGCATTTACGTCTGCCCACTGTGCTATCAAGCTCCTTCACATACTAACAAATGTATTTAAAAAATAATCTTTTAGTCGTTCTTTGAGAAGCTGCAGCACTCGAGATATAAGCATTAACACACAATCAATTAACGATGAAAGGGACTTTGTTTCTGTCCGTGAATCGTTCGGCTTTTCCTCATGCCCGTAATGGATTACATGCGGTTTATTATGTTAAAGGGAATCAGGTACCTAACTAGTTATATCTTATTCATAAGTTATCTCTGTTACATAATTAGGAATACGAATAGGTTATCAAGTCGAAATTATCTGAATGAATAACGACTGACTATATTTAGGTTCAATCTAGCATACAAAATTATTATTAGTACTACTTTAAGGCCATTGGACTCTGGTAAGGTACCAGAGTGCCTAGACAAGTGGCATAACGCTAGTAAAATAGCAACGGAGTACGATGATGAAGTTATAAGATTGACATATAAGCTAACGATACGCATATATGACGGCTTATGTCAATCCCATACCTACGTTAATCAATAAACTTGTATTCAATTTCAATTCTACTAGCATTAAGTTACTTTCTAATCCCTCCTGAATATTACTTTTGATGAAAGTTTTTGTGAATAAAAATGTATTGAAGGTTGAACTTATGATTGACAGTTTATTGCAAGCGAACATATGCCTAATCGAAACGTCACAAAATGTCAATTGCAAGGTGATCGACGACGTTTTGGGTCGGCCTTGGTTAGAAGATTAACAACAAGAAAGATGGCGTCTAGCTTTATGCCCTGTCTCGGCATCTGGTGAATTATATTTCATTATTTATTACGTACGCAAAATAAACAGTAAAAATGTTAAATTTATGGGTATAAAGATATTTATTTACATACTCTTTTAAATAAAAATGCAACTTGATCCAGTATACCTTAAAAAAAAGCAATAGAAGTAGAGCGATATTTTTAAAAATGCATCATCCTCATAATAATATTGCGATATACGTCCTATTGCTAGCCTCAGGGATTCCCATATGAGCAGTAGCACACGGGAAGATGGGCCATAATCCCACACAATTGCTTTTTGCTTTTGCCTAAAGTGCCTTACGACGCATATATGTATAAATTAAACGTTTCAAATTGAATAAAACGTTAGATCCACTATTCTTTCATTTTACTGTATTTGTTTTACTTATCTCGAGACAAATGTAGAGCGTTACATTAAACATAACACAGTGCGACAGGTAATCGAAGAAATAACGCAACTATTTTTGTTATTAATATTTAACTACAAGGCGCGAGTTTTATTTCTTCGAAAACAATAATTTGAGACCTTTGGGTCTGAGACCGGTGGTCTTTACCATAAGACCCCAGAGGCGATTAGTTGATTGTAATACTAACGATCCGTTTCGTTAAAAACGAAGAATCTGCTCGCGCTCACGTACACATGACTGAACAAGCCATATATTGTACCCCTCACTCGGGCTTGTTTTATTTTATTTTATATATTCTAGACTAGAAGCTCGATGGCGCAGTGGTTAACGCGCCCGGTTTGCGAATGTTGAGGTTAGCAACTTTCCCAAAGGCCTGTCATCGGATGGGTGACCAAAAACTTATCATCTCGAGCTCCTCCGTGCTTCGGAATGCACATTTAGCTGTTGGTCCCGGCTGCATTAGCAATCGTTAACAACCACTAATCCGCACTGAGCCCGCATGGTGGTTTATGGTTTAAGCAGTGGGGACATAAAATGAGCTGATAATGATGATGATGATGATGATGATGATTCTAGACTTTTCCGTGTTTGCCGCAATATGCCAACTTATTTTGAATCCATATTCTTGTGAAGAAAAATATCCGAACAACTTTTTAAATAAAGCAAACTGTGGAATGAGCTGCCATCCGAGGGTTTACCCGTTGTGCAAAGAGGTTTTTCTCCAGTGGGTTACCCATGAGATTAAAGCAGTATTGTAGCAGTTTTGTTGCGTTTGTGAAAACGAGACGCGTGTAGCTGCGGCGGCGTACACACGTCTCGTTTTCACAACTGCAATAACTGCAATAAGCCCCGAGGTCGGTCAACATCACAACATTAGCACGCTTGCCCATTGGCAAACAATTACATATATATTTTAGCAAGACGGTTTTTTTTAAGTTGTTTAATGTAGTAAAACTTTTTATTTCAAACCACTTTGATTTAATATAAATAAAAATATTAGACTAAAGAAAGTAGCTTATAAGCTCTATCAAGTACAACGACAGTACCACAACCAGCCAGAAAAAGAAAACTTAGAAAACGTTCGTTTTTCTACATTGACCCGATCGGGAATCGAACCCGGGACCTCGGAGATGGCAACACCACAAACCGGCGTGGAGCCACTCGACTACGGAGACCGTCAATCATTTATGTTATCCTGTCTTTGTGGAGATCTTAAGCTTTTGTCCAGCTGTGAACTTCTTTTGGCTAAGATAGTGATGACGATGATGATGATGTTTTGTTTTAAAGTTTTTGCTTAAAGTTCCTTTATCGTTCTCCTTTAGCGTTTTTGTAAAATAAGCCACTTTCGCAATGCTAGCTAGTTAATCTATAGCTCATCCGTGCTTCGGAAGGCCCGTTCAACCGTTGTTAGTCCCGGTTGTTGTCGTAAGACCTCAATCGTTAAATCCCACAAAAAAGCCCTACGTGATCGTAGGGTTTTTTTCTCACCAAATCGAATTCGATTCGGGGTATAATGTCACAACGTTATCAGAGACCGATACGTTTGACCATAGGCTATATAGACGTAGTACCTAGTCAGTATTACAGTCTGATTTGGTCAGGCAATTATCGTCTCTCTATGGATGTGCATTTGTGCATACATAACCAGAGTGCCAAGTGCGAGTTTTCATCACTATTCGTTGAAGTTAAAGTAAACTAGAACTGTTCGGGAATCATTGTTCCACGCGCATAATATTATGTATTCTGTGGTAGCGCTTAATTCAAATTGCGAATAAAACTCACACTCAAAGTACCTAGAGTTAGTTTATTCGACATTTGGTCACGTTATCAACATCACTAACTCATCTCAGGGGCAGAAGCCTTCCCTATGGATGGCTAGGGAGAACAGGCCATAAACCACCACGCGGGCCCAGTGGTTGTTAACGACAGCTAATGCAGCCGGGAGCAACGGCTTTCCGTACCTTCCGAAGCACGGAAAAGTTCGAGAGTATAAACTTTTTGGTCACCCATCCCATGACCAGCTTTTGCGAAAGTTGCTTAACCTTAGCAATCGCAGATCGGGCGCGTTAACTACTGCGCCGTCGAGCTCCTCCGATCACGTTAACGAAAATGAAAATGTGTACGGCAATATTGTAACTCACTTCGATTGTCACCGGGAGGCGCTGCTTCAATACCATACAAACTCTCTTTTTATTCGTGAACAGAAATCGCAATGCGAAAAAAGAATGATTGACATATCCAGTGTTGCCAGCATTTTAAATTTACAAAGCGTTTTGTTTTTCTAAATTTCGTGGCCACACATGCGAAGTAATAGTGAAACTATGACATCTAATAATAAAGCTGAAGAGTTTGTTTATTTGTTTGAACGCGCTAATTTCTAGAACTACCAGCCAGATAATTTGTTTTTTTTTTCATTTGACAGCCCAATTTTTGTGGAAAGCTATTTAACATCACTCTATGACCCTGAAGAGCCTAGCGAAAAAGAAGTCTGAATAAACGGGCCATTCGGGCGACGCGATGCCACGCGGTGAGTCGGGGAACAAAAAGCAGAAGATATCTCGTACTAAGTATGATCAAACTATGGTATTTTTTTATTTTTTCGATACTTTGATTCGATGATTATTACACTAATATTTTACATATTACAAGCTTTGTAATCCAAGAACAAGTAATGAACACACATATATACATATACACGGAATCCTTGATAATAACAAAAAACTTACATTGTATATAAATCTAAAATTACGAGTATAATAATAAGAAGGTAGGTTGGGTATCTATGGTATCTTTGGTATCTATGGCATAGAGCACGCGCCCACCGCGATAGTGGCACGGCGGGTCTGCGGCAAACTGTGTCGGCCCATAACGGTCACCTTGGATCGCCAGGTGTGCTTCTCGGTATACCACAAAATAAGAAGACCCAGAAGGTAAGGTTAAGAGGCCGGCGGTCGGTCAGCTAAAATGAGCCTCCCATACTAACTGAATACCAAAATGATTTGCAATTAGAGCATTATTTGCTGTGTGTTTTTTTTTATTATTTATCCAGGTCCCTTTAAAAAAAATGATCTAAAAAAATTTATCCAAAATACTAAATTCAAAATAAATGCAAATTGCAGTTTTGTATGGAAAAGTGTAATTGGCGTTATTTTTTTATTGGGTAGGTATTTTGGATATTTTTTTTAATAGTGACCTAGATAAATACTGTCTTAATTCGAATAACATCACAAGTACAGCAAATAATGCGCTAACTGCAAATCATTTTGGTATTCCGTTAGTATGGGAGGCTCCTTTTAGCTGACCGACCGCCAGCCTCTTAATATATACCGCGCTCATAGACAACCTCTCACGGACACGGATCTCGCAACAACTGCGCTCGGACTGTTCCGGGACGTTAAGATAAGATAAGATAAAGTTTACACCAAAAAAAAAACATTTGACAAAAAAACTACATAAAAATACACGTACAAAGGGCTGTCTTATCACTAAGAGTGATCTCTTCCAGACAACCTTTGGATGGACAAAAAAATATTTGAATTTGAAGTAGGCTTGTCGTCGCGTCGGTGCACCATAAATAATTATAGTATAACTAACACAGCAATAAATAATAATAAATACTTAAACACTATTGATACAAACATAACAGTTATAATTATAAGTATATTATAAGAATGCATAATATTATATAAAAGCATATTACAGTGACGATGGTTTTTGGGACAAGTAATGATCCTTCAGTAGTCTCTTAAAAGTTGCTATGATGCTATATTATATGATGTTTCTGTGTGTGCGTTGCTTGAGCGCGTTTGTATGAAGCTTACCTTCTGCAGTCTTTTTATTTTGTGGTAATACCGATGTCCCATTTCAAGATTGACGTCGTTTTTTCTACTCAAATTATTCATTTCATACATCATTCAGCCTAGCTTGTTCCGCTTTTCCTACCTGACACTATAAATATTTATGTAAAAACCATCTTTGCTGAACTTACAAATACAAACATAGGTAAATTAACATCAATGTTATGATTAGTATTGTATGTTTTATGAATTAAAGCATTGCACATACCCTTTTAAAAAATAAGTGCGTTAGACATCTCCATGCTTTTAACTAAAAGAGATTGCTTTAAAGCGATTACACACTACGCGAAAAAAAATAGTAAGTAACTATGTTATTTTTTTGGTATTATAATATAATCTATCTATCTTTCAACGAAATATAGCTATAATTTCCCTAATGTAATACATACACATGTAATGAATATAATTATAAAATCAATATTAATTAGTGTAAGCAATTAATGAATTGTTGAATTTATTAATAGCTCAAAGGTTTTATGTTTTTTTTTTATGTTTTTTTTTTTATGTTTTTTATGTTTTTTTTTTTTATGGTTTCTTTGGAAATAAAACGAAAAGCTTCACTATCGAGCATATTGGAACGACGACGGAATTAAATTGGTAGATTTTTTTATGATTTTATTTTATTTTAGTATGTAGATACACACGTCTGCACGTAATACCTACTACCACAAACTGTAAATTTTCCTCAATTGACTTTAATATCAATATCATATGGTATTATTATGGTAGTATTCCCCGTGTGGCGCCGGGGGTAAAGAATTGCACCACCCCATCTCTTCCCGTGTGTGTCGTAGAAGGCGACTATGGGACCATTCCAGAGGATGGGCAGCAGCGTCTCTCTGTGATTATTCTCACCTTACTGCGATCGCCAACCCGCCTGCCAAGCGTGGAGATTATGGCAAATTCCCCTTAAAATTATTTATCCATGGAAAGGCCTTTATCCAGCAGTGGACGTCTTTTTGGCTGAGATGAGATATGGTATAACATTTATTGTAGAAATTTGACAGAATAATCTGATGGGCAGGCGTCTTTACCTGCCTTATACAAACATCGTCGCCGCATGCGTGTGCGCAAAACAAAAAGTTGTTTACCCTTTTTAATTTGATTACAATCAATTGAATCTGAACAACAACACCTAAACGATAGTTATAACGATACTATCTCTTTTGTCCATCTTTTGTCTCATAAACTTCAATAGCACATAATATTACGGTTGCAAAGATAGGTACATATACTTATCCCAAAATATCCAAGCCTCAATCATATATGACTATTCGCAATAAGAGTTGAACTGTAAAACGAAGTTTTAGTTCTCTTATTCACGCTAATGTGATAAATATGTACATTTTAAAGTCACAAATAGAAATAAAAAGAGGAAAAAAGCCCGCCTGTGATGCCCAGCGTACGCTTCGTCGACTATTTTGATGGTCTTTTGACCGGTAGCCGTTAAGTGCTTTTAGTGCTTTTATTCATTTAGGTCCGTACAATGCCTAAAGGCACAAAGACTATTTCGACGTAATATTTCGATATGCCATAAAGTTTTATAACTTAAAATGATTGACTGATATTCATCGAAATACTTACTAAGTTTACTTTTATTACAAGAAAAAAAAAAGAGAAATAATAAATTGATCCACAAAAAAATTGTAGGCACCTAAAATCGTAAGTTAGCATCTAAATAGTAGTTTAGGTGCTAACTTTGTAGTTTTAGGTGCTAACTTAGTATTTTTGTGGGTTAGGTTAGGTTAGTTTGGTGATCGATTAAATACAACCCAAAAAAAATAACCTCTAAATAATGTAACCGCTAGGTAATGAGGTAGCCAGTACCTCAGTAGTTGGATTCCAGGTGAAGTGCCCTTCCACCTTCGGCCTTCGGCCTTATCACACTTAATATCAGTTGATATGAAGGCCAGGTGCTTATCCGTAATACATAAAAAAACATCATACTAGTTATATTATATTATACACTAGCTGACCGGCGGACTTCGTACCGCTTTGACAGTGAACGTTTCCATGACAACAAAACAAACAAATCATTCGTCTGCTTAAGAACACCCGTATCCCATGATGGATCCCTTTATAGCAGCGCCACCTACCAGGTCCAATTGTAAATCTAAACCATTCTCGAATCCACTTGAACACACATAGAAAATTTCATCCAAGTTGGTCCAGCCTTTTAGAAGGAATTCAATAACATATATACACACGGACAGAAGATTTTTATATATAAAGATAAGTGTCCCCAATAAGCTGGTCACGATTGTATGTACAAAGTATTAGAGTAACGAGTGCAGATAAAACATTTCACGGGTGAACCTATAATTAAAAGCGTGACATCCATACTTCAACTTAATTCAGAGCTCTTTAGCTAAATTTCACGACTTCAAAACGTAATCCGGGTATAATGAAGATTGATGGCTGGTTCACATCACTCGGCGGCGTACGCGCTATGTGGCTACATAGGTAGATATATGTAAATAAATGCTTTTTTTTTGCCTAATCGCTTTTCCCGGTACGTTTCATGTAATATGTATTTATTTTTCAGGAACCTGCTTTCTTGGGTGCATTGAAAATTTATGCCGTTATATTTATTATTAAAAGATCCTCTACCGTAAACTTTCAGACATTAGTTTTAATTTAAGTGTTTTACTAATATAATCTTAAGTTATATTGTCACTAAGAAAAATGGACCTGTGTCTGAAGAAATACTTAACTATGATTATCTTCTTTAATTATTTTCTTTCTTAAAACTAGATTTTTAAAATTTTAAATATAAAAACAATAAAACACTCATCATCATCATCATCATCAGCTCATTTTATGTCCCCACTGCTGGGGCACGAGCCTTCCCTATGGATAGGGAGAATGGGCCATAAACCACCACGCGGGCCCAGTGCGGATTGGTGGTTGTTAACGACTGCTAATGCGGCCGGGACCAACGGCTTAGCGTGCCTTCCGAAGCACGGAGGAGCTCGAGATGATAAATTTTGGTCACCCATCCGGTGATCGGCCTTTGCGAAAGTTGCTTAACCTCAGCACTCGCAGACCGGGCGCGTTAACCACTGCGCCATCGAGCTCATCAATAGGTTAGGCTTTTATAATAAAACATTATAAAAACCTAATCCATTATTATTGTTGGTTGAAAAGAGAAATAACAAATCGCGAATCAATTTTATAGATTTTGCTAACTAACGTTAGTTAGTTATACTAACTAGTCATCAGTTTTGCTGTCCTAATGCTTACACAGACCATCGTCCATCTGATTGTCCATCAGCAATTTGCTCTAATATAAGGCCTTTTGGACACAAAGGTTCTTTATTACAGATATTATGCCCAAGATTAACAAACGTTGTACAGAGTGTTGAGCGAGAATTTTCTTTACTATTCGTATGAGTAAATGTTAACTACTATAATATAGGATTAAAGCAGCGACACCTAGTAATAAGTTTGTGAAATCAACTTGTTCTTTTTTTCATTATCTTTACAACAGAAGAAGAGATCTATACAAAAGCCTTACAAACAAACTACAGGCGATTTACATTTTTCATACCTACACTGTTTCACAATAGTTTTCCATTTTATTTTATACTAGCTGTGCCCTGCGGTTTCACCCGCGTTAATTAGCGACTGTTCCACTCCTATTAGTCATAGCGTGATGTAATATAGCTTATAGCCTTCCTCAATAAATGGACTATTCAACACAAAAAGAATTTTTCAATTCGAACCAGTAGTTCCTGAGATAAGCGCGTTCAAACAAACAAACAAACAAACAAACAAACAAACAAACAAACAAACAAACAAACAAACAAACAAACTCTTCAGCTTTATAATATTAGTATAGATATTGTTTTCTACAATCTGTCCGTCATGACCAATATATAAAATTCACGCTAGCACACCAATATAAATTGAATATTTCATTGTGAACACTTGGTAACTATAAACATCATTGTTTAAATATAATATAAGTATGCTGCAGGTACAATTACACACCATTTTCGGGCCTAAGTTGGCACACCACCGCTAGTTCTGCACATAAGAGGGTTAGCTTTCTCGTTATGGCACAGAAATCATTTATATGGGCTTTAGAGCAGATATCAGATGCACCGCAAAACCGCGGCAGACCCAACACAGCCATGGAAATGTTGCTAACGTGGCATTCAATCAAGCGGGGATAGCTTTAATACAGGGCCTCACGTCTCAATAGTGTGTCACTAGCCTGATTTTGATACGGTATAACGGTTATGAGAAATCTCCCCAAAGCCATTGACGTTTTATTTAGCAGAATCGAAGCTTATCAGAGTGGTACTAACGTTCAACAGTTTTTGTCTCTAAAAAAAATTCGATTTTCATTAAAATTATACGGGATTACAGCTAACAAGCAGGTGGTCTGTATTCAATTGTTGGTAAAGACCAAAATCAGTTGCTGATCCCTACTTTCAATTATTTAAAGAAAAGATCACAACCAGAATAGTCGTGCTGCGATTTTAATTTATTTAAAGCGGACAGATTACACAGCCACGCGATGAAACAGCCAGCAACGAAAAAAAAAGATTTACTAAAATACAGAAAACGTCAGACAGCTCTATCATTTGGTAAACTCTTGCAAGAAAATCGAGTGAGTGAAAATGTTTTTTTTAATCAGCTTTAGTTTGTTTCAAATAATTAAAGACTTGTCTTATTTTCTTCGAGTATTTAAAATCAAACATGAGATATTTATATATTTACATTTCATTATGTATGTTTTTATTTCGTTCCAAATCCACAATTGATTCAATGTACCCTATATTGGACGCATAGAGCATGTAAGCGCTTTCAGTGTCCGAGTGCCAAGTGCGAGTTTCATCCGCCATTCGATCACGTTTACGAAAACGAGATTTTTGAAGTGAAAACTTCTTTAGCGGCGTTGTGCACTTTTTTTGGAATGGGTAAAAAATGTTAAACTCGCGTCAGGACACGTGACCGTCAGGACACGTGACCTGATCGAAAATTCGTAAGACGGATGGAGAGTAGAGGAATGGGTAAAAAATGTTAAACTCGCGTCAGGACACGTGACCTGATCGAAAATTCGTAAGACGGATGGAGAGTAGACAGCTGGCGCGGCGTAATATAAATTTTTAATATAACTTAATATAACTTTTTAATGTAATATAAATTGTCATGTTTGTGTACGATAGCCCAATAAATAAATATTGTATTCTACCACATAAATGAGAGTACTTTTATACTGATAATTAAAGCAATTCGTGCAAAATTATTCCCTAACCATTCCAAAATATCAAAAATGCACAACGTTAATATTCAAGTTTTCACTTCTGCCGGCACTCCCAGAGTGCAACCCGTCGTTTTTTTTATTTTTTATTTATTTTAACTCCTCTCGTATGTCGCCAGGATATCAATGCCATACTAATTTTCGTTTTCGTAAACGTAATCGAATGAATACGGATAGTAAACAAAACTCACACTAGGCACCCTGATATCACCGCTCTCACACTAACTAAATAGCAATCTTTGATTATTATTAGCAATATGCTTTAAAGTGTCAGATTTAACACAGCACATCGTGTAGCGGACGATCATTTGCATAAATCGTTTCATTGATTGTTAAGTTAAGTGTTGAAATAACTTAAACAAAGTTGATTTATGCCACATAAGAAGGGTTTGTTAAGAGCACCTCTTAGTGTGTGCATACAAAAAAGGAGTAACGACGCCGCAGTAACATCACCAAATGTGGTACTGCATCGTTAATATTTTTATGGTTCTTTACAACGTACGCCTTTTTACGAACTGACTATGTAAATACTCTTTATACTTTTTTGAATAATCTTTAGTCATGTGAAAACGAAATTTGCATGATAATCTGTGATGTATTCAATTTAATTACTGATAAATTTTGAGCAACTGCGTTTCAGAAAAATCTGTGGAATTATTTTAAAAAATGGATAACGAAGATATGAAGATATTTGGTTAATGCATAACAGTAAATTACATACCTACCTGCTTACAGCAAAAAAGGTAAAATTACAAATAAAAGCACTTACCTACCTAAAAACAAAGGATAATAGGTACTTTAATATCTATCTCACTAGTCAAACTATATTTAAATTGTGAAGGCAAGCTTGTATTATCTTCTACAACACCAGAAGAGCTAAACAAATTTGGATTAAACACAGATAGAGTATTTTTTATTTTCTAATCATCCATCCAATTTTAAAATTTTATACACATTCCTTAATCAATATTACGCACAGGGAAAACCGCGAACAGAATAAAGCAAAGAAGTTTAATAAAATGTTTATACAAGCAAAAAATAATCATAGTTAATCAAAAAACCTCCAATACATTTTTTTTGACATTTAAGTTTATGTACTAAAACGTAATATCTGTAAAATGTAAATGACATATTTATTGGTACTCAGTGAACCACTTCACTTCATATTTTTCTTAGAATTTTTGTGTCTATAAATACATACGATAACTTTCCTTATACGCGTATGTTATAGTTTTTGTTTCTATTTTTTAAACTCATTATAAGAGTGTAGCGCCCCTAGCTAAATTTGGAGATTATATTCTGCATCCGCATCTGTTCTGTTGTAAAGTGTGAAAGATATATTTTAATCGTATTTAGTGACCCACTTCAAGGGCTCTTTACATATGTTGATATGTTGTCTTTTTTATTTCTATTTTTTCAAGTTTTAAACTAGAATGTATCAGTGTCGCACTCTCAGCCAAATGTAGAGTTTTTTTTCTATATTCGCACCTATTTCATAAAATGTAAACGATATACATAGGTATTTTATTAGTACTTGATGGGTCTACTTCATGGGCTCTCATTTTTTTAATATCTCAATCTACGAATGTGTAATAATATCTTATTATCATTTTTGTTTCAATTTTTTTCTTCTATTTTTATAATCAGAACGTATCAGTGTAGTGTATGTAGCACTCCTAGCTAAATGTAGGTTTTTTTTCCACATCCGTATCCGCACCTATTTTGTAAAACGATGTAAGTATTTTATTCGTACTTATGACTTAGTTGCTCCAAAGGTAGGTATCTCTTTTAAATAACCCTCCTTCTGACGCAGTCGGGTAAAAATATATTTTTATCTATGAGCATATGTTTCTATTTCTAAGATTCAAAATCAGAATGTATCAGGGTAGCAACCCTAGTAAAATTTGGCGTTGCTTTTTTTTTCGCGTCCGCGCCTATTATGGCCGACATGTGCATGCGCCGAGAAGGGCGCTTGTAAAAAGCAAACATGTGGCGCGTCCGTGCTCCTTTGAACGAACGGTACCGATGTCGGTGTCGCGTCGCATCCCGCGCATCGCATCCGGGTCGCAATCCGCTCACTCACCCGCGACAACCTCGTTAGTTGTTGCCACATTTTTAACATTTGATTTTAACCAAACGTTTTGAACTTGCGATATTTCTATTAAGCTTTCAGTATAAAATACGTATGTTTCTTTCTAGCGATCTGATAGATAGGTAATAATTTTATGGCAACACCACCACCACGTTACGTAAATAAATTACAATTTGGCGGAAGGATGTAGAGAATTTGGAATAGATACCTATCTTTATTGTACACAAAAAAAAACAAAATTACACACGTTTAAATAAAATTTACAGTTTAAGGAGTCGTACAAAGGGTGGCCTTATTCATCAAAGTTTTATTTTCCAGGTAACCTAAGGATAGAGAGGATCGATATTAAATCGAATAAATTTACTTGTAGACGCAAAAAAAAGGCGTGGAGAGTTTTATGTAGGTAGGTTTTTGTAGGTAGTTTACATAATGTAAGAATGGATAAATACAAATAAGGCACATTACGTAAGGGTAAAGTAAGAGGATCTTACTTAATTTGATTAATTACTTAAGTACTTATGTGTAGTATTAGCTCACTAATAGAGACTTAATCGATTGTATGTTTAAAGTATTATTTATATTATAAACGTCGTCATAAGTTGCGCCTCTTCAAAGCTACATTGAATATAGGTTCTTTCCAGATAAGCATTTTTTAAGGTACACAACACTTTACAAGTAAAATTGCGGGGAAATGTTTGTCTTTGATGTATTTTTTTCAATAAATATTTACGTTTAAACTATGTTTTTTCAATTACATTAAATAAATAAAACCAAATACTTTAGAGTTCACCGTATTCCATAGAAATATTGGAAAACGAAAAAGTGTAATGAATGCAACGGGGATCCGTCAGTAATATTCAAAAGGCCTTTTATATTTGTTACTTCATTGATCATGCATGTAAGCGAATAGCACTAGACACCCAGACAGTATCAAGCTGCTGTTTATGCAAACTTTCATGCAACATTTAAAGAAAAACATAACACATATAACCCAACTTTTACGAGATAACATGAAAAGAAACTTGATATATTCGCTGTAGTTGAGAGCCATTCCGTTGTCACCATCTTTTGTACCCTTATGAGCTTTATTTAGTAGAAGGTTGGCACATACCGTTGCGGTATTGCGGTGCCACACACAAACAAAGAGGCATACCATAAAACCGACAAGATAGCACGCGTGATGAATATTCATGCAAATATTTTGAGATCGAGCTAACAACTTTCCTTTGGCCGTAGAGTGTGCTGGATGGAGACTTATTACCCGTTTCATGTTAACCAAAGAGACTGATGCCTCCAAATGTCCACGTGCCTAAATACATAATGTTGTAACGGTATTCTAATGACGCTCATCGTTTATTCATTATACATTTTATCACATAGCGCTGTATAAATTTATGACGAGGCCGAGGCGAGGAAAAATGTAAGTGGGACGTTGTGAATGTTAGTCAGCTTTTAGGGTAAGTACCTATGTGTAAAAATCAGAATTAGGATTATGATTTCATTCTAAGTTAACTTGAAGCTGTTGAAATCCAACAATTGCCCTCGGTCGTCGAAGCGAGAAAACGTATCTCTATTATTGTAAAACGCACAACACAGAGTAGGGCCACAGGTAAAACGATCACGTTTCGCTGCGGCTGCGCCGGCGCAGTCAGAGGGAGATGGTCTGTGGTAACAGTTCTGTGCGGGAGAGTGACAGGTGATCGGTCGGGGTAGAGCGAGGGGCAGGGGCGAAGACCGGCTGAGCAGGTAAGCGGGGAGCGGCGGAGAGGGGCGCGGGGCGCGGCGCGGGTGTGTGCGTGCATCGAAATCACGAAGCCAGATGCAACGGCAGTACAGTTTGTTAAACTTAGGTTAGGGTTGCCCTGACTGTTGATAGTACACACGAACCGTGGCACCTATAGGCAATATAACTATATAGACAAGAAATTAAACAGAAATAAGCTATGAACAATATACCGTTGAATTCCAGTTTACAGTAATTATCCACAAAAATTTCAGAAGATGCCTGAATTAGACAATATGTTTTGGTAAATTCTGCAGTCAGTAATACCTATTTTCAAACAAAATAATACCATTGTTGCGTTCAAGCTTATTATCTACGATAAACATTATTTGAAAGCATGAAAAATAAAATTCACATTGCAGTAGTTGAGCAAGTAGATAATATAAATACATAATGCGATTGAGCATCGCAACCGCAACCGCAGCCATTTCGTGTACGTAGCTACTATTCTGCGATAAGTCCGATAGAATTTGGAAAATAGTATCAGAGCGAATGACGTTGAAATTCTCGTAAGTTCTGATTTTGCATAAAAACATACCGACAGCATTCAGGGTCTGGAATTGGTTCCCCAATTTCTGTGCTTTGTCTGGATTCTTTTACCTGAAAAAATAAATTGATTTTATTAATATTTATAAGTAATAGTAGTATATTATATGTCACCATCTTTAGCTTAAACGTCCAAGAGCAGGGTTTAGGTCTTCCTACATGAACATTAGCACTTGGGGAGATCGAGCCATAACCCGAACACGCTGGCCTATAATCTGGGTCAGTGGGATCTTATTAATACCAATCTTAAAATAATAACAAGAAACAGTCATCAACAAAATCAGACCTCTAAATTGGACTGGAGGAATTTCTGAAGTAATCTAAATAATAAATGAGTGGGCTCTGTTCTAATCCTCCGTAGTCTTTGTTAAGACAAAGTAATTTTTATGAAAAATTGCGACATAGACATATTTTTTTGATAAAATGTTGTGCTAGCAAACGAATAATAACTATTAAGTTTTGAAAAAATGTGTTCAACAGATATATTGTTTCTTAAAATCCATTGCGTACCTATTAGTTTCGAATCGTAGCAAAATAATCTAATTTAGTGATTCCAATCAAGCGTGAATACACATCATTAATTAGGTCTACTTAATTAATGGTTTAGATATTATTAAAAAAAACGTAAATAAACGTATTTATTATTATTTCTTATTATTATTCTCTTTATTTATTTTTAATCTTAGATCTAGGTTTTATAAAAATTATATAAAAAGTAAAATACTATAACAAAATACATATTACAAAAATACAACTTTTATAAAAACCTACACCTAGAACACCGCCAGCAACGGTGCAGGACGAAAGAAACCTCCTGACAATGCGTGCCGTGTCCAGGAGTGTTGCCTTGTGTATCTGACCCTTAATCCAGCCATCCAGCGAAAGTCTCTTGAGATGTTGGTCGAGACTCTTCGCTATAAGGCCGTTTGCAGATACGACTATGGGGACAATAATCGTCGAATCCACATCCCACATAGCGGTCACCTCATATTATAATTATTTGTCTTATTCTATGTTTTATAATTTTACGTAGACAAATATAACTCTAAAAATAATATATAATAACTTTAAAGAAAGCGTCAGTCAATTAGTACCTATATTAAGATCCACTTAACAAAACATTTGGTTAGAGATATTAAAACTAAATTGCGTCACCAACCACCAATTTACTAATGCAACTTATCTAATATAACATTCACAGATGGCTTCGTATACTCGTAGATGACGAAAGTAATTTTGTCGCAGTGAGAGAATGCACTTCAAGTTGAAGCGGCGATATAGAGTAGAAACGGAAGTCTAAAATTAGTCGACGTGAGAATGTAAACGCCATTGGTATCGCTCGTTAGTAATGAATGAATGAAAAGTATATTTAACAATAACACACTACAACACTAGTACGATTTTATTTATAAAATACAGTAAGCAAGACACTAATAACAGAAAAAAAACGGCCAAGTGCGTGTCGGGCCACGCGCAGTGAAGGGTTCCGTAGCCCATCTCAATAATGCGGACTCCGAGAAGAGGGCTTTTATGAACATTTATTTAACGATGGCTCATATACTTAAATGTAGATACTACCGGTTTCACACACGTGACAACGTTATTTAAGTAGTTCCCAATGAGGAATTTGTACTGCACCAAGTGCATTTTATAAGTTGGTCGACTGTTACTCGTAAACTTGTAAAGCCTACTTAGCTGTGATAGTTTTCCTTTTAACTTCGTCATATATACAACTACCGTGAATTTTTTCACGTATCCAAAAACAACCATTTGGCTGGCAGGGGGGGGACACTTGTCTCTAACAAAATTTTGCACTTTAAAGCTTAATAGTTCACAAACGGATGCGTCTATCAAAAAACTGTTGGCACAAACCCGCAATTTTTTTAAAATTGCTATCCAATGTGTGTGTGGGGTATACACTATGGGGTAGACAAGAAAAAAAATTACATCCCCACTTCACGTGTAGGAGAGGTAACCTAAAAAAAAAACATTTTTCAAAATTTTACTTCACCACTTTATCGGCGTGATTAATATGTATATCCATGCCAAATTACAGCTTTCTAGTACTAATAGTCTATGAGCTAGGCTAGGGACGGTCAGACAGACAGACATGACGAAACTATAAGGGTTCCTTGTTGACTACGGAACCCTAAAAACAAATAAAAGTAACGACTATCACGTCATCTTGTTTTCTGGACTTTAAGCGAAAACAACAAACAACTTGAAGTGAAACACTTTATAAGAATACTTAATATTACAGTTTAGGGCAAATATGCAGTAGTGTAAGCTGATTAAATAGATAGAGATAAGGTTCTCGCCTATATCTATAAAGTCAGTTTGGTGGGATGTGTGGAACACAACCTCCCTATGTGGGTAAGCCTGTGTCCAATAATGAGACGTTTAGTTATTCCGCATACGAATCCCTCGGAGAATCTAGTATCTAGACGAGGAAACCATCTAGAAATCCTCTATCGGTGTTTTGATTAACTAGAGGAAACATTTAAGTTTCTCGCCACCTTTAATAAATTTAGTCCGGTGACGCTCGCGCTGTAAAGGACAGGAGGCTATCAGCAAACTCTCCCAAAAAAGACCGCGTTGATATCACACTTGCGGCCCGTCAGCGACTTCTTTCGAGTAGACACTATACATCCGTATTCCATGATCCTGAGGAAATTTTATAACTGTTTCTTAGCGGATGTCCAACTAATCCCATTAATAACCTACATTTGGGTACTTTAAACGAAGTTTGTAAGAGCAACGTGCGGGCCGGTAAGGTGAGGACGGCTAGTGCGGCACAACCCTGCTGTCTCCGCATCTGGACTCCGCTTGCGCTAAACGTCAGGTGGGCGGAGCCTACTTTTCTATAAAAATGTGAAATTATAAGTTTCTAGGCTTTTTAGTCCCAAAAATTTCGTGATTAGTCAACCTCTCAGTTCAGTAACGTAATTGGTATTCGTTTTTATACAGATAATTGTAGTTCGTGATCAATGAACCTGCAAATGATGCGAAATTGCAAACTATACATAGGCATACATAAGTATAAAGTATTATTTTATTTAAAATACGGTAAGGTCGAAGATGGGAGTCCTCTTTATCCGGAATCAACTGTTTAAGCTATATTACTTCTTAGGCGTCGGAACCTTCGATCAACAATACTGATCGAAGGTCGGAACACAACACAACACTGTTGTTATGGCGTCCGTGTTTCATTACGACAATCACATCAAAATGCATAGACTTTAGCCAACAGTGCGTGTGACAGCCTAATAGCGGCATAAAAAAATCTTCGACAAAAAGTTTGTTTCTGAAACACTATATTTATATTACGTTTTATTTTAAAAATGTGAAATGTCTTTATTTACAAACAAAGCAATAACAAGTCAATTTAAATACTTGAAATTAAACTTATAAAGACTATTTATAAACTTTATCTACTTAGTACTAACTACGAAAACACAAATGTTGAAAAAATTTCCACGAGCAGGATTTGAACCTGCACCCTTCTGACATACCGGGTCAGGTGCTCTTCCAATTGAGATATCGTGGTTCTAACCAGCCCGCCGAAATTATCCAACACTTTTTACTTTGAAAGCCAAAGCTTTCTTACTTCTTTCTCTTTTCTTTTTCTTTTCTTTTTCTTTTTTTATAAATAGCTTGCTTATTTCTTAACTGATCTTTAATATTTGTAAAAATATTATGATCGGTTGTTAGTGACGGTAGTTGTTGACATTGAATAGGCGCCTATGGCTTTCAAAGTAAAAAGTGTTGAATAATTTCGGCGGGCTGGTTAGAACCACGATAACTCAATTGGAAGAGCACCTGACCCGGTATGTCAGAAGGGTGCAGGTTCAAATCCTGCTCGTGGAAATTTTTTCAACATTTGTGTTTTTGTAATTTGTTCGCAACAAAATTTGCGTTAAAAAATATTTGAACATTTTACTAACTACAAATAAAAACATGCTTCAAATCATCCACCATCAGGCAGAGTGCCCAGTAAGCTAACAGCTTTGCCACGTTGGATAGCAATGCTTATATCAACACTATATTGTTTACCTCAATGTTTTTAGCTGTTTTAGAGGCATGATTAACAATTTCAGAAACATTATAGTTACTTAATAAAACTCTTGTTTTTTAACATTTCTAATAATATTTTACCAGGACTGTACAGTATTTTACTGAATGCCATTCCGTCGAATGAAATTAAAGTAAAGTAAAACTAAGAACACAACGCTTGCTGAACGCGGGTTGTGATCACCAATCACAAAACTGGGTTATGCATCGAAAAATCCAAACCACACTATGCCCGACCTTTAAATTTAAACCAGGACCTAGGACATAGGGTCGAGCGCTACTCCATTTGGCTACCCAGACGTTGATATAGCTAATACTAATTAATTTCATAAGTCGTAAAATTTATTTTTAAAATGTTTGCTCTAATTTCCATTTTGCAATTCGTAAAAGAACTTTAAATGGAGCGTTTAATAACTAGTAATTAAAAGTCGGGTAAACACCAAGCGTTGCCCGCAATTTTAAGTTTTATGAAAGTTTTAATCAAAGCGGGAAGCGAGTCAGTAAAGCAAGAAAAACGCATTCAATTGGTCGGCGCCCGTTTCAGGGAGGGGGAGCCCCCACACTACACGTATTCTCGTTTCACGTCACCCCTTTCAATTTTTTTGCTTAATTTGAGGATTGCGATAGACCTGCTGCCAAGGAGATCTCTTCTGTCTCTCTGTCTCTTTTGTTTATTTTTCATCATAATTATATATTACACCAAATTAAGCAGTAAGATTTTTTTAGTTCTATTTTATAATTCTTTAATAAAACCCCTCGCAAAAAGCCAATTTGCCGTTACTTCGTCTACAATGTGACGTGGTCCATTTAAGTCTTAGAATTACAAAAGCTACTTTTTGATTTGTTTCAAGTTTTTTTTTGTTTTAGGCTGTGAAACATCTTATTAATTTGAGTAAGTATATAAAACAGATAAAACAAATTTACTATTTAATTAATAGTACTGCTAACTGATACTACACACAATAATGTCACATGCTTTGTATTGTCATGGACATTTTATAAAGTCGTTTGTTTTCCTTCTGCTATTGCTAGAACATTATTCTCGAAAGTTTTTGTCCTCGATATACCCAGAATTAATATCCAGGAAAATGAATGTCTTGCTCCAGTTTTTCTTAATTTTAAAGTTGTATCTGAGCATTCTACTATTTTCGGACATCTGCCCTTAGCTTACTATGTAAGAACTAAGATTACATTCCATTGCATGATATTTATTAAAAGGCGCTAGAATTTCACTTACGGAATATTTGAGCTTAAAGTTATGGTTTAGTTCAATATTACACCTAAAACAGAAGTCTAACTAAAACATTATGTCTAGAAACAATAATGAAATGATCGGAAAGGAGCGAAGGTACTTAAATTCATTAATCAGCCTAATTTAATTAGACTTAGCAATGAAATGAACATCGAGCTGAAGTGCCAACGTGCCATTCTGAATTTTAGCTGATTAAACAGCTTGCGCAAAGGGTTCTCCAATTTATTCCGTGCACGTGGCTTATTCCCTATGACTTACAGGGGAAACTGGATTCATTTTGTTTGTATTCATATTCGCGCAAACAGAGATCGATCAATCTCAAGATGCTTCCCGCGAGGCGTTTGATAGGTATTATTATCTAGATGGAAGTCGAAAACAATATTTAATAGAAACTATACATTATAGATACAAAACGGACTTACACAGCAGATACAAGTATTTTTATCGTTTTCTATTCAAATAGTTTGAGACTTGAGAACAGCATTCATGTTGACGCAAATTATTTCTTACTGGTTATATAAAAACATATATGGAGCTCGATGGCGCAGTGGTTAACGCCCCCGGTCTGCGAGTGCTGAAGTTAAGCAACTTTCGCAAAGGCCGGTCATCGGATGGGTGACCAAAAATTTATCATCTCGAGTTCCTCCGTGCTTCGGAAGGCACGTTAAGCCGTTGGTCCCCGCTGCATTAGCAGTCGTTAACAACCACCAATCCGCACTGGGCCCGCGTGGTGGTTCATGGCCCGTTCTCCCTATCCATCCATAGGGAAGGCTCGTGCCCCAGCAGTGCGGACATAAATGAGCTGATGATGATAATGATACATTATAGTTACAAAACGGACTTACACAGCGGATACAAGTATTTTTATCGTTTTCAATTCAAATAGTTTGAGACTTAAGAACAGCATTCATGTTGACGCAAATTATTTCTTACTGGTTATATAAACACAAAACATTTCTTACTAATTTTAAAGCATTCACAAAGTTAATGAACTACAAGGTTTGTGATCTCTGGAAAGTGGAAGTCGTAGCGCGCTGTTTATTTGCGAACACTTTCGACTGAAATTGCGGGTATCGGAGTAAGGGAGGAATTAATGAGCGCCCGCCGCCGCCGGTTGCCAACATTTTATTTAACGCGCGACGTAGCGTCGCGTAGTATTGTTGGTTGACAATTTTTCTCTTGGATTATATTTTTTCTATTTTTATTTATTGGTGCATACAACAGTTTTATAGTAAAACACGGTTCATTCAAATAGTTACAAGGTAGTATAAGCACTGACAGGTTGCTAAACTAAAAGCAAGATTTCTTTTTCTACTTTTTAAAAGAAATCAATTAGTGAATAATAAGATTATTTTATTCATTGTTAGAGAGTAATTTTCATATTTTCTTTTGATTGATGAACTTTTTTTTATGTCTTGACTAGCTGTGCCCCGCGGTTTCACCAGCGTTAATTAAAGGTTATAGTGAGTCAACCTTAAAAGCTAGACATATGCTGTCGCTGACATTTTTTTAGAACTTTTAAAGGGGAACAATTTCATAATACATGATTTTTACGTAAGTTTCACCGTTTACGTAGCGCAAGCAAGGAAAGCTCTATAAAAAAAAACATTTTCCCGTTTTTGCAACATTTTTCATTGCTGCTCCACTCCTATTAGTCATAGCGTGATGTAATATAGCCTATAGCCTTCCTCAATAAATTTACTATTCAACACAAAAATAATTTTTCAAATCGAACAAGTAGTTCCTGAGATTAGCGCGTTCAACCAAACTTCAGCTTTATTAGTATAGATATGATATTGAAAAATTCCAACTACCTGCTATGAGAAAGTTTGAAAGAGACCAACAGTATGTAAAAATTATGTTATTATAAGTTATTTTTAATTTATCTTTTTATAATCTATAAGTACTTAAAAATCTGTAAATTAAACATCAGTTATTATAAAACCTGATGCATTGTACACATCTAGTATTTATAAACGTATCTATCTATATGCTTTATAACAGAAACTAATAGAATTTCAATGAAAACGGCATTGTCATCATTCGCTGCCGCCCATGTTTCCATGATCCGCAGTCGGATTTTCATTCAAATACGTAGTTGATTAGTGATGGTTCTTCGAGTTCGGAGAATAATATATTACTACTCGTAATTTTGTATTCAAATCAAAAATATTATGATTAATTACTCGGTTAGTGGGCTCAGTTATTGTGCCTCTGTATAGTATTTTTAACAGATACCTTTGAAACTGGAACACAGCATTTAGGTATAGGTATTAGCATGATATTTTTGACATTTATTTGTGTTATGATTTTTTTTCTACTTATAATTAATTAATTAACCTTATTGACATGTTTAACTTCGATATTTTAAATTCACATTTGCATGCTGTTTCATAATGGCAAAACATGTGCGCATTGTAAATTTTATACCACCCGTAAATAACCATGTTTTTGGCAAATAAATTATTATCTTATCTTATCTTTAAATAATATAATTTTTTAAATTCAATTCAGCAGCTTTAAAATTTTACATTTTAAAAGTTTACTTATATAATATATTTTTAATACTAGTAACTAGTTTTTAAAGCAGTTGTTAGCTTTTGCACAGATATTTTATCACCTACAGCGGCTTTCACAATATATCACTACGATATAATTACTAACAATTAATGACGTTACTTTGCAGGGGGTATGCAATTGATTCTTGTCATGCAGCTCACCTTTATAACCAACTAGCACTTTATTCGCGTATTCGACCGCGGAAATTAAAAAAAAACCCTTTTTTTATTAAAATAAAATATAGCCTATGTTACCTGCAAGGAATGTTGCATTCAATAAGTAAAAGAATTTTCGCAATTGGACCAGTAGTCCCAAAGATTGCTTTCGTCAAACAAACAAATTCAGAAACTTTACCTCTCCGTATATAATGTTCACGACAAAACTAAATGGAATTGAACATTATACCAGGCATTATTCCAGTCAAGTTTCCTTTGTCATGTTGACTTAAGCCTATATCATGCAAGGTTATCAACTTTGTCTACTTAGTACAAATATTTAGAATTAACCAAACTAAAACCGAAGGGCGAACCAGCGAGTAGGGCAAATGTAGGGACGCAAATATATTTTTAAGCGGAATTATTAATTAGAATGTTAAAACCGTAGTAAGTACTTGGAAAAACAGATAATATTCCCATGTAGGTAGAATTTCAGTTTTTCGTTCGAAATGTTCAAAGAGAACGCACGCACAACTTCTCATTAAAATTATTTTAATACACCCGCTCCGAAAATATTTACGTTTTGAATAAGAATGAAAGTAATAGAATATTCTGGATTTTTGTTAAATTATTTATTGTAATTAGAATTTCTACATCTCGGATATGTTATTATAAAAGTAATGAAATATCATCTTTTAGTATTTAAGATACAATTCTTTTCAGTTAACATATTATTTATAGGTTACATCAAAAACGGTCGCGAGAATTGACATGACTGATTCATTAGTAAATTACAGAAAAATATTAATTTTCATGCCACCAATCTAACACTACGAAACGACAAACTGAAAGCAATAAAGTAATGATAAATTGGAACTCGCATATCTCCTGTAGCTTTACATAATTAATGAGACAGTTTGTCACTTAAAAAATCAATAATGCTCCCACTTGTAATACAAGTGAATTATGTATTAGGTAGTGTTATTTATGGATGGCTTATACTAAGATAAACCCACAAATCTACTATTTGGTCTGTGGATCAATCCCTAATCAATTTGCAAGTTTCTATTTGTGCTGGCACCCGCCATGCCACGTAATCCTGCACAAGCAAACTATATAATCTATACAGAAGACCATCTCCGTCAGGTCTGAAAGACAGATCAGGGTGCTTATCATGAACTCTTAAAATAACCGCCAACAAAATCGCAGGTTCATTTTTTTCTTTTCGCAACCCCTTCAATATGGGTATCAAATAAAAGGTCTTGACTAGTAGAATAGATTACACTATGAAAAAAACTAAAAACTTAAAAATAAAAAATTTGTAAAAACTTTTTTAAGTTAAACGGTTTTATTGAAAATAAAGATTTAAAAAAATGGTGTAGACAATGAACTAAAAGCTAAAAAATAAGTCAGTAGGTCCTAGGTACCAGTCATCAGCCTCATCAAATTGGCATTGATCAGAGAAAAAAATTGTTGGGCGTGTGAAATTTCTATCAAGTCAACCGCTATATATCATAACAAAAATGCTATTTACATATTTACGCAGGTTACGTGCGCTCAACGATTTTATTTTTTTGCCTGATCAATGCCCTAGGTTAATGAGGAGAGTGGTGTGATGACTGGTACCTAGCTACCTAGGACCTACCGACTTATTTTTTAGCTTATAGTACATTGTCTACATCATTTTTTTAAATCTTTATTTTCAATACAACAGTTTAACTTTAAAAAAAATCTTTGTACGAAGCGACGCGCAGTTTGAGCTAGTATATTTGGAACCAGTTATGCAGTAAGTCACTACTCTCTGATTTACGTATTTTTTATTTATATAATCTAAACAATTCACCAACGTAGTAGCGTATCAAATCAGCACTAACTTTAGCCAACGACGCCACGACGAGACGTCGTCTCCATATTTCCATTTTCTATAAAGCGTCCGAAGTGAATAGCATCTCATACGATTGTCTAGAGCCAGAACTCAATTTTATGCGGCAGTTTCCGTAGAAACTCGTTCAGCTTCCTCTTAATTACGGCGTGGTTTATACATATTATGTAAATTAATCTTTTCAACAATCATGCAAATCATCCAGCCCAAATTAAGCATTTGAGCTAGAAATACTACGTACGTACGTAACGAATGAACACACACAGATCGGTATAATTAGAAAATCTCATAAACGGATATGTTTTAAACCAATAACTCGAATTTACGCCTGCCTGATACGAGTACCCCAAAGGGTTTAAAGTTGTTCTGTAAATCAAACTTTAAACCTTTTGGAGTAATAAGCAAGCTTACTTGTTTCTTCCGTGACGTGGGTAAACGTGGGTAAACGCTTGGAGCACCTGATGGTAAAATGATGAGGTCGAAGATGGGATGGATCTTTGAACTATTATACTTTTTATTGTCTTAAAATAATACTAGTGGTATTGTTTGCATCAGATTTAGATAAGATGGTGGTAACTACGAGTATCGTCAGACGGACTTTGAAACAGTCTTACTACCAAACCGAGTACCTACACTATATGTCACTGGTAATCGTAACCTCGGAGAACGGTGGTTCAACCACCAGAAGATTAACATATATCGGCACAAACATTTCGCATTCATAATAATTATGTAGAGTTATAAGGGTGCGAATTATGGTAATGGATCCGAACGAATTTGCATTCATACGGCGCGTGCAGCGAGGACGTGTCTTTGAGATGTTTCTCGTGGTTTCGGTAAACACGCTGACGGGCCGCGGTACGTGTCCGACGGATACATACACCACTCGACTTTCTTGGAAAACCGTCTATGGCATTTGATTGTGGATGTCCGAAAATGAAGATACTTTTATCTAGGTAGGTTTTTAAAAAAAAACAATTTTTGTGTGTAAGCAAAGTGGCAATGATGGAGGCGCACTTCACCCGGGATCCTCAAGTTCTGGCGCACTGGCTATCTTATCTCTAGCTGCCAAAACACAACAATGCTACAAACATTGATGTTATGGCGACATATTAAGTTATTATGGTACGTTAAAAAACGTGAAAAAAAATCTTTGTGTCCACTCCTTTTTAAACACATTGCGCGCATGGACGAGTGTGAGATTAGGCACAGTTGAAGTTCAGATGGAGGAGAAGTCTAGAATGATAAAATGTATGTATAATATGGGTTACATTGCATTGTATATTTTGTGAAGTACGATAGAATTTCGATCATTGGGTGACCACTAGTTTCGGTAAATAAGTGATAACAAGATTACAGGGGAAAGATTAAATAACTACATACAGACATTTATTTGACTAATTGATAAGATGAAAATGAGAGTAACCGCGAATCGAATGTACACTTGAAGAGGACTATAATACACTTAGGCTGTTGATGAATTAAATTATTTTTATCACAAGCTTTTATAATATAAAAGTAACTTATGCGTTTATTTAGCTAATAAGCATGTGAGGGAACGGTATTAGAAACCAGTACTACGATAACCTGAACCCGTGTTACGATGAATAGGTCTGAGTACAGAGGGCCTACCACGAACCACGTTCGGCGTGTTGTTTCTCTTTTGCACTTGTAAATTCGTGCGTAAGTGTGACAGGGAGGCAACACGTCGGACGTGGTTCGGGTAGGCCCACAGACGCCTGCACATCAACCTATCCAAAACTGACAAATCATACTAATATTATAAAGCTGAAGAGTTTGTTTGTTTGTTTGTTTGTTTGGTTGGTTGAACGCGCTAATCTTAAGAACTACTGGTTCGAATTGAAAAATTATTTTTGTGTTGAATAGTCCATTTATTGAGGAAGGCTATATTAAAAAAAAAGTTTAAAAATAAAAGTAAACCCGCGCGAAGCCGGGGCTGCTAGTTTCTTCAATAAATGTTCAACTATAGGTCAAGTACATAAAGTTCAAAGTCTATTGAACAAATTTGACAGTTTGTGGTAGTATGATGTGCGTGTGTGTACATACATAAACTAGTACATACGTTCACGTAACTTTGTTGTAATTCTAACCATACGCACAAAGCGCTTTGCTAATTCTTTTATAATGCAAACAGCTGATGTGTGGAACTCGTTGCCTGCTGATGTGTTCCCTGAATGTTATAAATTGGGCTTCATTAAGGCTAGAGCACAGGCTAGAGCTAATAGGCTCTGTCTATATCAAGTTCCATAGAAGCAACATCTTCAATTAACGTCATTTAAGGTCAAATACTAACTTCTGTATAACATTAATGAAAATACTAATACCAATTATGTAGCCACAAGGCACTGTTACTTCAAACGAATTATGTTCCTTTATATTATTAATTTGATAACTTAATAGCGGCCTAATTTGGTAAACTACTTAGTTATTACGTTTTTTTTAACGTAGTTTTGAACGTGACGCAGCTCGATGGCGCAGTGGTTAATGCGCCCGGCCTGCGAGTGCTGAGGTTAAGCAACTTTCGCAAAGGCTGGTCATCGGATGGGTGACCAAAAGTTTATCATCTCGAGCTCCTCCGTGTTTCGGAAGGCACGTAAAGCCGTTGGTCCCGGCTGAATTAGCAGTCGTTAACAACCACCAATCCGCACTGGGCCCGCGTGGTGGTTTATGGCCCATTCTCCGTATCCATCCATAGGGAAGGCTCGTGCCCCAGCAGTGGGGACATTAAAATAAGCTGATGATGATGATGATGATGATGAACGTGACGAAATATACGTAACCTCCGAATGTATGAAAAATGTATGTTTCGAAAGCCTAACTGTTCACTGATTATATAACTAACTAACTGTTCACTGATATTCACTGATTCAGACATGGTTTTTTAGAAATTTGCTATTAGCCGCCTTTACCGAGTTAATACCCATAAACCCGGTAAAGGATACTTAAGTCGTGGTGACTAAAGAAACCCTGAGTAGTTCAACGGCTGACTTCTGGCATCACGCAAGCGACACATGCGGCATAAACCCGGGTAATAACGTAATTAATATCATTGACATTGTAAACGATTTGCATGCTATTTTATTAGCGAAACATGAGCACCTTTTATTGTTTAATGTTACCATTTTATACCATGTTTTGTGCAAATAAACGATTTATTATGATTTAAAAAAAATACATTGAAAAATCCGAAACACACAGTTTTCGTTTCCTGGGTTTGAACTTAGGACCTTCAGGTCGGGCTCTTTGCCTCTCGGCCACCGACGCGCTGTAGTCGAGTACTTAAGCCTATTATCACGATCCACAGCACTGTTGCAGACGTAATCCTATATTGTTGCAGACACAAAAATAACGGCTGCATCGGTGGCATGTTAGAGAAAGGATAGACCGAAATATATTGTATAGGGCCTGCCCCGGCTTCGCACGGGTGTACTTATATTTTTAAAGATTTTTTTTTAATATAGCATTCCTCAATAAATGGACGATTTAACACAAAAATAATTTTTCAATTCGAACAAGTAGTTCCTGAGATTAGCGCGTTCAACCAACAAACAAACTCTTCAGCTTTATAAGATTAGTATGATAATATGTTATATCTATGAACAAACAATTTGCATTTGTAATATGGAGCTTTACTTTTTTATTAAGCCTTACTCGAAAAATTATTTTAACAAATCCGAGGCGGAGTTTATGATTATTTAATGGCAATTTGCAGGGGCAGAGCCTCAAATGGTTGAGTAACTAGAACTCATTCGTTGTTAGAAATCTTTTGTTTAAAATATATTTTGTATTTAGAATACGAATCAAATACCGGGCAACGGTGATAATACGAGTGGCAAACACTCTAATTTCAGTTACGAAGTTAACGTTAATTTGGAAATGCGAAACTTTGAATCGGTGGGTACGTTTGTATTTAATCCTCATTAAGGCTTTCCAAAAATGAAGGGTCATTATGATAAGTTTGAAAAGGTTAAACAAGAGAACTCTTTGCAAATGACTAATGATTGATGCTACCCCGACCAGTCTCTATAACATAAGTACAAACGGAACAGTTTTTGTCAATAAGAATTCTATTCAGCCGTAGATAATCGTAGACTTCGCTAGTATAGATACTTAATAAAGTACATTTGTGTTGTAGAGGCTCATTATAGTTAATAATACAACACCCTATCTCTCCGGGGCGTGGATAATTCAATCCTAAATATGTATAACCTTGGAGGAACGTGGTGGTACACTTACTTTTTCATAACGGAAAATTGCTTGGCCGAAGGTCTCCTTACATAGTGGTAAATGAAGATAAGACTTAGGATCGAAGCACACTTCACCCGGCATCCTCAATTAAGAGGAGCTAGCTGTAACTTAACAGTCGGAGCACGACAAATTAGCTGGTATGGCGAAAGACTGTGGAAAGATGACAGTGTGGAAAGACTGAAAGATGGTGGAAGCTAGTCAAATAGACTTAGAAAACGTTTCACTATTAACCAAACAAATATAATTCCTAACCCCCGCACCTCTGCGTCTAAGCCTTAGACCTTAGACCCGTTAGAGCCGGCCTTAGACTCTAAGGCTGGCTCTAACGGGTCCAAATATAAAACTTGTGAGTTATTGGATAAGTGCTGATTGATTGCAGTTTTATTATAAACCTAGCGACTGCCTGCGACAATATCTGCGAAAACGTCAATCCGGGATTATTCCTTGTCGACATCAGCAATGAGCCAGAACTTTTTAGTATACGTGAAAAAAAACAAAGTGTTCAAAAAATTCCACGAGCCGGTTTCGAACCCGCCCCATGACATGCCGGGCCAGGTGTACTACCATCTATGTTATCGTGGCTCAATCCAATTCGCCGAAATTAATCAACACTATCTACTACTCTGTAAACCAAAGGAACGGATTCAAATCGCGCTCGTGGAATATTTCAACAATTTGTCTTTCTCAAATTGTAATTTGTTCGCAACAAAATTTGTGTAAGATTATATGTAAGTAAATAATCTTAAACAATTTAGTTTAAAAAAAAGCTTTTGAACAGTACTGCCACTAAGTCGTTTTATTATAAATGACCTACTTGATCGGATTTTAATTTGCTGTATCGATAAACAAAGTTATACTTTGATTTTTGTGGTACGGGCTACTGAATATCGTCTGCATGCAAGTTTGTAGACCTCATAAGCAAAGGCAATCAATCCACAACGCCACTCCTGGGAGCAGCGAGTTCGTTGTGGATATACATGATTCGTTATGTTCTGCCACTGCAGGTCATGTTCAAAGCAAACCAGTTGCGGATAATTTCCCATTTCTCGCTGTTATTGAAGAAACTCGAGCGAGCCATTCCACGAGTTCCGAAACTTTCCGCGAACAAATGAAAATTTTCAATTCACTTTGGTTATTAGAACTTTGTTAAAGCGATAAAGGCTTCCGTTTATCATTTGTTATAATTTATCAAGAATGTGTTGAGACATAATCATTTAATAATTTATTTTTAAAGCTAATTACTTAAGCTTTATCTAAGAGCATCTAGAATACTTGGAGAAATAAATTTACTTACAATATTCGTCGTTGTAGAATATTACTTGACGCCACTCTCTTAAGTAGCTTCAAAAAGAGACGGTTCAATGGACGTTCTTGTAAGAGATTTTTGCACTTTGCTTGTACATACCGAGAGAATGATAATTTAATTCCCGGAACCCGAACTTGAACGTTTAATTTACTTCCACAACCGTAACCTTACACGGCATATCGTAAGTAATAAGGGAAGGTTAGTTTTATGCTACACTCCTTTATTTTATTGGAAGATAGCAATAATGAATAAAATGACGATAATAACTTACACAGATTTAGTTAGTTAACAGCGGTGCACATACTTACATGTTTATTCTGAGCGCTTTGTAGATGTAGCCTTTCCTTATCGCTTCCGAAAAAAGAAATTAGCACCATAAACACAAGTCCCGTTGCGAATCACCCATGATCCAAGGCTCCGTTATGTTACTTGTAAATTATCTTGCATTATTGTCTTTAAATACTGTCGCTTTCACTTTTTTATCGACATCTAGGTACTTGCGGTAATCTAACATGTATTTCTCCAAGGAGAGACAAGAGGTTTTATACGACCACTTACGTCACTTTTTAGGCGCGCTCGTTTAAGGGTTAAGTATCATCGTTATGCTAGCCAGTTATTTTAAGTGCTTTCAACTTAGCTTCACACAGATTGAGTCTTTCAGTGTCACTACCACATCTTGTAGTTGAAAATAGTTTTAATTTAGGTAAAGTGGAATGTCCATTTCAAAACGCTATGTTACTACGACAGACGTGCATTTTATTCCCAGAATAGTACTCATGAGGGAATAATTCGATTTATAATAATAGCATAAATTCGACGCCATTTGGATTTTAGATTCGTGGAAAATGCATACGCAAAGTGCAACTGCGAATTCGTAATGGGATTCCGGCTAACTGATTTTAGCTCCACGTCATTGTCACGAGCATCACTCTTTTGCAGAACACAACAAAAATAGCTACGGCTTTAAAAATCTTATTTTGAGTCTGAAAATATATATTTCGTTACGATACGTGCGATGTTGATGGATATAGGGATCTTTATTAATATCAAACTATTTTAATCAATAAGTAATTTATGCGTTGTTGTCATAGCAGTTGAAAAATGATTGTTACTAATCTTCCACAGTTTTTCGCATCTATTTTAAGTCAGACAATGCAATTCATAGTATACGTCAACGGCCGGTACCTAAGTAGTACTCTACGTCTGGCGTCTTTCACTTTCTAAATTAATTAACAATGTCTAACGACCATGAAGTCACGACTCAAATTTGACATTTTGCTCGTACTTCAAGCGGTCGGCGGACCAAAAGTGACGAAGTGGATTATGTTTGATTCGGTCCTGTTAAGAATTTCCGAGACTTTAACCCTTCATTTTTTGAGTCATTTGGAACTTGTGAAGTTCATAGTAAGCGACGCGACGCCGTACGACATACTTAGCTGGGCTAGGGACAGCTTAAACGGACCCAAGAATTTCGAGAGACACTGCAGTAGTTTGGACGAAATTAAGTATATGACGCAACTTCCCAAAGCTTCTTCATAAAATTATCTAGCTTTTAAACTTTTAATGTATATTATGTATATTAAATCATTATTATGCTTTACTATGCTTTGTTATATTACTCAAATTGTCCGCACCTCTTGTTGTATTGTCTTAAGTATTTATTATCCATCTATCTAAACAAAATAAAGTAAAGTGACGAAATAGAATAGTGGCGTTATTTTTTTGTAAAAAGTGCATTTCAACTATTTATCGCATAAGAATACTCAAAAGTACTTCATAACGTCAGATCATCCTAGACAGATAAACTAAATTTTAATGTTCAGAAACACACTGTCAAAGTTTATCTTACTTTTAATAAGTGTCAGATAAGAATTTAAGTTACTCAGTATAGAAGGCTCAGCCCCTGTTATTCTAAAACGTAAACTAAAGTTAAGTTTGGATTATTTTTATTATATGCTGTTGCTATAATATTATGTAGCATTGCTTGTTTCTATCTAAACAAAGTTAAAACAACATAACACAATATTTTAAAATTTAACTTTAATCCCCGTTTAAAATATACTATAAAGTATGTTTAACGCGCCCACTGCATTTATTGAAGTCGGTATGTCAAAAACTGCTTTTGTTACTTACTTACGTTACTTGGGTAAGTAGTGTAGGTAATAAGCGATAAACTATGAGAATACAATTGTTACTCAAGTGCTCAAGTAGCGGTTAAAGCAGTTTGGCAACATTTGTAAGTAGGACGAATTCCAAATAATGCATAATGCAAAATGACGTTGGCCGTAGAAATGTACCGAGTCGTAACAAGAAATAGTTTTATACTTTTTTGCGGATTTAAAACATATTAAGGCCAGTGTAAAGGAGGTTACTCAGTCATGATCTTTTTTGTTATTTTTTTATTCCCCTAAGGTGGCAATCAGGCAGGCGGCCCGCCTGATGGTAAGCGGTTACCGTAGTCTATGAACGCTTGCAACACCAAGAGAAGAGAACTGAGATGTATCATCATCAAAACCTTTAAAAAATGTTTGTGCCGACATTCGCACTTTGCCAACTTTTGGAATATTCAGTATAGGTAATAGCAGAGTGCCGACTTTTGAAAATTCCTATGCAATTAATCGCTTATTGACGACTTTTTATAAATTTACGTATTTTATGAGTACTTTGCCGATTATGGTGAATTCCGTTACTTCTGAAAGCACGATGCCGACTATGGTACAGTTGTGTTCAAATACTCCTTGGACTCGTGATACCACCCAATGATACCAAAGGTTCAAGTGGCAAGCATCCATATGATACATTATAATCTCTATAGATTAAACTTAACTTAACTTAAACGTTAAACAGTGGATGAGATTTGATACAGTGGCAGTCATGAGCTGTTACGGAAGACATCATCGCACCACAAACGTCGTTTCTACGACGATCTTATTTAATCTGGAATGTCATCCAGAAGGATATCGTCGGGTCCAAGAAACCACATCTTTTCCTTGTCATAAATATTCTAAACAACGAAAGTGTTCCCTGCGATTATAACGTTAGAATAAATAACATGCATAAGTATACCAATTTCCAATAAACAATTAAACAAATTCAAATTGAGAGACGAACGTGTAAAAAGATCACAGATGATTAAGTACTTATTTGTCAAATTGGATCGATATAAAGACTTGTCTAATGAGACTAAGCAAAGTCCGATTCGTAATACTTTGTATAACTAATTAAAATTACCCGACTAATTGTGTAACTAAATAAAATTACCCGACTAAAATCCTCAGCGGTGGCACTTGTGGACTTTGTAAACAAATCTTAAAACTAGTATTTCTTTATGATTCTTCAGAATACGCCCTGAAATATGAGTTTTATTTACTATATGGCGGTTTGTTTACATAGCGCTCAAGTTCCACTGCCAAAGAAATTATGAACTATATTATTAATAATATTTGTTCGTTGTGTTACTTGTTTCTTTCTTTCACTTTTCTTAAGTTTAAAAATTAAAATTTTACTAACTTTGTTATTATTACGCAAGATCTTCTTGACTGTACATATTTTCGACAGATTGCGAAAATATACTAGACAAAGTTTAATAGTCGTCAAAACGCTAATGATAAAGCAAAAAAAAGTCGGCAGCACGCGAAAGTCGTCGATAAGCGATAAATTGCATAGGAATTTTCAAAAGTCGGCACTCCGCTATTACCTATACTGAATATTCCAAAAGTTGGCAAAGTGCGAAAGTCGGCACTCCGCTCCAGATCCAAATAAATGATTTTCATTCTTTCTTTCTTTCTCTCTTTCCTTTCTTCCATCATCCTCATCATCATCATAAGCATATATTAGTCCACTGCTGGGCATAGGCCTCTCCAAGTGCATGCCACTGAGCACCATCCACGGCTTCTCACATACAGCCTCTCGCCAGCCTCCTTGCGAAGATGAGATGTAAGTATATGACTTATAAACATAAACAGCAAATTGGTTTACAGCGCAACACCCATAAACACATGTGCAGAGACAGCTTCGAAAGTGATACTACACTTGCGGGGCAGGAGAGTGGTCGTTTTTACCCATGACTTCAGAAGCAAATTGAGAACTAATTCCTCGGGTCGGCTACACGTGAATTATACCCGGGTATCCCCTTCCCCATACGGTCAACCGAAACCCAGAATATAGAGACATAGAAATACGAGTTTAAATTTAAATAGAGGATATATAGGATAATGGCCCCAGTGTTCAACACGTTAAGCCCAGGTTTCGACCAAATTTTCTTCGCCAAATAATTTCATAGATTTTCATTGAAATTTTACGAGATGACGGCTAGGAAGAATGTGGTCTGAGTTCAATTGTTTGTTGCTAAAAACTAAAATGAGGTGCTGACCTCTATTTTTAATGATTAAAGGAAAACAATGTCGATCACTAGCTCCTGTCGGAAATTGGTATAATAGGTGCCATTGCCCTATATAAGGTCACATTTTATCAACTGCAAATATGTTGAGGATAAATACAACAACATATATAAACTAATTACGTTATTAATTAAGTTATTAATGAAAAACCCTTAAGTTTTTTTACGCTAGTTTTTCAAGAAAAACGCCAAAAGACATTTCGATTAAAAAGAAAAATAAAGCACTTTCGGTAGATTCAATTCAAAGGAGCTGAAACAGAGAGGCCGCAATGCCTTCACCGCTTACACGTGCACCTAGTTTCATTCAAAAAAGTCGACAGAGAAGCCGTTCTTAAAAATATTACAATTTTCTCAGGAAAAGTAAAAGAAAAACTAAAAAACTAGCCTGATTTTTTTTTGTAAATGCTAATGCCTTATTTCTCTGATATAATTAGATGTTTTGTCAAAATATTTGCAGTTGATAAAAAGTGACCTTATATATAAAATCAAACATCCCCAGAAAATTTAGTAAGGTATGAAGGGTCGTAGAAAACCACTAGGGTTTAATCGATAATTAACGGCCAGAGGAGTCCAACAGCTGGTTTATACGAGAAAACGCGGGTTTGACAAGTGTCAAGAAGCTAATGCTATGTATATAATGTATATAATGCTACTCGTAGCATTATATACATTTGATCATCATCATCATCATCATCATCATCATCTCAGCCAAAAGACGTCCACTGCTGGATAAAGGGAAATAAGCATTAAATACATATTATGTAGTATATACTTAATGCTTAAATTTCAACTTTAACCTAAAGCTACGGTTAGTCACTAATCTTGAATTCTAATCCTGCATCTAACGACAGTCCTTATTAATAAATAAAATTCTGTAGAAGAACGATTAATTAAAGTTATTATTAAGTTGATATTTTTATATAAGTTTTTGAAAGTTTACTAAGTACTGTTTGCAAACAACATGTGTACACATGTTGTTTGCAAACCGTTACCGTGTTGGAAGGGAATGAAACAACACGCTAATTTAAGCAACTAGTAAGTACTTTAAAAGTCTTTATATATTTTGGTATCCCGTTGAAACATCAGAGTTCAATACCTTTTAATCCAATCACCCATGTCTAATTAACTTTTCTATGTTTAAGGAAAATACAGAGATCAAGTAAATAAGTAGACATCATAAAAAAAGTCGTTTAATTGTATTTTTCCTAGTGGACTTTAATTCGCATAAATTCAGTTGTATGAAACGTTGTTTACTAACTTACTAGTTCTCAAATTTTTCTTTAAGCATAGAAAGTTTCATTAGAATTGGCTATTGGTTTAATGAATATTGAATTTTGAAATTTGTATGGAATCATCATCATCATGTCCCCACTGCTGGGGCCCGAGCCTTCTCTATGGATGGATAGGGAGAATGGGCCATAAACCACCCGCGCTCTGTATGGAATACCGAATGAATATTACGGCGAAATGTATAAAGGCTACTCAATACATTTTTGCAAAGGAGGTATTTAAAATTGATGACTGTCCCAGTCATGGTCTCAGCCTCCAGTTGACCATGGGTGTTAAAATACTAAAGCGCAAAATCTTCAAAAAACAACGAGTATGTATGAGGCATTTAATATTTCACAAACAATATGGTATGTTAAACTGAGAAGTATCACGAAAGCCAAAGCGCCTGGGACGTATATACAAAGCTTGTTCCAAACTTTCGCACATAAAACCAGAAAAAAGTAAATAAGTTACTTCTTCACACCTTTAGTGCCTTCTCTGCGTCAAACATGAAAGTGCTCTGTTTAAATTTTAAAGAAGTTTAGTATCCTAATACGTCCGGAGGCGCAATTAACCGCCCCTGTAGCGACGGCGGGCGGCGCGGCATTTTGTTTACAATGCTTTTGGACGTTTTTTCAACCCTCGCTTTACATAAATATTTATATATCCTTGTCAACACTTAATCTTTTTTTAATTTGTTATTTGTTCGCAACAATAATTGCTTAAAATTATATATAAATATAATTAATTGAAAAGCTTAATTCTTAACTGATCTTTCAATATTTGTAAAAATATTAAGATCGAATGTTGATGACGTAGTTGTCGACATTGAATAGGGCTTACAGAGTAAGAATAGAGAGTGTTGATTAATTTCGGCGAGTTGGATTGAGCTACGATAGCATAGTTGTTAGTGCACCTGACCCGGCATGTCATAGGGTGCGGGTTCGAATCCCGCTCGTGGAATTTTTTAGACCAACACTTAGTCTTTTTTCAAATATATACAAATTTACGACCATGTGCTAAAATGGGTTGACTATGTCCTAAAATGGGTTGACTACTTATGTGCTAAAATTGGTTGGTGGTAGAGCTTGTTTGTCCGCCTGGCTAGCTACCACCATCTTATTTAAACATGTCGCCTTATTATCAATGTTTGTAGCATTGTTGTGTTCCGGCAGCTAAAGATAAGATAGCCAGTACGCTTCCACCTTCGGCTTTATCATCACTTAACATCAGGTGAGATGAATGCCAAGTGCTTACATATAAGATATAAAAAAAAATCTAGTTTAATCCAACGAATTAAAGTAATCAAACTCGTTCGCGGCGCCAAATGCGCATTTGTACTATGACTGTGTGCTGACATTTTTTAATAGTTAAACATCCGAATATCCGAGTTAACTTATTTCTGTCACCACTCATCGACATAAGTAACTAGGTATCAGCAACATAAACGTCTCATTGATTAACTTGTTGTATAAATCTACCACGCTGGCCAAAGGTCAGTGTGTCTTAACGAGTGCTATCTGACGATAATCGGGACCGACGGATTAACGTGCCCTTGAATACACGAAGGAGCTGGAGCTAATTTGGTCACCCATCAATCACCTGGACTGCGTTAGTGGCTTAAATTACAAGATCGCTTACCAAACGCATAATCCGCTGCTTTATAAATCTCTTCGGGGCAATGGTTTGTAAAATTCAAAACTAAGTATCTATTTTGAGTGGTATTTATTGCGATTTCTTAATATTGAAATATTATCTAAAGAAATATGTTTTAAACTTATTCTAGTTGACAAACAAACTGTAACTGAACAGCACCGAGACTTTGTTGCGTCTCGTCGTATTCAAACACGAAATAATGAGGAGAACGCTTGAACTTTTCCTATGTCTTGTTTAAACAGCTTGAACTGTCTTGCACATTCTGTTCCTTGTATTTTCCTAACCGTCATGTTAACGAACTGGTTAGTGGCGCCACCAAGCGGCGGATAATAATTTATTAATTCTCATTTTGTAAGTTTTAATTTTTTTTACTAGTTAAGAAAAAATCCACGAAAAAACAACGATTAACGCTATGCAATGTCTTTGTTTTGTTACTTTTGTTATTAAAGAAAGACTAATTTTAATATTTCATTATTAACATAATAATCATCAGTTTTAAACCAAGTTCAAGGAAGTTCACTTTTTATATTAACCTAGGAAATGCTCTTAGATCTGACTTAAAACGGTTCTTTTCTAAGGGCGGAATTTATGTTTAAATTTCACGTCTACTTTTAGCAGAGAAGTGAATCTTTTCTCGTAGAATTCATGCATGTAAAATTCCCAGTACATTATCAGTTTAGTATTCTTTGCCCCCACAATTTTACCTCAGATTAATAAAATCCTTTTTTATAATAGGACCGTATAGCGAAAAATATTGAATGCTTATATGTATATATGTATATACTTTTTTTATAGCTTTAATATATTTACATCATACTAATATTATAAAGCTGAAGAGTTTGTTTGTTTGTTTGGTTAAACGCACTAATCTCAGGAACTACAGGTTCGAATTGAAAAATTATTTTGTATTGAATAGTCCATTTATTGAGGAAGGCTATAGGCTATATTACATCACGCTATGACTAATAGGAGTGGAGCAGCAATGAAAAATTTTGCAAAAACGGGAAAATTAGATTGTTCGCTAATTAACGCGGGTTTTAACCGTCGCGGCATAGCTAGTAATAAATAAAGCGAAAAGTTCTACTAAACGACTGATGAACGTTTAGCTAATTATAGCCTAAACCGATAGACCTAGAACGCTTAAATTAGGCAATCACGATCATAGCCTAAAGAAATTCTCTTTTAGAGATCCATCTTTGTCACCTTGTTTTAATATTGTGTTCTATATCTCTGCAATAAAGAACACAATAAGATACCAACCCAAGTCTGCGGCACGAGCATCTCTTCTGTGGAACGTTCACAATATACGAATAATGTTTGTTTGCGAATTGTAAAGATTTGTGTGGGCTGTTCCACTCGTAATACCCAACACATCCGCTGGGCGCTAACGCGGACCGACACTTAACGACTTCCTACTTTCCGAAACGTTGCCCCCTTTATATATTCTTATCTACTTAACACGATCAATACGGAGCCAATAAGTCCGTCGCTAACTAACACTAATCAACTTGTAACAGTGAAGGTAAATAGAACATTTAAATCAGTTACCGAAACTTTCAAAGCTTCAACAGGAATATTAATAGGAGTTGTCTGACTTCTAGACTATATAAGCTGTGGAAACTAAACTGTAACGAGTTTTGATGGAAATTAATTTTGGGAAACTCAATATCGTGAACTATTGTTGTGTAAAATAAAGATTAAACAGCTGTGTTTATATAGGGGTGTACAGTACAAGTTTTTTGGGGCTGTTCCTCATATTGGAATGTGTTAGTCAAAAGACGTCCATTGCTTAACATGGTATTACATTGCATAATTTATCAGCATAGCGTGATCGCGCGTCCTCTTTGTATTTTTATAATGTCATTAAGAAAATTGTTAACTATGGAAAAGTTAATGTAGTTTCGATAACATTGTTATATAATCTTTGGATCGGACTTCTTGGCGGGAAAGTGAAGAGTCATATCTGCGGTTTTGTTTTATTTTCTAAAATTTGTGTTATGTCGAATATTAATGTGAAATAATAGTGGATTATTAACCGTTAAGTGTTCGTGAGTGTGCATGAGTGTTGGCAAATGAAACAAAACAGTGCAACGTCACTTTTCAAATTCTCTCAAGAAGTCCGCCCGAGGACTTAGTAAAGCCCCACATCTTTACTGAGATACTCGAGGGGTTGGGTGGTATATCATTTCTCATTTCTATTATCATTCATCATCATCATACAGAAAAGAAATATTGTTTATTTATGTATTACTTGTTAGAAAAATTACTTTGACACTGGCTAAATGTGCTAATCGCACGAAGCAATCAACAAAATGAAAAAAAAAATCTTTGGATCTCCAAGTCTCTTTAGTAATCGAGGTTCGATAAAAGAAAAACTTGCGCTAAGACTCTCTATAGTTAACAATATCCCAAGTGACATTAAAAAATCACTTAGGATACTTTTTCCCGAAAAATAAACAGGTTCTCAAGTGATAAGGGATTGAAGTTTGTAAGAAAGTTTTGATTATTTTGGCGATGTAGGTATAATAGGCCTTAGGAGCCTTAATTTGAGAGTGACACAATTAGGCTTACATTAGGAACCAATAAACATACGTTTGTAATATTTATATATCTACGTGTGTAACACATCTGCAAGTATAGATGTCACGAACCCGGATACCCAGCCAACGAAGACCCTGTCAGTGAATGGAAAAATATGGCTGGCCATTGTGTGCTACTGAACCAGTTGTCAAAGCCTATGAGGAAGTAAAGGGTGTGTATAAACAATTTTAAAAACATTAGAAAACTGTAGCAGTCGATGACTTATCCTTTCCAAAACAATCGCAAGCTCTTAGCAAGCTGAGCTGAGCGAAGGTGCTGAGTGTTAGTTTGACTGACCATACGAACACAATTTTTTTATGGCATTGAAGTAGCGCCTGGAATCTGCCTGGAATTACTACTTCTCAAAAGGCCTTCTGCACCGCGATGAGTGATGTGCTTATCAATTACATATATTCACACAGATGACATTTCACATCGTTGCAGTAATCGAGATTTTTATCGACAGTCAAGTTTTTCATCAAGCATGCGAGCAATATAAACTGTATAAGCAGCACTATAACGCCGCTCAGACTTGTTGAGTTCGCGCACCGACCCCTTTTCGCCGTAAAAAGTGTGATGAGAAAATTTTATGCGAATGGTATAGTGGGAACTCGATAAGACACAAACAACCATTGTGTCAACGTGAATGGTGTGCAACCGGCTGCCTGCCATTGTCTTTGGGACCGTACGCCCGATTATATGTAATAAACATGAAACTCTGTATTCTAGTTTGTATGTCTTTGTAAGTTTGGCTCATGTTCAAGCTTAAATATCGCTCCTTCCGTACGTTTCCTTTTGCTCTTAATCTCGATGGCGTCGCCACAAATAAAAAGCTCTCAATTTAAAAGTTTTACCATTTACTAATGACAAAAATGGGAAATAGTTTAATAAAGAATGTTGTAAAAATTTCGCAGTGGAAAATGAGTACATATTTTAGTATATATTTATAAGTTACAATTAGTACATATTTTAAGTGTGAATAAATGGGAACTATGGAATATTATTATCGTTGTTAATTAAATATACCAACAAGATGGAACGCATGGAAAGGTTTGGACCTTTGCCGAGCAGTGAAACAAAAAGTAATCGTTGGACCGAAATAACTAGATATGTGATTAAAAGAAAACAGTGAGAAAAGGTTGTGAAAGAAATATACTTAATATTGTTTTTATCTAAATTTTTTTGTTCACACTAGCCAGTTCTACTACGTGAGTTATTGTCTTTCCAATACATTGGCTATTTCACCTATAAATCAGAATAAATGCGGCCGGTCCCTTTGTTTGGTGATGCAGTACCAGCGAATTCAATTTTGATCGAAATTACTTTGCTTTCTAAAAACTAAAATAATGGTCACGTTGCTTGGTAAATAATTTTGACGGTACGTGTGTTTACGTATTAGTCAAAAAAAATATTTATTTATTTTCTCTGTTTTTTTTGAAAGTTAAGTTATGTTATGTTTCTTTTTGATGTGTATATAAATAAAAATCATATAATTATATTGCAAACCGTTAAAAAACTCAACTTTAAAATAAATTAGAGTGAGAGATTCTAGAGCCACAATTTACTTGCCAAAATAAAAGTAAGGCATTGTGTATATACAAAAAAAAGTTCTACCTAATTAGGTAGTGTCAAATTTCGTAGCAAGAACTTCGTAGAACCCCTTCAAATAACCCTGTTAACTTTACAGCTAAATGGGTCTTAGCGTTTCGCTAAAACAACGCTAGATAATGTTGTTCTTGCTACTATCATAATAAATACGAACTTTGGCTATAAATTAATTAATGAAATAATTATTGTTATTTCTTTCTTATTTACTACATAACTTTACAGCTCCTAGAAAACCTGCGACGTTGCCGGGCCACATATCATGAAGACGATCCACCACAGTGCCACACAATAAGGAGACTGCAGAAGTGAAGCTTCGTACAAACGCGCTCCAGCAACGGACACTCACGGACACGGAATCTCGTAACAGCTGCGCCTTGACTGTTCCGAGCTGTTCCGACATCCGTGTGTGTGCATCCAGTCTGTGTTAGTTGCGCGAGTGAGTACGGCTGGTTTCACAGTCGCGCCGTTGGTCGCGCTTGTCACTAGACTCGCGCGCTTGTAAATTCACTAGTAGCGTTTTATAGTCACGCTGTTGAAGCGCGCCGCGTTTCTCATAGGTCCGCCTTGTGACAAGCGCGTGCTGTTGAAACGCGCTGTTCGACGACGGCGCGACTGTGAAACCAGTCTACAGTATCTATTGGGATTACCTACTGGGTCTCCTTATTTTGTGACGGTGCTTACTGTCTCTTCCGGTTACGCTGTCTCTGTCTCTGCACAGCAATCTCTGTCGCCATTATTATTTTTTTGACCTTTAAGATTGCTTTCGTTGTATTTACCTGGAACAATAAAATACATTGATAAGATTTTTATACCAACCAAAAATGTCTCAAACATTTGTTTGTTATCAGACTCGAAGGACCATATTGTACGCGGTTTGGTAGATTGTGTGGCTGCCATCTATTACCAGTTTTACTATGAGTCTGTCGTACTAACGACAATACTAACAGTATTGTGATTTTGCCATACAAATTCGTTTGATCGATTGGGGAATAAAACTCGCACTTCCAGAGCCCACGAGCGAGTTCATCCTAAAGCAAGCTATACGAGAAAAACCTTTACCTTCTACCTCCTTTTTACTAAATAGTTATGTATCATTATATATTATGTATCATTAAATTATTATTAAGTGCACATTGTTACTAACCATAATTGGATCTCTGATATCTGAGTAAATAAATTGTATTGTATTAGCCCTATACAAACTTCTTGAGGAACTCGATGGCGCGGTGTTTAACGCGCCCGGTCTGCGAATGCTGAGGTTAAACAACTTTCGCAAAGGTCGGTCATCGTATGGGTGACCAAAAATGTATCATCTCGAACTTCTCCGTGCTTCGGAAAGCACGCAAAGCCGTATTGGTCCCGGCTGCATTAGCAGTCGTTAAGAACCACCAACCACCACCACTGGGCCCGCGTGGTGGTTTATGGCCCGTTCTCCCTATCCATCCACAGGGTAGGCACGTGCCCAGCAGTGGGGACATAAAATGAGCTAATGATACAAACTTCGGCAAGATATCGGCTAGAGACATTGCGATTCTCTCATAAGGCTAATGGACTTAAATTGTGTATATTTTATTCCCATTACCTTTACCTTACAAACATTTGTAAATAATGTTCGTTCGGCTTCTCACCCCTTTGTGTAGCCGCGAATATAACTGTACAGCGCCTGTAAGGCTAATCAGAGCCTTCCCTGCAATCTATTTTCTTTCCTAAGCGACAACTCTAAATGGTTATGAGTTACGAACGCCCAATTTTCTTTGTGTATTTTTGTTGGCAATTTTCGCGTATCGCTCGTTTGGGGACATCCTGTTTCCGCTTTAGGACCTTTGTTTTGCACTGTATCAATTAACAAGATAATTATCTAATTAGAAGTAATTAATTGTTTTTAATGCTTTTTTTACATTAAGGCGCTGAACACAGTGAAATGCCTTTCGTTATGCATGTTTTCTGTAAAAAGTCTACAACATACAACGTCAGGAAGTTATGGTGATAAATAATAAATAAATAAATAATGTTATAGACTATATTAGCAACAACATTATTGTTTCCAAAATTCAGGATTATGCAATTTCCTCGATAAAAAAAAACCCAAAGTCAACTCTTAACAGTATCTATTAATTAATTAATTAATTAAATTAATAATGATTATCATAATCATTTACTAAAGTACGTCGATGAAATAAAGTAGATTTATACGTAATGCTTATTAGAAAACCGCTATTGTTTTATATTTTAATAAAACATCTAAATTAATTAAATTGCATTTGTTTTAAACTGCCATTTTTTTACTCGAATCCAATGGATCACGCACTATTTCCATCCCTTTCGCTTGTATGCAGATCGACAAAGAGCGCTGATTAATGACTTAATATTTTGTTTGCATCTGTGACTAACTCTCTGTCTCATTTGTCGTTTAGTTTGGTACGTATAAACAGGATTTTATTACCGAGTGAATGATGAATGAATTACGAGTGCCTACCACACTTTCTTCACGCATCAAATCACTTTCTCATCCTATGTAGTAATATTTTTATCACCTACATTACAATGACAACTTTGTTATTATCCTTGCCCAGTGTAACAAATTGGTTACAGAATTTATTAATATACTCTTACATGTTCATAATAATAAAATAATGCTATAAATAGTATTATATTTATATGTACATAAATGCACAAAATAATTTATCACAGTAACTCAATTGCATATAAATGAGTTACCTATATCATTCAATCAGGGTACGTTCGTAATGAATAGGAAGGTTTTGAATTTAATGTGCTGAATTATGACTTGCAGAGTTGGTACGGCTTTACCACGAGTATATTAGTTTTGTATCAATTACAATCGAAAATTCGATACCTAATGAAGAAGTGTATTTGAGTTAATATTATTCGGTGTACTCTAACATATCATGATAATTGGATGTATCATTTACAATAGTGTTATAAGCAGAATTGGCGAATCTGAGCAGCGCCTTAAATATGTAACGAGTTGACCAACCACGGAACCATTGTGCAACCGAATCACTATACAGACGAACTAGTAGAAACGATTTTAAATTTAAAATTAAAAAAGTCATATAGGTGTTTCAAACTCCACACCGACGTTAATGGGGAGACTCCATTGAAGCGGAGCGGAGCAGAGCTGTATGAAAATCAACCAATAGGGTTTCTTTCTTTTAACGCCTCTTTTGCACTAAGGAACTCTATATTTGTTGTTTCCACTTAGCTCTTTTCCGCTCCGCCTTATTGGAGACTCATCCCACGATCACTGGAGTGGCCGCGGCATGCGATTTCCTTGATCATTGCATTATTTCTATGACTGTTGACTAAAATCTCCGTATTCCAACGAGCAATGAACTTGACCTCGCTTGCGCTGCTAGACGCTTGTGCTCGTGCTTAGCAGTACGGTCAACAACGAAAGTAGCTAAACACTCCAAAACCACATCATAATCATTTCTAGCTTTTTAAGACGCTGACTCAACTGCTGAACGTGTGTGCGCGCTCATTAACATTGCAGTCTGTACCCAAACAATATTTGCCAGTTACAAGCGTGATGACCGGTTGCTGATTACGTAGTTGTTACGTGGGTGGATGTAATCGGCGCATCGCATTTCCAAATATACCAAACCGAGCCTCTCGTAGATCACTCGTAGTTCATGTTAATTCGATAATAATTTTCTGTAACGTATACCACTTTGGAATACAAACACTCGGCACTCCAGTAATTCTATTTAATATTGTCATGCTGGGGAAGGCTTCCTTGCCTAATTAGACAATGAACTGGATTTTAAAGGTGAGCTACACTAGACAGACTAGCTAGACAGCTTTAACAATAACTTTGACGTACATGTCAGATTTACAAAATTGGCGTGGTTATCTAACTTAACCCTAAAACTCCCCTTGTTATTCAAAACATTGCCAAACCATATTAAACTACAGTGTCCTAGCAGTTACAGCGGTTTAGATACTCATTTTATTAAGCCAAATTAATATTTTGTAATAAACTTATTATCAATTGTTATTTTTGCATTCGTATTGATATTTAAGAATTGAGAGTGATATACTATTTAAAAAATCTACCGAAAGGAAAGTGAATCGTTTCCTAGGTCGCCTCTCAACATAACCACTTTAGCAGGTACTCAATTACTACTAGAAAGGTATAAAAAAGAAGTACGTAAACTTAAACACCGAATAAAAGTACTACCTAGGTATATTTAGGTTGTGAAAGTTAACACACACTTGTTTGCATTGGTACTTTCACTTATATGATCGTCTGTCGGATGTGAGGTTAATTTACGATGATGATTTTGATTTATGATGACGTACAAAAAGCAGCAAGTGAAGTGTTAGTTTTTAAGATGGAATGAGTCAGTGGCATTGCGTAACGATTGCATTAATGTCTATTTCCTTCATTTGTTTTAAAATAACTTTTAACTTAATAGATCCTAAAGTAAGTAAGTGAGTAAGGTTCCGTGTAGTGTCGGACGCAAAGAATAGCAAACATCTTGATTGTCCCAAAGCGTACTTGAGTAAAACCTCTTTTGACGAACAAAGTGTTGGTACAATTAAAAATTAGACGAATCAAGTATTTGACAAATCTAGCTTTTGATCAGTCTCTAGTTTGACAAATCAGGATTTGACGTGTCTTTAACTTGACAAATAAAGATTTGACGAGTATCAAATAGTATCAAATAGTATCAAATAGTAACTGTACTAAAGTTTGGCACAATGTAAGGTCAACTATTTTTGTAAAATTACTAACAAAAAAAATAAAAAAAAATATTGACCAATCAATGATTTGACGAGTGTCTGCGAAAACCCAACAGATCTCTTCCCGTGAGTGTCGTAAAAGGCGACTAAAGGAGTATAAGACCTTGTGCACATCGAAAAGCACCCTGGGTCACCCGCGCGGTGGCGGGTAAACCACGGTGGAGGGTTGGTGTCAGGCAGGCGGCCGGCCGGCCGTAAATACATTGCCAAAACTTTTGCAATAATGAACGAGAAAGAAACGGACATTTTGCGCCGACCCAAAGTAACATGGGACCAGGGCAGGAAGAAAAAGAAGAGTTAGTAAGCAAATTACAGTTGGGCATAGGCCTCCATCATTGAAATCAAGGCATCGGTACAATTGATGGGTATTATCATCACGCTTGCCGTATGCGGATTGCGAGAACCCGGGTTAGGCATCACAAAATACGACACACACATTGCCGGACATGGGAATTGAACCCAGGACTCGGCCACTCGGCTACTGGGGCGTTACATCCTATACTCTTTTTTTGGTCAATGACTGTTAATTTCTTAATTGTAAGGTTTTTATGTTGAGATATCATGAACATCTCTGAACCGGTCTGAACACACTTACTTTTTTATTATATCTTAATGAATGACTTCGCGATTAGCTTAGTTTAAACCAATTTCAAGTAGATTATTATTATTATTATAAACTAAGAATTATACAGTAGAATGAGTTAAACAGAAGTCTCATAACACGTGTTATTACGGAAAGAACTCGTGTAAACTCCGATCACACTTACGATCGTCGTCGGTAACAAATTGAATGGCATGAATAGTTGTCACATGTCAGCAGAACGTCGTCGATGACTACATACATAGCCGCTGCTCACACAGCTTACACATCAGCGCAGCGTAAGCTGTCAGTTGCAACGTCAGAGTACAGAGAGCGTCGATGAATTAAAATTTAAATGAGTGGACCAATTTTATGACCCAATCAAGGACGTTGGCGCGCTTACGCAAACAAAAGCCGGTATATTTTATTTATCTATTTATTTATTACGATACACAAAAGGTTACAGTCAAACTAAAGAAGAAACAAACGGCACAGACTGACAAACAATATGTGTCTGCATTATATAGCACTAGCTGACCCGGCGGACTTCGTACCGCTTTTCTTTTCTCTTTTTTTTTCTTTTTGATGTGTAACATCTTTCCGCTCGTTTTCTATATAAGCGCAATTTGTGGGAGTGATTTCGTGAAATGGGACGGAAGTAGGTGTAACAGTGTAACAGGAACTCGGGGAAGGGCGCGAGCGCGCGCCACTTTGTAAATTTAAAATCGATATTATATGTGACATATTGTGTCACTGGACTACCAAAGGTCATTTTGATATGTCAAATGTCTTCTAATGAGTATAAATTTACTGCATTTATTTTATAGTTATAAAATGATGTAATACCTGACCCATTTTTTTCAGAATATAATGTTAAAATTGCTTATTACTAAGGTGAGATGTCAAATGTTACACATCATATGCGACTACTGTAAGGCTCGCTCGTTTTTTTTAATATAGCCTATGTTACTCAGCGCTAATGTAGCATTCTAATGGTGAAAGAATTTTTTAAATCGGGCCAGTAGTTTTTTGAGTTTATTCGTTGAAAACATATATATAAAAATGCAAAGTTTTCCTTTATATAATATTAGTATAGATTAGGTGTGAGCCAATAATCATAAAATTTAATTAGATAAGAGTGTCATACTTAAATAATTACAAACATTCAAATACTATATCGACTAAAATAGATTGAATAATAATTACTCAACAATAATTGTTGATAATTAAAATGAATATTTTAATTAATGTAAAAAATAATGACTTTGATAATAACTTTTTACTAATGATGCCAACAGTAGGTAAATAATCAATGTTTTTGCGTTTCCACTCACTGCATTAATAACACCATGCATAAGCTGAGCTTACAGATGCTAAAACGATGCAAAGTCTCGTTAAAATGAGATTAGCTCATTATTATTCAAAATATAATACAGTACAGTTGCCGTAGGTTGTATAAAGCGTAGCGTGGCAACCTTATCAACAACCACGACAGCTTAGTTGATAGTGCACCTAACCCGGCATGTCATGGGGTGCGGGTTCGAACCCGCTCGTGGAATTTTTTTAACACTTTGTCTTTTTTCAAATTTTGATTGTTCGCAACAAAATTTGCGTAAAATTATATATACTTAACCATATTCATAAACAAGATTAAGAATATTGTTAGTACGTATTTAATAGTTTTGTTGTTTGTCCCTAACAAATAAATTAAATAAAGGCCATAAATGTTCAAATAATTATTACCGCAAATTTTGTTGTGAACAAATTACAAAAACACATGTTGAAAATTTTTTTTTTACTTTGAAAGTAAAAAGTGTTGAATAATTTCGGCGGGCTGGTTAGAACCACGATAGCTCAATTGGAAGAGCACCTGACCCGGAATGTCAGAAGGGTGCAGGTTCAAATCCTGCTCGTGGAAATTTCTTCAACATTTGTGTTTTTGTAAATAAAGGCTACTTAAATTTTACAGAAATAACAAGTGATAATTAAAATAGTACCTACTCGTACATAGGCACTCTGGATGTCCTGTCAACAGTTGTACAAGCAATTAATTACTGCCCGTGAAACACTGCTTTGTGTTTGTAGAGAAACGTTTATTTAGTGTCAACGTCACTAAATTGTAAATGAAACGCGCTAACTTGACTGCTCTACATATCAGATAGTATATAATGTTGGACCAGCATTATATGTAGCTACGAGCATTGCCGGTAGCTTACTCTGTCTGCGTATTCTGCCTGATGGGGATAATCTGGGGTAATCTTTATTTTATTTATAGTTAGTAGTAGTAATAGTTTACAGTTTTAAAAGTTTCGTTGTAAGTAGATTAATTTACTATTGTAAGTACTTGTGGTTTTATAAATAAACTATTTACATAGTTAATAGGTATATGATCTGCACCCAATTTCAGCATTATTAACCTACAAAATCTAATGCAGGCTCTTGCCTTTGTACATACATTTAACATAGAGAGACCAACCCCTTTTTTTTTCTAAATATAAACTGTGTCGTAATATTTGCTTCCGATACTATATTAATACTCAAATCAGTTAAAACATTTCAAAAGCTTAGTTCACGTAATATTAACCAAAACGGAATAAAATAGAACACTCATTTTCGTCACTGCTATAATACTTTAGCAATCAAGCTAATTATTTTGTTACGGACCGAAACAAAGCGAAGTTTTACTCGGGGTATAAAATATCCGGATCATACTTTATATTTGGGGCACCAATTGACAGAAAATGCTAAAAATAACAGTATCCTTTTGTCTGATTAAATATCAACCGCCTATGTGGTCTAGTGGTTAAGACCACCGGTTTGGACCCAGAAGTCCCGGTTTGGTTGGTGGTAGGGCTTGTTTGTCCGCCTGGCTAGCTACCACCATCTTATCTAAATATGTCGCCATAACATCAATGTTTGTAGCATTGTTATGATCCGGCAGCTGGAGATAAGATAGCCAGTGCCTCAGTAGTTGAGGTTCCGGGTAAAGTGCGCTTCCACCTTCATCCTTACCATCACTTAACATCATGGTGAGATGACAAGTACCTACTTACCCGTAAATTTAAAAAAAAGGATTCATTACAGAAAGTCAATATGTATACGGTACCATATAAGATACCTACATAACACTCTGAAAGTAGTTTTTTAGGGGGCGCCGACCAAAAAATGCGAAAAATGCAGTCACGGTTAAGTTGATATAATTGAAAATACTATCGTATTAAATAAACAAAATATATACTTAATATCAAAGGGAACGTGTTTACAATTAGTCCTATCTATAAATTCATAACACAACACACTATAGTTTTTTCTACAATATCATTTAAAGTTGGGCAAAAATCATGAAAACGAGTGGCGGCGTTTAGTTGATATCTTATAGTTTATCTAAATAATTGTACCTCTGATTTTGTCTAAACAATCACATTGGTGATTGTCTCACATTTTCGATTTATCGAGCGGTTTTTAAATTATTATTTTTCAAATTAACACGTTAAATTTCCCATACAAAATTAGTACACGGCATCAAATAAATATGGACGAGGACATTTTAAATAAAATATATGACACTTGTCACTTACGGACGGCGCACCCTAAGAACCAGCTACTGAATTGATTTCAGTCATTATTTTCTACAGGTGTTTTATTACTAATAGTATAAAATTTCAGTTAATAACAGACACTCCTTCAATGAATAACAGTCGAAACAAACGAAAAAAGGCGTGTTTTTTCAAGTAAAATACACCTCACGCACTGACTGACTAATCACGTAATCTCGAAAGGTAGTCCTCGGAGCCTTGTAGACTATAGACATCCGCGAAGAAAGGATATTTAAATATTCCCTCGGGCTTACTGGATGCGGCTGTTTATGTTGACGAAGTGGCGGGCGCCCCGGCGCCGGTCGTCTACGCTAATACGAGTATAATAAAGAGGTAAAAGTTTGTTTGTTTGTAAGGTATATTTGAAACTTCTGATTCGCATCTAAAACTTCTTCATCTTATAAACAATAATATGATATAAGTATTAAAGGTAGATACGCCACTAGCGCCCTGAAGACGTTCCGAACAAAAAAGGCAATTGCATTATTTTAGCCTAGTAGCTCTCTCGAAGTCTCAAAAACCGCATTTTTTAGATTAAGTTTTCGTTAAAAAAAATGCTAATTTACAGACACATAGCAGTTTTTTTCGTTTTAATTGCTTTAGTTACGCTAATCCTTCAAAATAATTTGACTAATTATCATCATACTAATATTATAAAGCTGAAGAGTTTGTTTGGTTGAACGCGCTAATCTCAGGAACTACTGGTTCAAATTGAATAATTATTTTTGTGTTGAATAGTCCATTTAATGAGGAAGACTATAGGCTATATTAAAAAAAAAGTTTAAAAATAAAAGTACACCCGTGCGAAGCCTTTTATTTCAACTTATATAGAAGTTGATATATAAGTTGAAATAAAAAGTGTATATGACTTGTGTACTGCCCGTACTGCTGTATCGTACCACGGTACGATAATAATAATGATAGCAATGATATCATTGCTTATAGGAAACTACATTATCCCTAAGTATAGTTAACATAGGCTACCTTTTATCCCGGTCCAGACACAAAAAATTCAAAAGGGACAATAAAGACATGAGACACACCGAATAAGCGCGCAAATTACCTGCCGCATTAAATTTAATATCAAATGTATTAATGAAGAAATCACACGAGCTGAGTCCATTAAAACAGTGCGGTCATAATCGATTTGCTATTATTCCATGTCTCGAGACTATTACGAAATGAGTTATCGTGTATCATGCAATTGAATCGTAATTTTGTGAGTTAATGTAGGCACGCCACGATGGAAACAGTCATGGACTGTACCAAGTGTTTTGGGTCCTGCAAGCGGTTTTTTTGAGTTGTAGTTTGGAATATATAAGTAGGTACTTATTGTAATATAAAAGTAGGTTACCTTTTTGCAATGCGATACAATTATTTATAACAACATTTTTATTTCGAGCATCATCGGTAATTTTGTGTTAGTTTTGTAAATTTTTATACAATATACTGGTTATTTAAAAATTTTGTGATATTAATCGAAATTCGAGTCTCGTTTCCTTTCTATTTGATTGTTTCATTGAGGAATTCTACAAAAAATATATGCTGTATATTTTTGAAACATTGTCAATATTAATTGGAAATTTTTGGTTTTGATTAACTTTTTAAAAATCTGCTATTCGATATATTTCGTGATTTTGTTCTGCAAATCTCCATGGAAATGTACACTTCAAAACATTGGACAAAAACAACACTGATCTCTATCCACCGCCATTTTTCAAATCGACTGAGAATTGCAAATACGAACTAAGTATATTATTTAGTAATTATTAACGGGATTCTTACCATGTTTATTATTTATAAGTAACATGGTAGAATCCCGTTAATAAATACTCTATTGCAAGTGACCATGATAGTTTAAATAAGTATATTATGTACCTAAGCGAATCATAGTTATATTATAAAATCACAACGACTTTGTATTTACAAACAGAGCCATAATAGGAAAATAGTTTGTTTGAATTGTAAAAAAAATACATAAAATATATGTTGGACCAACTAAATATTTGTACAAATTTATTATAAAAAAAAAATTATAGCGGGTCGCTGTCATCGAAGCCGAAAGAGAATTATATAATTATTTAATATATAATTGCCTTTGCCCAGCAGTGAGGTAGGTAGTATGTAGCATGAATTTACTTACTTTTTAATATAATTATACATTTTACGTAAAAGTTTCTTCAAAATGCCATACATATTCCAAGAATCCAAGTACACTACAATCTGAATGCATAAAGCCAAATCCACACTCGCGCACTATTAATTCAGTGCATCTAAGTAGTCGTTGTTATAACAAACAAAATGCTATCACTTATTAATGACGGACGCGCCAAGATTTGTACGCGTAATCACATAGTGATCACTAATCACTTTTATGTTTTCGTCAACTAGACACACTCAAGTTGCGCTAAAATAATCAATATTAATCTAAATACTTATACCTAATCATTTACTTCGAGTATCACAAAAAAATCAAATAAGGACATACATAATTTGACACAGCAAAATATATTTTTGTATTTGTCAAGGTGTTTTTAACCATGAAAAATACACTCCACTCCTATACAAACTTGCAAAGCTCGATGGTTACTTAATGTAGTTGCAGTAAAGTTTGTGTACGAGAGCGGAGTCGAAATGTTCAACCTAGAGTAGGTAGCTATAGGTGGCATAAAATAATAAAATAAAATATCAAAATAATCATCAATAGAACATACTTATGATATACATAACAATGCTAAAATGGGTATAGTGGCCGATGATGATTGTGACACAAAACATTAATCTGCCTGACTGTACTTTGTCATGGATTCGGGTAAAATGCGAATGTGTGTCCAGTTGGCGAAAACATAAAAGTGATTTAATTTAAGTTTTACTATGTGGACTCACATAAAAATCTTGGCGCGTCCAGATGACAAAATAATAAGTGACACTAATTCTGAGTTTCACCAACTGGACACACGTGTGTCCGGTCTCTTGTGTCGAGTTAGTGAAGAACCCGTTACTGCGTTACTACAATCAGTTGAGTAATGGCCCAAGCGCTTTTCAATCACAAACTTTTTCATAGTAACTTAGGCACATCACAAAAAGTATTGCTAAACCACCACTTAGGGGATTTTGTTGTGCACGGATCGGTAACTGCACTCACGTCAAAAATAAATAAGTATATTATTTTTATTTAAAATTTGCCAAAAACATTGTCCCCGTACACCTTAATGGTGAGCAGAGTCAAGTAAGCCTCAAACAAGCAAAAACTCATTTGTAAATTGTAAAGCTTAACTTTTTTCAATAGTAATGCTCTTTATAAATTTAAATGCGGTAATGGATTTTTGTATCGTTCTATCTAGGTGAAAAATATAGTTCTGTAATACATTTATTCAATTAAAAGCACATTTTAAAATCTTGTTCCTTATTTTTCTTTTACAATAGGCGTTGTTACCTACATTAGCAATATCTAATAAGCCATCAAATTGCAAATCTTAGTGTTACTCTTGGGAAAACTCTTTTAAATAAACAACGATCTAAGCTCGAAATGAGAAAATTCTGTGGTATTTGTTTCGGTACCTATACAAAATGTGTTTGGATAAAAATATCGTTATAAGTCCTTCCGCCAACACAAATCTCTATTGAGATCTATATCTTTCCGTAGCAAACTTGATCCAGAATATATAACATGTTTGTTTACTTATGGCAATAACTTTTACAGCGATTGGATCTGTTATCTAGAACCACTTAGATCGATGGAAACGATGTCATTTATTTCAAGCACTAGGTCTCGAACGTGACTTTTGCCGAGATAAATATAGCCTAGCTGTCTCAGGCATTTAAACTATCTCTATGCAGAAGATCATATCGTTCCATTGCCCCGTGATTTTGATTGCGACGTGAAGAAACAAGTAGGTAAACATAAATTATTTGTTTGACATAAATATTTAGGTATATTCAGTGCCTCAATATTATGCTGAGTGGCGAAATTTCGGTTCCACCCAGTTTAAGTTTTTTCCGATGTTTGTACATACTTTGTGATGCTTTTAATTTTATTTATTAATATATAGTAATATTATAAAAGAGAACGTCTGTCATACATATAAATAACACTAGAAATATTAAACATTAGTAAAATTTTCTTGATTTTAAAATAATTAGTAGCCAAAATTTTTTTACCAATTCATACCATTTATCTAAACACCATATATTTTTAAACAAGTAAAATAACTTCATTATTTCAATAAACTCAAAACATGTCATTACTTAACATCAAACAGGACAATGGTCAAGCTAAGCTACGGACAAAATAATTCTATTAATGTAATGGAAAAGAAACTCTTTGACTGGATGTCTGAATCTAAAACGAATTCTGTCCTGCTAAGTTCAAAATAGATGAAAGTGCCTCAGATAGTCGCCCCAGACACAAAGGACTGGATTCCAAATTAAAATGAAGCTTTTAACCAGTTCAAACATACTTACAGGGAACAACAGCGACTATGAAGTTTTTAAAATGGATGATGGATAAGTTCAGTATATAAATTATTTTATAATATTTACGTAAACAATTACGCCACGAGAAAATATTTTTAATGGATTAACACTACTAAATAAAAATAAAAATAAAGGTAAAACATTTATTGTTACATACTTCGGTGTTGCAAATTACTGAAGATTTTAATTAAACATCTTTTATACCTACGCATTTTTTTTATTACACTAAGACATATCTATAGTTATGGGATAACGCGTTTGCTAGACCTATACACTGTATATATACTGTATAGGGCTATACAGTGCGTTGGGGCAATCGGGCATGAACTAGCGATATTTTAGGGACCTCTTGTAGGTACTTAGGCCTAATTCTGTGATCAGAAACAACCCTTGTAAGGGTTGGCATGGCAGTAATTTGACAATTTTGTACTACCTCTTTAGAACAAAAAGAAAAGAATTTCTTGCTGAGTTGTTGATACGAAAATAGACTTCATTTTAGCAAATGGGGAAAAACATTGTTTTGCTTTATACTACTAAATAGTTATACTAAATAATTTAATAATCAGAATGATGTAGAACGAAGTCGCAGGAAACGCATATATAGTTAGTAGTTAGCTAGATAAAATAAGATGTTGCAACCAGTTAAACTTAGAATGTTGAAAATCACAAGAAGCTCAAATACTCAGTCCAAGTCACATACCTACGTGACCCGCACTGATTGTGACGACTTGCATTGTTGGAACACTTGCGATGTGAAAACCGCTGAGCTCATTTTGTTTCGACTGTTCAAACATGTAGAAATGAGAGACCAGGTCATGTCTATTGTAAGGAAATGAACTGCCTTCACGGAGACTGAAATAAAAGCAAACAATATGAAATCGTACGAAAAATTTTGTACGACCGAACACAAATTAAATTTAAAGGACCATCCAAACAATTAGGGCAACTTTTCGAAGCGGTCCGTTAATTTTATTTGTATACATCACAATTGTTCCGTGCGCAGGTATTCAGAAACCTAATGCGTGTGCACAAAAAAACAACAGGTAATATTTGTTACTTTTAGCCAAGGCAGGTAGAAAACTATGAGGATATAACAAAGATGTGCTGCGCTATTTGTATAGAGCTTAACTACGTGAATTTATAAAGTGGGGTATTTCTATACAGAAATATTGCACGTCGAATATAAAACTTATCGATACCGCTTAGAGTAGTTCAAAAGTAGGAGGTATCGCTTCGACAGTTTGTACGTGGAGCGTATAGCGCTGAGTAGGTTTTGGCGTGAGTACGTGACCGTATAACTTTGCAGCGCGAGGTGTGGATTGCTTGACTCGGGAATATTTTAAAACCTGGTGGTAAAGTACGTTTACCACTTTATTAAGATTAGTTTTGATGTTGGTTATTTAACAACTTAAGACCCTTTACTGTAATTAAGTCTTTCGAACTGTTGCTTTAAATCTTTACCAAACTTCAAAAAATAATGTTAATTACTTATGTAGTGTGTTTCCTCCTCCTGTTACTCAATATTATATACTTTAAACATGTTAATTTAACCATGTTAAAGTTCAAGAAATAAAATTCTGCTCGCTCTTTGTCAATTTTATTGTTAGATGGGAATTGGTTATGCTACACATATGGACTCCACTAATAGTGGACAGTCCCCACTATCAGCGATGCTTTTCAAGACAGTATGACGGCTGCCGCATGCATTTATAATATCTACTATTATTGTTTGTATGTCTATTGATGATGTTGTGTGCTGAAGTACCAGATAATCTAAAAGGCCGGTGACGCTGAAAATGCCCGATGGCAATCAGAAAACTCACTCCGAAAAAAACAAATAATCTGTATATATCTTTCACTGAGCGATAGATAAAATGGTAGTTACCTACAGGCATACATTAATATGTTCTAATGTGGAAATGGTATTTTTTTTGCATTTACTCTTTAAATTATTTTGGGGTACTGACAAAACCTCTTTTAGGACATAAATATGATTGCAAAAAAACTTGATTTTACTTTTTACATAATATATATACATTTTAAGGAAAATGCGTTAGTTTGACCATCGCCACTTTGAATTTAGATGAAAATATTTCTTGTAGATACAAGGCAGGTTTTAAAGTCAGAAGTTCATCATTTTTATATATAGGTACTTTTATTCCGCAACGAAAAAGCGTTTGCCCTTCATCTCGCTAAATGGTAATGTGAGGATACGGCCATAGATAGGAAGGAGCGCACTTTACCCGGAATCCTCAATCACTGAGAGAACTGGCTATTTTACCTCTAGCTGACGGAACAAAACGACCCAATATCAACAACCCCTAAGAACAATATATACCTACCTACTCCTGTATATCGGTATCACAAGTAATTTTGAATTTCAGTATTTTGTATATACACTTTACAATATCGCGTTCCTTTTTATAATAATAATATTTTTTTTTCATTATCCATATTTAGATCTATATATAAATAAATAAAAATAAATATTTATATTGAAAACATTATTGGCAGATGGGAGTTTGAAACGCTGTTAAAAAAACCGCAAACTAATATTTAGTTTGCGTAAAATATCTTTGTTCGGTATTTGGTTTTTCGACGTTAATATATTTTGGGTAATATGTTCGTTTTCGATATTCAAATACGTAGACAAAAATTTGATTACAGCAATCTATCGTACATATTTTGGGTAAGCATATTAATTTTCGACATTCAAATACGTAGACGTAGACTGTCATTTGAATTCGTTTGAAGTTCGTTCTGAAGTATGAGGATCGTGAAGGGCAAAATAAAGGTATTGTTTCTTTGATGGTCGTGTATTCAGAGCGCAAAACATTACATTTCTAATTAATATATAATAACTTAAAACTACGTCATGCGCGTGAGGTCGCGTATGTCATCGACCTACATACATTCGTCGATGCACATACCTAGAGTGCGACAAATAATAGATATTAAATTATGCCTTAAATAACTACTTACTATACTACATAACCCCTTTAGAAAAATAAAAAAAATTTAAACTTTAATTTTTTAATTTTTTTTTTCTTACACACTATTATATATTATTTATATATTATATATTACTAAAGTAAAAACTTATATAAGTATGTGAAATTATTAAATTAATTTTGAGACAAAATAATAACATAGGTATTACTTATTAATAAACAATTTAGTATTGTTTTTATGAACAATATATTCTTTTCCGTTCTTTAATATTTTTACGTTAGGCGAGAGATCTTCTATAACTACATAAGGACCAAGATATGTACATTCTAACTTATTTCCTGTTTGATTTTTCAAAAGTACAAGATCACCTTTTTTATAAAGAATATGATTCATTTTTCTATCATACAATGATTTTCTTTGCAATTTGTTTACAATTAAATTTTCCCTCGCATCTGCCTGAGCTTTCTGTAACCTGTATTTTAATTCTTTGGGGTAACTATCATAATTATAAAGTGGATCTATTATATTACTTTGTAAATTACTTGGCAGCGTACATTGTTTACCAAAAACTAATTCAAATGGGCTGTATTTTGTCTCTGTGTGTACCGTAGTATTGAAAGAAAAACACCAGTACGGTAACCATGTACTCCAATTAGATTTGTTTTGGTGACATTGAATCCTAAGAAAAGCGCCTAATGATTTGTGTGTATTTTCAAGAGAACCAAGAGTTTGGTGGTGATAAGCTGTCGAATGTAACTTATTAATTTTTAGCAAACTACAGACTTCAGATAACACAGAACACATAAATTCTGTTCCCTGATCTGTTAAAATATCCTTGGGAATGCCATAACGTAAAATAAAGTTATTTACGAAGTTTTGAGCTACAGTTACAGAATCTTTCGACTGCAAAGGATAAGCTTCTACGTACTTACTTAAACTACACTGTAGAGTTAATATATACTTATTATTAAAGTCATCTACATCTAGTGGGCCCATAATATCTAAGCTTATTTGTTCAAAAGCCGAAGTGGCTGTATTGGTAATAACCATTGGTTCCTTAACTTGTCTGTTGGCATGTTTGTATAATTGACATTGTTTACATTCCTTTACAAAATCAATGACGTCATTACTCATTCCTGGCCAGTGAAAATACTTTTTTAGGTTATTAAACATTCTATTAATACCAGCGTGTCCACTAGTGGGAAGCAAGTGAAAATCGTTTAACAAAACTCTTTTTTCTTCCGGATCTGTAATTTTCTTTACATTCTTAGTGATAAGAAATTGCGGGAAAGTTATTTTTAACTTTTTCTTCACTCGTACGAGACTTTTTATATCTTTTAAAATGTTATTACATTTAACTATTAATAATTCAGCGATATTTAACCTATGACACAAGGCTTCTAAGTCCCTCGCTAACACCTCTGGGGTCGATAACGATCGGGCACATAGATAAATCGCGGCCTTATTCGGCACATACACACAATAACCCGCATTCGATAATATATTATTTGAACTTGCAAACTCGTTTAAGTTTGCCGTTATAAGTAATTCAACGATATTCTTAGGTTTTTTGAGTACCTCTACCGCTGCAGGTTGATCAGGCCCACATTGACTAGAGTTCTCAGTGGAATCAGTTAGGAGAGGAGTATGATTACTTAATTTCCTACTTTGCGCTCGAGTTAAAACAGAAACTACATTTTCTTGAATTGATTTTAAATCGGAAGACGTCATCGGTAATCGACTCAATGCGTCTGCAGCTGCATTATCTCGACCCGGGACGTATTCTATTTCAAAATCATATTCCTCGAGATAAAGCCTAAATTTCGTAAGTCGGCTAGATGGGTCTTTTAAACCGAACAAGTAAATGAGTGGTTTATGGTCGGTTTTAATTATAAATTTCCTTCCATACAAATAAGGTCGAAAATGCCTTACGCCCCACACAATAGCTAAAAGTTCTAATTCAATAATTGGGTACCTAGTCTCCGCAGGTTTTAAATTACGGCTCGCGTATGCTATAACTTGACCATTTTTATTCGATAGTACAGCGCCTAAACCTGTCTTACTGGCATCAGTTTGCAATCTAAAAATATTATTGGAAGAAAAATCAGGATACTGCAACACTGGAGGGTTCATTAAAGCTAATTTTAATTTTTGAAAAGCTGATTCATGCTGTGAATTCCATTCAAAATTTATATTTTTCTTACACAACTTGTTTAATGGAAATACAATGCTAGCAAAATTCGGTATGAATCTTCTATAATAATTAGCGAAGGCAACAAAACGTTTTACGTCATCGCTGTTGACTGGGGTCGGATAGTTTTGCAATGTTTTGATTTTATCTTCGTCAGGAAAAATTCCGTTCGATGTAATTTTATGGCCCAGATAAACTATTTCAGTACGCAAAAATTCGCATTTAAGCGGATTTAATTTTAAATTGACTTTTCGAAAATGTTCTAATACGGTAATAAGATTTTTATTATGATTTTCCATTGAATTTCCAATAACAACGCAATCATCCAAATATATGAAAGCTTGTTTGTAATTAATACCCGACATAGCAATAGTCATTAAACGAGAAAAAACGCTTGGGGAAGTTTTTAACCCCATGGGGCAGCGCTTCATTTGATACATTTTGTTGTCAGCTGTGAATGCTGTAAGCTTACGCGACTGCTTGTCTAAAGAAATAGAATACATTTTATCAACACTAAAAGCGGTATATTTTCTTGATTTACTGTCTAAACTTAATTGGTAATAACTTTGAGAAAGATCTAATTTCGAAAAATAAATGCTTTTCGAAAGTGAATCTAAAATATCCGTGATATTAGGTAACGGAAATTTGTCATCTTGAATGCAATTATTTAATCTGCGATAATCGATAACTAATCTCCACTTTTTCTCATTAGACTTGTCTGCCTTTTTCGGGACGAGCAAAACAGGACTGGACCATTCAGACGAGGTCTCCTCTATGATATCGTTAGCGAGCATTTCATCAATTTGTTTTTGAATTTCTGCTCTTTGCGCGTGCGGTAACCTATAAGGTTTGGTATACACTGGCGCAACATTATCTTTAAGAGTTATGCTATGCGACATTAAATTGGTTACGCTTAATTTGTCGCCAGGTAAATGAAATACATCCGCATATTTGGCGCATATATTCACTATACATTCTCGTTCCTCTTTATTTAAATCAGATAAGTTAAGTAATTTAAATAATGTCTTAACACGATTAGGTGTATTGTTCTCGTCCATAAAATTACATATATCAAAATTGGACAAAGAGAAAATATTTAATCCAGAAAAATCGAGATTAATTTCCTTATTCGTTGTATTCAAAATCCTAACGGGAATACTACCCTGACTAGGCTTCGAAATTAAACCGGCAACAAAAACACCTTCTTGTACTTCACTAGATAAAACAACACAATCCTCATTTATTGAAGTCGGTATAAACTTAATTACCTCACATCGCGGTGGTATCGAGTGTCTGTACCTACCTTTACAGTTTATGTTTACACTAACTGATCGTGAGTCATTCGTTAATTGCAAAACATTACGCTTATAGTCTATTATAGCCTTATAATATTCTAAGAAATTGTCTCCTAATATCCCGTTTGCTGAGCAAGCTAAGTTCTTGAAAACATAAAATTTTTGCTTAAAAACTACCCCGTTAGATAGTAAATCTAAAAAAATATATCCTGTCGACTCTAATTTTCCACTAACTCCTTTAATAGTAATCGTATGAAAATGCAGTTTATTCCTTAAATGTGGATCATTCTGTATCCATTCATATTTAAGTACGCAAAGGCTGGCACCACTATCAACTAAAAGATCAATAGTTTTATTATCTACGCTAAAAGTAACCGTGCTACAATTATTATAATTAAGGACATAATGACAGCTTTCGTCTTTAGGGACGAAAAAACTGGTTCAACACTTCGTCGTCGTCGTAACCATCGCCTTGTGGGTTTGCAGTTTCGTCTTGTGTCACATGACGGACATAGTGTGACCCTTTTTGACGAGGATACGCGGGTTCGCGGCGTGCACGGCTAGCGCCGGCGGCGGCGGCGGCGCCGCGACCATGGCGCACGTGACCGCGTTGACTATGCGATTGCGGCGGTCTCGCGTTGCCTTGCCTACTATTCCGAGGCGAATACGACGGTCTCAAATAACTACCATGATTATTATAATTATTTCTATGATAGTTCCCGCGGTAAAAAATCGAACGTTGTGGAAATGATCTGTTAAAGGACATGACATTATTTTCAGTGGACAACGACTGTTCGTCCTTGGCGGTTCGGATTGCCTCTGGTAAAGATTCGAACTGTCTGGAAGCAATAATAGTACTGAGCCGCGGGTTAGACAACCCATCGGCGAAACGCTTTATAGCGACCTTCTCATTGAGAGGGCGTAAAATGTCATATTTAGTGCTATCATTATCGGCTTGCGCTATTGTTAAGTTTACAAAAATGTCTTCCAATTCTGTACCGAAAGCCTCAATGGAACGACTTCCTTGTTTGCAAGACTGTAGTTTCGACTGCATAGCAACCGGGGACCTCTTGGGTAAAATATACTTATTTAAATCCGAAACTAAATTAGCTACATTATCATAACTTGACCTTAATCGCAACTTAGCACTTGACGATAATCTTGTTTTAAGCACAAAATTAATAAGTTGTGGGTGCGAATCAACTGATATCATACTACTGTACAGCTCAATACCATCAATTAAACTCTTGGAAATGTGCTCCTGGCCCGTCATTACGGGTAACAGGGAAATGGCTGTTTTAATATCGAATTTTTCAGTTGCCATTTTTAAAGATTTTCCTATACTAACCGTACTTTTTAAATTACTTGAACTGGAGCACGATAAAGTGGTAATTTTATTAAAAATGCAATGAATTTGTGTCACCAAACCATTAATTAAAGTTACGTCACTTGTGCTTATTTCCGACTTTTCTATAAGACTCTTAATATGAGACAAAATACAGTCCAATTTTCCATAAACAGTACACGCTTCCTCGTACTTTTTAATTCCTAAAGCTGACCTCCTCCTTTCCGGTCCTAGCTTACTAATATATTCTCTTATTGCAAATAGACTACTATGTAAATTTGTTAAATCAGTAATTAATTGCATAGTCCATACTACGTAAAAGCATTACAAAATCATACAAAAAAAATGAGAAAAACAAGTGCCAAAAGGATTTTTTTTTTTTTTTAACTAATTACTTAAACATTACAAGAGGTCTGTCTCAATTCCACGATGGGCGCGGCCTTAAGGGCCAGACTATTTAGCTCGCGTCTAAGAGTCTTAAGATTATTTTTCTTGTATTTTTTTAATCCCATAAAAGGCAATACACCCCAACACAATTATAATTAACACAATCAGTAATATTTCGGTAGTATTAAGACCCTCACTAATTCTTTGGGTTGCTTGTGCGTCACCTGACGCTGTTTGCGCAATGATTACCTCACTATCTTTGGAGTTTTTGTTCCCCATTATGAAAAATAATTTAAATCTAATTACAAAATAATTATATATCAAGTTACTTGTATATAATATATTAAATAGCAAAAATATGTATTTTTACATAATTGGATAAGGAATCGAACCTTAAACCAGACTAAATCTTTACCTATTTTTAAATCCGTCAATATACTAAATAATTATTATTTAAGGACTTACAACTAATTTTTAAATAAAAAGGATATATACATCAGCGTGGCCATGAATATGATGAGCGTCGTCATCACTGCTACGAGCATTCCCGCCTGCATTTCTTCCGCTTGCACAGGAACTGGGCCGTTCTCTGGACTCCTACTGGCTCCTGCTGGCTGGCTGGCTGCTACTGGACACTATCCTTGACTCGTTTGCTTCCTCCTTCCTTGTTCTTGCTTCGAGTCTCTCTCTCTCTTCTTAATGATCCCTCTTCATAAGGATTCTTCCTTCTTCGTAAATGAGGGTTCTTCTTTCTTCATATAGTTTCTTCTGAATGGTTGTTTTGTTTGAATCTTACTAACGTTGGCAGTATATTCCAGAATGTCAAAGTGGCAGGGTCGCCATGAAGTATGAGGATCGTGAAGGGCAAAATAAAGGTATTGTTTCTTTGATGGTCGTGTATTCAGAGCGCAAAACATTACATTTCTAATTAATATATAATAACTTAAAACTACGTCATGCGCGTGAGGTCGCGTATGTCATCGACCTACATACATTCGTCGATGCACATACCTAGAGTGCGACAAATAATAGATATTAAATTATGCCTTAAATAACTACTTACTATACTACAGTTCAAACTTTAATGTACCTAAACCCTGAAACTAGGTCATAGTTATGAACGATGCTGCGGCTACGGTGCTTCCAAAGAGGCCACACATGCGGCCCAAATGGGATATGTAGATGAAAACATGCACACCAGAATGGGAGCGTCTGTTAAGTTACTGGTTAACTGTGTACACCGAATTCGGCGGATGACATGAGACATGCATCTGTAGTGCAAAATTAATGAATATGCATAACATCTATTGTTAGCATACCTGCTGTATGCTAAACTGCTAAGTGATACACCAAGACGCTGGCAGGAGTATCGCCAAAACCATAATAAGAAAGGTAAATATCGCAGTAACTGGTGATGGTGGTGATGATGATGAACCTTAGAGAAGGTTAACCGAATGTTAATATTTTTTAAATTATGCATAAAAATACATTAAATCAATAAAAACAACATTACACACACTACCATGTATTTGTCCCACACGCATTTATATTTGACACACACGTATTGTTTGTCTTTAATTTTTTTTAATGTAGTTCGTTCCCTGGGGAACCGGGTAACGTCATAGACCATGCTTCCATGTCATAAGTTTCTAAATTTTCCTTAATATTTCCTTTCTTTAAGGTGATGATGAATTATAATAGAAATGAGAAGTGAGAAATGATATTTCCCCCCAACCCCTCGAGTATCCCAGTAAAGATGTGGGGCTTTACTAAGTCCTCGGGCAGACTTCTTGAGAGAATTTGAAAAGTAAAGTTCACAGAACACCAGAAAGAGGAAAAGTTGCACTGTTTTGTTTCATTTGCCAACACTCATGCACACTCACGAACACTTTGGTTAGTAATCCACCATATTTCACATTAATATTCGACGTAACACAAATTTTAGAAAATAAAACAAATTACTTTTCACTTTCCCGCCCTGTTTGTCTTTAATTTTTTTTAAGTGTAGTTCGTTCCCTGAGAAACCGGCTAAGGTCATAGACCATGCCATGTCATTAGTTTCTAAATTGTTCTTAATATTTCCTTTCTTTAAGATGATGATGAATGATAATATAAATGAGAAGTGACAAATGAGAAATGATATACCCCCCAACCCTTTGAGTTTCTCAGTAAAGATGTGGGACTTTACTAAGTCCTCGGGCGGACTTCTTGAGAGAATTTTAAAACTGACTTTGCACTGTTTTGTTTCATTTGCCAACACTCATGCACACTCACGAACACTTAACGGTTAATAATCCACCATTATTACACATTGATATTCGACATCACACAAATTTTAGAAAATAAAACAAAACCGCAGACATGACTCTTCACTTTCCCGCCAAGAACTATGTTTGTCTTTAATGCGGCCGACATCTGTCAATGCCAATCCAAACTCACATTCTATCTTTTTTAATTTTTAATTGCTTAGGATACAATCCGTACAGCCTTAATAAAATTACGGTCGAATTTCGACCACTGGGCGACTTAGACCATTAAACCATAATGCTCTAAGCTGGGCGACCACTAGTTACTATAAATGCACATATAGATATATAAATAAATAATAAATAAATAAATGTTTCCCACACTCACACCAATTATCTAGCCCCAACAAGAGCTTCCTTAAGAAACTCGATAAAATGGTTAACTAGACAACGGATAAACATACTTAATATACTTAAATACATACTTATTATACATAGGAAACACCCAGACCCGAAACAATTTAGAAAAACAGGTATTTCTAAATTGACCCGACCGGGGATCGAACCCGGGACCTCAGAGATGGCGACACCATGAAAACCGGTGTGCAAGCCACTCGACCAAGGAGGTCGATGACTATAACAAATGTTATTCTGAAATTACTTATAATATTCATTACACAAACCCTTTCCCGGGTCCTCAAGCGTTTCTCAAGCCTTTGGTTTTGCTGTTTGGGTCAGGGTTCTCTAACAGATTGACAAAACGTCCGTCGTTACAATAGTCCCTCAACCCCATTCATCTACTTCATACATAATGTGCGTGCTATCGGTCACATAGTTACCTCACGGTATTTTAATTACAACCTGCTTCAACGTGGTATTATTTTATCCTATGGTTTTTTTTTAATTGTAGTACAGAGAAGCGCTTTACCTTCATCGTGCCTAATGTTAAGTTACAAGAAGGTCAAAGATGGAAGCGCGCTTCAATCAAAAATTTCAAAAGTACCCACCTGCACGTCATATCTATGCTTGCCTTCTAACGTCTAAGTGACGAAGTAGTAGTACAAATGCTGTTAAGGCGAAGAGTAAAGCACACTAGCGCCGCTAATGGATTTAATTTGATAACTGCTAGACTGTTTTTTTTTTCAAACATTGCGGACCTTCCGACACTAGGCAAACATCTATTATTTAATAATTGTGCACTACTTTTAGGTTTGTATTTGTATTCATTCGCTAACATTAAAAGTGTCCATTGTTTGTGAATAAATGCGATAGCCCGTTTTATGAATAAACCACGCAACAAATAGTGGTTCACAATTATTAAATAAATACTATGGATGCTTTCCTGTTGTCGGACGGTACGCAATGTTCAAAAAAAGATCCGGTCCGTTAGTAATTGTCAAATTATCAATTGGTGGCGCTACTGTGCCTTACCCATTGTTGCGTTGTTTTTAAAGTGACAGATATTATAATGTGGTGGTAGAAAGACGTGCAGACTAGGAACAAGTCTACCACGTGCAATTGACACTAAAGCGGCCTCATTGAATATGAAGTCGGTGGACTTACCACAACACACGGACATAGAGGCGGTCCAATGTTATCAAGCACATATATGTTAAAACATACGTAGCAAGGTCTACATTTAAATATAAAAAAGAGTACTCCGGTCAAGAAACGTTCTAAGGCCACCTAATAATTCACGGCGTTACTTCCAGACTTAGTTTCGGGATTTATGGAATACCTAACAACATTTTTTTCCGGTGTAGGCTTTTTCCTCTGTCCTCGTAGGTTAGATCACTTTTAGATATATTTTGTATCTATTTTACCGTGAAAACTTGATGTCCCTAAAGAAAGTAATGTTACTGAATCGAACCGGGATACAGCGAAGCAGAACATTGTTAAGTTCTGAAGTAAACGACTCTGAACAGGCACTTTCCGTACATTCGAAGCCGGACTGAACTAGACGTGCTGCAGTGAAGTCTTAGTTGCAAATGGCCGAGTCCACAGAGCACTGAACACACATAAACAGTGCTTTGATCCCGTGTCCGTGTTCTCTCCAAGAAACGTTAACTAGTAAATAACAAGAATATACTCGTCTCGTAGTCATTAACACGATTCATCGTCTGTCTTAGGCTGCGTTTCCACCAGAGATGTGCGAGGTAGCTAAGCAGAGTGCGAGGTAAAAATCCACCAATAGGATTCCTTCATTGTCCTTGCAGGATAAAATGGAATGCTCCTATTGGTGGATATTTACCTCGCGCACCGCTTAGCTACCTCGCACATCTCGGGTGGAAACGCAGCCTTATGGGTGAACGGAATTTAATCTTGGTGTAACTTGAATTGACTTTGAATGCTCAGTCATCTTGTTGAATTAGACAAAGTTGGAAAACTTCTGCTCTAATTTGTTAGATGCCCATATATCTAACTAGTGAAGCGAAAATAAGTCATATTTACTTGACATAGTAAGTAGTATGAAAAAGTTTTCAAGTCACAAAAATAATAAACAAAAAGTTCGTGAAGCTTACAAATCGTTATATAAGCTTCGTTAAGTTCTGATGGTCGGGAGAGTTTTCAAGTATTTGAGGTGCAGAGCTGATCCAAGTTGGAAACTTTAATTAAAATAAAATGTGTCGCAGTAATTTTGGTGTGCAATTTTAACATCGTTTGAGTTACGTTTTTTACAATTTAAATCCTAACGAATATAAATAGATTCAAACTGTAGGTAGGTAACGCGACGTTACATATATGCTTTTTTGCTGACATCACAACAACAATGCTGCCTTTATCGCTTGGATGACTGTCGCCAAGAATGTGCTCATTGAAATGCGAAATAATTTTTCAAAGATAATAGGTGTATCAATTATCGTATATGCGTGTTCAATCTGCCGTAATTCAATCTCAATGGCGCACCAATGGAGGCTTCGCATAAGCAAAACGCGGTTGACTAAATTTTCACATCAGTTCTCCTAATGGGTAAGTAATTGGATTAATATTGATAAGTGGCTCATATTAATTGAGACGCATCACATGTACGTTAACTGGCGAATTAATAACGACGCTAATTTAGGAGAGCCTCGATATTAATTTATTTAATCAAAGAGGCAGAGCATTAACGCCGTTTCCTTTAGACATGCTGGGTGGTACTTGCACAACGCCGACCCTGAAGACTTAAGTAATAATGCCTATATAATGCTCAGTAATTTCAGTAGATCTCGTACCCTTTATGCCGGAGCAATGCAAATTTGGCAATTGAAATGTGTAGGATAGGTGTGCGGTATCCAAAAGCTATATGTCCGTTCAAATTTGTTATCAATTGATAGTTGAAAATTGCAGAATAAAGTAAAAAGTTTACAGACACGTGTTTCATGTTGACAATGTAACTCTTAATACAATGGTATAAGAGTTAAAATTATATACATGTTAAAGTTTGTGTCTGTACTTAAGCTCAGTTTTCAGAAGCATTATTTTCAATAGACATGATTCAAAAAGTGGCACTACTAACGTAACTTTCGTGAGTTTACTATATTAAACGTAAGTAATACTATTAATATAGCTTTCAACTAAATAAATAATACTATATTACTACGCAGTACTCAACTCAACTTTCGCAAAGGCCGGTCATCAAACAAAAATGTATCATCTCGAGCTCCTCCGTGCTTCGGAAGGCACGTTAAGGCGCTGGTCCCGGCTTCATTAGCAGTCGTTAACAACCACCAATCCGCACTGGGCCCGCGTGGTGGTTTATGGCCCGTTCTCCCTATCCATCCATAGGGAAGGCTCGTGCCCTAGCAGTGGGGACATAAATGAGATGATGATGATGCAGCACTTGAACACCGAATCTCCTGGTGTTATTAAGAATTTGAATCACCTTTAAAAAAACTATAACTTATGGCAGAGCACCAGCTCATTAACCAACAAGTACCCAACATTACAAGAGTTCTGAGTGCGAGTTTTATTGAGTCGTTCATTGTTTCGACCCACGGCTCGTTCGTCCTATTGGGACGAAACATTGAATTTCAATTCACTAAACTCACCTCGTTTTTCACCAATAGGCGCTGCTTCTATGACATGCCAATTCTCATAATCATTAATGTGTAGGTATGGAATGAAAAACTCGTTCTCAGCACCCTGAACACGGACATTGAAATGGCCTTATCTCTTCGCAAATAAATACGCCGAGTGTAACTTGATTTGTACCGACCGACATGACCACAACTATCCGAAACTTTCTTTCTTTCTAAACTTCTTTCAATGTACTTATGTGGTATACGTAGGTACCGTAGCTTATTAAGGATAGAAGTTCTTCAAACCATTCTTAGCTGTTTACAAAACATTACGAAACAAAAGAATGCAAACCTAACGTTTACTATTTGACATCGCAAAATTGAAGTGGTACAAAAGTGTCTATGCATGACACGGCGCGGTCGGCACGGGCCGCAGCGCAATAAAGTTTGCATATTTCTATCCAGTTGGATATCCGGAATGCCGTTGAATTTGCAGAAATTAATTGAAAAAGATAGTGAACTCTTCAACTGTGTCAAACTGCATAAGTGACATTGAGAGGAAAAGATTGCCTTTTAAGCCATAGTTTACAATTTAATTAATGGTAGCAATCACCTCAACTTATACGTGGTACATTTCCAAGTTAATATGAACTTTGTATTATCTTTAATATAATGAGAACACATGAGGGTTGGTATGTATAATACTTAATAGTCTACGCTACCATTAAAGGTTAATAACGTAACCTGATTTCCAACTCAAGGTTGTTACAGACAGTGGATCTAAAACATACAAATAGGAGTGAAGCATTACAGAAATTGGTATAGATAGTAATGGCTCATGCTAAGACGATAGAAAATTAACATTATTTGAACAACCAAAAATGTGACGCAATTATAACTTTTTATGAAAGGGAAGCGTCATTAATTTATGTAACATCAAGACTTGGAAAGGTGTAGCAGAGACACTTTATTTTATTAGTGATTTAAGCGACGAATGGAGAAAGTCATTTCACAGTTACGTAATGTTTGCGGATATAATCACGTGACGAGCGTCGTCTCGACTATTGCTAATAACATCACTAGTATATAGCCAACCTGAGTCGAGGTCCTAACCTTCAAAGACTCTTCCGGTTTCATCGTTCACGATATCCATTTCATACGACCCCGAAGAATTTAGAAATGTTTGGGGAGATATTCTCCTAATGGTGATCGTTTTGATAAATTAAAGTAGTCCGCTTCGCTTGATGTCAAGCAGATGAGGAGTCCCAATGTGAAGACATTATGAGTATTGTACCGCATTAGCCTTCCTCACCTCGCAAACCTGCAAGTTGCTCCTTCTAACATCGAAAAACCCCCAATGACGTGGTAAAATCTTAAGCTGCTTGCTGCTAGCCTAAGAAAATTTTTGAATATTTAAATTACTTATAATTTTTAAGTTTAGCTGTGCTAACAAACGACAATCCTACCGCTCGTCCGGAAAACGATCACCGTAGCCTTGTAACCCTGTAACAAATTCGCTCGAGTATAAAACCTTGTTACGGGTTTAAGCCCAGGCCATATCAATAGGAATGTTAGTGGCAGTCATCCACCCGCTAAGATATGTTCCTACAAAGTGACACCAACAAACGTTTAAAAATATAATGAAATAAGAGAACTAAAAAGCCAAACGAGTTGATAGTGAAATGCCGCTTCGATAAACTCTTTTCTATGTACACCTATTCCAAAAAAACACTGTGTTTGATTGATACTGGTATATTATAAGTTCAATTTTAAGTTTGCTTTTGTAGAGAAAACTTTTATTTGTGAGCGTGTCATATAACGTTTAAAGTTGTTATTTCTTTAGGTCAGTACTCATTATTTTCTGCTAGGACTTGGGAGCCCATTAAATTTTTCACCTTGAATAAAGATCCGGTAACTCTAAAGAGGTTATTTCCAACTTCAGATAAATGTTCAGATAATAAAAAATAAAGGGTATGAGAGAAAAAAAGAGGGAGGATAAGACCTGTTTGGTAATTACCGTTAGTGTAAGTTTAAAAAGAAAAAAATTAGAAAGAATAAGGCTCGGCTAAACGTAGTAAATACTTAAATATAAAAGCCTCCATCGAGTCATCGCTACTGCTAAATTGGCTTAAGGAACACGCTTGCCAAATGCGGGTAGGTGGTCACAAAGCCGGGCTATGCATCGACAAATCCTAGGGTGAATATTGGGACGACTCTTTGCCTGCCACACGGTCACCTGAAATATGTGGTTGTACTAACGACCGCTTCCCACCAGGCTAGACGTACGACTATTTAATATTTGCATCCTCGGTTTTGAAAACAGTTTTGGTCACAGACTAGTTCTCTTGTGACTCAATTCAATAAATTTGGTACAAATTTTATGCCATGTTAAATATAAAGTTTGGTAATCCAAAGATTTACACGGACACAAAATGGAAAAAATATATCTGTAAAACAATCTGGGCACGTATACTACTAATTCAAATCTCTGAAATTACCACTTTATTGTCAGCATCAGCAATGAATGTTAATGTCCCAAATATTAAATAATACTTCCACTTCTCAACTTTTCCCGTGGGGAAAGATCTAAAACTTGCCATGTCTGTACATCGAATTTCCCATTTTTTATACGAAGCGGATACATACGTCCATGATGCTCATGTATCGGTACATTTAAAAGAAAGTGTCACAGTGACGAATATAAATGATTGTAAGTAGGTTAACAACGCTTTGATAAACGAGTTGGGAGATTTACATCGCCGGAGGGCAAACCCAAATGTTTGGGCCCCGAACTGTCTCGATAATATTTAAAAGTATTTTAACACAGATAATCAATCGCGCTGAAGTTCATTACGCTTTTAATGCTTAATTGGGGATCTTTATCCCCTCAAAGGCTTCGAAATTCTTATTAAAGATAAATAATTTGTAAAAGAAAGGTAGAAAGGAAATGCCTTTGCTGGTTTTTGTGCCGGCTCTTCTGAGTACAACCAAGTACCAACCGATGCGATGCGATGGCGTAACCACTTTCATAAAATCTCAAATGTAGTTTTAAAAGCATATTTTTTCGACTTCAACTTCTACTAAATAAGGCAGCTAAAACAACTTTTTGTTGATCTTAGTCGATAAACTAGCATACGGTCAGTTTACGAGTCTCACAACCTTACAACTGGAATACAGCAATGCAGTTCCCAGCATTATGGCGATAAAATACTAAATAGAGATAAGGGTGGTAGCCAACCAGACGGATTTCACACTGAACCTACTTAATACGAGTATATCGTCATCAAAGTCATGTAATTGAAATAAATGTTTTACAAAACTTTACGAGCTACTTAATGTTTTCAATTAAATTTTAGTAACTTTAACATTAACTAAATCACTTACCAAAATCACCCATTAAGGGATTAAACTCAAATTACATTAAAATATTAGTTTTGGTGTTGACAAGGTCACCGAAGTAATAAGTAATGACGCGGTTGGTACATTAGTGTCGACTATCGATAATTTATGCTGAAATGGTGTCAGTGCCTTAAGCAACATAATCCTCGCAGTATCAAACCCGTCCCTCGGGAATAACTGAGATAGATTGGATTTTGGTACTACCCTGAATGGAATTAAACAATCTAGTCTTAACGATAATGTAATGACAAATTTGATACAAATTTGCTGAGTCTTAATAACAGAAACTGTACACAAAATAGTTTATTATTCGATACTGCCGTCACTAACCAATATTACAACATGCTTATATAATCATCGGGAATTATTGTCAATTACTAATTAATTAGATTGTTATCTATACTAATATTATAAAGCTGAAGAGTTTGTTTGTTTGTTTGTTTGTTTGAACGCGCTAATCTCAGGAACTACTGGTTCGAATTGAAAAATTATTTTTGTGTTGAATAGTCCATTTATTGAGGAAGGCTATAAGCTATATTACATCACGCTATGACTAATAGGAGTGGAACAGTCGCTAATTAACGCGGGTGAAACCGCAGGGCACAGCTAGTTTGTAATAATAGGTTAAACCTCTAATAACACTGAATGACATAATTATTTTGAAACAATTATTTTAAAATAGTTCACAAATTATAGCGTGAATTCAAACATTGACACACATTTGGTGCTATTGTTCCTACTCATATTATTACTAATAGGATACATTTCATATTCTAAAATTTGAAGGAACAGTAAACATTCGCCGCCGTCTTTTTCTGGGTCTAAAGTTGAGTCCACATTATGTGACATGTTATATAATTTATGTTATATAACACGTTACAAAACTATAAGTATGAGGTAGTTATATTGTCACTTATCGTCCACACTAATAGAGCATGCTACATAACTAAGCTTCGAATATATAACATGGTTTGTCATATAGTCTGGAAGAGGCGCCGTTATCATTCTTCTTACCATTGGTGTATTTTGTAATTGGTTTATTTGATAGTAGGGCTTACAACACCACCACCACCATCCAACCAACTGAGTGCTTATCGTTCGAGGTAAGAAAGCCAGTCTCTTATGATTCAGGATTCTAGATGAAGTGTGTTTCTACCTTCGTTGTAAAAAAAGATTTTTTTGTTTCAAATATAACATCTAATAGGTAAACTAAACGACTAAGAGCTTATTAGCTTTTTGGAATAAAATAAAGCATATTTTTTTAAAGGAAGTTATTGTGTTATCGATATCGTTCTACTTATTACTCAATGTAATCTAGATGTCAGTCTGCTTGAAGTTTTTTCATTACCTTTTATATTTACGGAGTAATTGAGTGGCTTCACAGCAACTGCACCCTGTATAAGAACTCCTAAGTGATATTTTATTACCTACGTACCTTTTCTCGATATTGCAAAAGTATTTTTTTCCTCGAAACTCGTTTAATCTACGGTTGGTAACATAATAACTGTTGAATCAATTGCCGTCAATATCCATGGTTAATTTTCTTCTAACGTTTCAAGGCGCGTTTGTTAGGCTGCAAACGTTATAAGCTCAATTATTGTCTTTAAATTACTATTATCAAATTAATTAAGGTTCGAAAAACCAGAGTTCAAACTTGCCATGGCTGAGTATCAATCATTTAAGCTTAGTTTCAAAGCTCATTTAATCGCCTCTGTGGTCTAGTGGTTAAGACCACCGGTTTAGACCCAGAGGTCCCGGGTTCGATTCCCAGCGGGGGGTACATCTTTGTGTACTCGGTTTGGTTGGTGGTAGGACTTATTTGTCCGCCTGGCTAGCTACCACCATCTTATCTAAATATGTCGCCATAACATCAATGTTTGTAGCATTGTTGTGTTGCGGCAGCTAGAGATAAGATAGCCAGTACCTCACTAGTTGAGGGTCCCGGGTGAAGTGCGCTTCCATCATTGGCTTTATCATCACTTAACATCAGGTGAGATCAAGGCACTGTGCTTACCCGTAAATATTTAAAAAAAAATTGTTAGTTTGAGGCGAATGGGTATTGGGTAACTAACTAACTAATAACTAAAAAAAAAGAAACAGCTTAACTAAACAAACAAAAGAAAAATAAATATTATGGTAACGGTTGGTCCAACCGATTTCGATCTTAGCAAAAAAAATTGCTTCCATTTGGAAGATAAAAGATTTAGAAGAGGATATCCTCTCTTAAATCTTCTCTCTGAATAATAGAAATAAACTCGATTCTTTGGGCTAATTAACATACTCCGATGTTTATCTTGACGTAAAAAGCCACACCATTTTTAAATTAAACTCGTTGCCAGAATTCATGTTGTTGATTAAAGCTTGGCTAACAGAAACAATGTACTCGCAAAAATGCATTCAATATTGTTCTCGAAAGTTATTAAACTACATACATACTCTCCTAGCCGATTCCGGCTACAGCGACCGCTTTTGTGGACTGCCGTCACGGAGGTTCTGTTGATCTGCCCTTTTGTGCGCTCGCAAGTGACTAATATAGCCAATTTTTGCAAGAAAAGTGCGGTCACACTTAGGGCAGGTCAAGATTCCACCGCGATAATTGTAAGAAATAGCCGCAGGTGGTCGGGTTTTGAGCTCATTTCGTTTAAAATCCAGCTCTTCTACAAGTTTATCCTCGAAAGCGTAGATCTTTTGCTTAACGAGGCGTCTCCATTTGGGTCGATTTCCAGCAAGCGACTCGATATCGCATCTTTTCATATGCCTCTTCAAACTACACATACCTTCTTTGGTAAATGAAACATTTTACTTTCAAAAACATCACAGTACAATAGCAATGTTTGAACAGGCACATACATTGAATATAAGGGGGAACGCTGCCAGTATCTTCGGTACCTTGCCTAAAGGGACTCCTTTTAATAATTTATTTTAGTTATTGTATTATATTGTTTAAGGTTTTTAGTTTTAGGTTCATTGTTATATATTAAGTGTTTTTGAATATTTACATTGAATATTAACATTTACCATTACACGGTAAGTGCACCAAACTGAGCCTCAAGTTTCGCTCGAAAGCTCGTGGAATAAAGACGCGCCCGCGCAAAGTGTTCCACGATAGCTACTTACCAAGGGAAACTCAAGACAATCGGCCATCGGTCCCATGCAGGCGGAAGCCCCTCCGAGCTGGCAATAAAAGAACACGAGCGCCATGTGAACTCAGCCGGCACCGACCGTTGGAAACAAATTGAAGCGGTGGACACGGCCCATAATAACTCCTTTGTAATATTCAGTTATTATCACCCCACTTTATAGTGCGTGATAAGCTTGTAGGTACGGTGTCCGCCTTAAAAATAAACTGAGAGTAAGTTTGGAAGAATTAGGTATTTCGTGTTTTGTTTCCATCATGTAAACTTAATTTGAAATTAGAGTAAATAAATGAGAAAACACTAAGTAACTATTACAATTCAAAATTCAAAATCATTTTATTCAGTTTAGGCTACAAGTAGCTCTTGTGAATGTCACTTTGCCACTATGCCAATGTTCGGGTTTTATGCACAATACGATAATGAACATTTTTAATGAAAAATCGCTACTCGTTTTTCACCAATTTGGTGATGATGAGGATTTGGTGATAACTGATAGGCAATATGAAACACACCTCGTCTGTCACCAGAAGGCGCTGCTTTAATATTATACAAATCGTTAACATGATCTAATAGTGAATATAACTCGCATTAGGCCCTTATTAACCATTTCATTATTGTTTACACTTTGGACCAGCGCCTCTTAGTGATAGACAGACAAGATCAAATTAAAAGTTTGCCATTCCAATTCTCGATTTCGTTTATGTGAATAAAACACGCACAATGCACCCTAGACGCAATAATTGGTGCTACGAGTCGTCGGTGGCTTTTATCAGTTCTATAATAAAACTTTCAACAATCACTGAGTAAATTAAAATCAACTTATTCATTTGCCACTCGTCGGTCGTCATAGCCGTTCAAAATGTTCATACTACATTGGTTAGGTAGGGTAGCGGCTCCAGTGTTCAACACAGAAAAAATACACATAATCAGCTCATTTTATGCCCCACCGCTGGGGCACGAGCCTTCCCTATGGATGGATAGAGAGAACGGACCACAAACCACCACGCGGACCCAGTGCGGATTGGTGGTTGTTAACGACTGCAAATGCAGCCGGGACCAATGGCTTAACGTGCCATCCGAAGCACGGAGGAGCTCGTCATCCCTACTGCTTATAACATATATTATACAATGATATTTTGGTGAATTCACTCAAAGAACACGAAAAAATATCAATAATTTGGGAAATTTCGTTGAGTGTGTGCAGAGCGCGTGTGATCAGGGCTTTACTCAGCAAATTACTCCTGCCTCGTGGTACCACTAGCAGCCGTGGCTGTCGCCTCCTCCCTACATAATTATCAGGTGCCTGCAACATCACCCCCTTTTGAAATTCCGAATTTGAAATTTTACCACGCAATAATTTAAATAAATACAATACAAGTGCCAAGTCTCTTCTTACCACCAATTTGTTATACCCAACCATACCCAGAACAAATAGAGTTGGGTACATTAACGGATAGTATGGATACACACCATTAAGCTTAAGGTACAAATAACGCACAAATTTGTTTTGTATTTTCTCCAACATGTTTCTATATTAAATTTCATGTGGAGACCATACGACGGCGTTGCACTCTAATTGACTCCTAATGAGTGCATTATAATGCCGTAATGGCTTTTATGTTTGTGAAATTTTGTGCTCTTCTCAATATAAATCCTAAACTTCTATAAGCTTTTTCACAAACAGACACTATGTGATTACGGAATGTCAACTCGGTGTCCACGAGCACTCCCAAGTCACGAACTGTTTCAGTTCGCTCCATCACTTCTCCATCCAGTTGGTACTTATATTTTTGTTGCTGTTTCCTTTTGGTAAACGTTATCATTGAGAACTTTGAAGCATTGAAAAGAAGTTTGGTTTTTCTACTCCAATCTAATATATAATATATAAGTAGGTATATTAGTTCTGCTACTGTGCAATATGTAATAAATACTTAGTACGTTCTTTTATGTTGGAAGTAAGGTCCAGTTGTGTCATCGCACCTGAGTCAACAATGCTCCTCAGTAAAAAATTAACCATATTTTGACGTCGCGTTCAGCGTCCTCTCAAGTACAATAAGCAACAAAATCTGTTAAGCACTGTAGTATTTCATCAAAGGTATTTCGAGCTCTTGTCAACTTTTAGTAAATTTATTGTGACTAAAATGGTTAACTACTTTTGCTACGGACCATTTCTTAATAATGTAGTCACAAAATAATGTCATAAAATGAAAAGGTATTATTAATTTATATATTATACTAGCTGACCAGCGGACTTCGGTACGAAGTCAACATAACAAACAAAACGTTGACAGTTTCCATGACAACAAAACAAACAAATCATTCGTCCGCTTAAGAACACCCGTATCCCACGATAGACCTCTATAGCAGCGCCACCTACCGGGTCCAATTGTAAATCTAAACCATTCTCGAATCCACTTGAACACACACAGAAAATTTTATCCAAATCGGTCCAGCCGTTTAAAAGGAGTTCAATAACATACACACGCACAGAAGATGTTTATATATAAAGATATCAATTAAGTAATATATCCATGTAAGTCTTCGGTTACAGTAGTATAAAATTACAGATTGTAAAGTAACGGATACCAAACCTTGACGAGGTAAATGGGTAGGTTACGAACGAGTAAATACAATTCTAACCAATATTATATATGTGAAAGTGTGTTAGTCCCTTCTCCACGCCAAAAAGGAGCAACAGATTGTCGTACAGAGAGTTAGTTAGGACCTGAGAGCGCTAAAGGCTCTTTTGTCCCAGGAAAACAATTCTTTCTTTTGGGAATTCACGTCACACCGAAATTTACCCGCCCGAAGCCTTAATGCCACTTATTTTTTTTAAATGGCCTAATATTCCTTAAAAACCTATATATTAGAGACAGTCTAAAACAGACAAAGAGCTGTTTATCCTCACATTACAGATTAGCCTTTTCTGTCACAATATAAAAAAATATGCATACAAATTAACAAAAAAAGTTAGGTCGTTGTTCCACGAGACGATTTAACAGTATTAATGAAACATTATTTAAAAACTCTGAATGTTGACTTGAGTGAATGAATAGCAAAATGTCGAGTTAACTATGTAGATTAGCCACACGCTTCATTCTTTTCACCCTGTACAACCATATCGTTAATAATCGCATTAAATAGCTGTAGAGGTAAATTTATGAAATACCGGAATCTATTATTTAAAACCCATAAGAACACTTTGAAGTAGGTACCTACCTACTAATTATTATTGATTAATTTTTACTTTCGTCACATTTATGTTTCTTTATCTACATCGAAATTTAAATTCTCTTGAATAGAGACTGCTCATTTCAGTCATTTTGTCGAGTAGCAATTGGTTGGCATCCACGTTGTCAAACACAAATGGGGGTCTAAATGAATATTGACGTCATTTCAATAAATATCCGACACTTTTGGAATTGAATACCTCTTTGGCTGTGACTGTGAGTCACTTGAATAGCATGTGCTTTATATTTTTTGTTGTATTTGTAACATTTCAATAATTTCAATAATGTTTTTTTGCGACGGTGTTAAAAACACAAAAGTGTTTGAACAGATTGTTGAAGTACGACAATATATTTATCTTTTCTATTTTACCCAACCGTTGCAGCAACACCTTTTACAATATAGATTATAATGTATTTTTTACTTTTTTAACGCCGTTTTTAAGTTAGTGTTGAAAATACAAGTGTATAGATTGATTTTCGAAGTAGGACAAGACGAATGATTCTACGCGGTCTCCGTACATCGACACCATTTTTCCAGATAGATAGAGGCTCGGAGAGATGGCTCGCCCGCTCAAAGCACACCTGCACTAGAACCGGTTTTCGTAAACATGATTTCACTCTCTCGGCACCACTTGCGTCGCCTAAATTACGAATTCAAACCGCTCGCTGTCCGTATTTTTAAACTTATATTTAGCTTACCACTTTATATATAACCTTATTCAAGCTACGTTATAAAAACGAGCACATTTAAATGTAAGGTGCTCGTGAATTTAAAATGTGGCTGCAACCTTTCGTAGATGCAGCACAATGCCGAATAGATTGTGCAAAAATAAATGTGCTATTTCTGCAACTTAATCTGAGCACTCCCTTGAATAGAAGGTTAGTTTGAGAAGTAACTTTGTAATGTTACCTTGTTTTCTATCAAAACAAATTTCGTTAGCATCGCCATCATCTTCAACAACCCGTTTGAAGTCTACTGTTGGAAATTAGTTGCATCTAAAAACAAGAAGTGGTAGACTACTATAATACCACGCTGGTCAAACGAATTGTTGCTTTTATTTCGAAGTGTCATTATTTTGCGCAGCTCTTTTGTAGTTGCACACTGAAAGAATTCCGTGTCCACAATAAAAAATCTATGGCTACAGTTCACTTGACCGGGTCCGTTACCCGATTTGATATTGGAGTTACTGAACTTTTTAAATGTAGTTTTACGTAACTTCAACGTCGATGGCAAGGTTTGTTCAAACAAATTTCCCTATCTCTCTTAGATCCGCACTTTCCTATTGTGACTAATTTGAAATGCTCAACCTGTATTGTTCGATATTATTCACGAACATTTTAATTCTTAAGTTAGGCTAATATATATTTATTTCAATAAATAAATGTACAATGTATGATGTAATGTAATACATATTATACATTTAAATGAAACAACTTTTACGGATCTACTCGCGTTTATTTTACTTTACATTATTTAATGTTTATCCTGACGTTTCGGATCCTTTGCAGGGTCCGTGGTCACAGGGAGACTGAGGTGTTGGTCATCTCATAATTAGTTAGTAGCTTGTATACCCTCATTTAATTTAATCGGGTGCGTTCCGTTTTACGCAGAAAGAGCTTACAGTATCTTTTGGTCTGGCAGTATGGTGTTGGGGCTGGGATTTAATATTTTGTATGATGGGGTCCCAGGCTGGTGGTAGACTCCAACCATCTTCTCTATTAAAATTAGGATGTTTTTTAATTTCAATAGCCTCGCGTATCATCCTAGGGATGAATCGTTGTTCTCTAGCGAGTACTTGCAGTTTATCAAATCTGATGTAATGGTTGGGCCCCTCTTGGGAACGTTCCCAAGAGGGGCCCAACAATGTATATATGCCTAATAATGTAAAGTAAAATAAACGCGAGTAGATCCGTAAAAGTTGTTTCATTTAAATGTGTAGTGTTCGCGTAAACTTTAGAAAACAATACATATTATACATTATTATTATCTTTATTTAAGTATAAATGAAAAACCGCGTCAAAAAATTCTTCCGCGTCGCAGTCGACTGGTAAAGTACCCAAGAGACTGGCGGCATTGCCACGTTGTATGGCAATGCTTAGCCTCTGGCCAAGAAAAAAGCCAGCCTTTGGGTCATGGGAAGTGTCAACCAGCCGTTTGGAGATGTCATTAAACAAAATATGAGCACTCGGACCCCACGGCCCAAGGGTTTCAACCCCAAACGGCACGAAAATATAATTGCCGATAAAGTTATTATACTTTCGCCGCTTGAGGTTTTCTGCAGCCGCAGCAGCAGCACCAGCACAGCACGCTGTGCTAGGAAGATGGCATGGCACAAGAGAATCGACACAAATTGCATCCCACACTAAAGGTCTACCCAACTTCCAAGGAAATAAAGACATGCCGTCCGGTCTCTTGCCATCGTCGCGAGCCAAGCCATTGGGTTCTAATACAGCTGGAACGCCGAGACGGTGACAAGAGCTCGACGGATGATGCCATTAATGTTCGCGTGCCGGACTAAGCGGCCGTTGACAACTTCGCCACAGTGACAGCGATGGGGAGAACAACAAGGAGCTCCTAGACGCAGGGAAGCAGCGAGGATAAAAAAATAAATATAAATAGATAGAGAGATAAATTCTTTATCGCACCATGCTCACACTCAACAAGATGTTATTAGATTAATAATTTCCTACTACCTATTCTAATACTAATCTTGATATTCTTGAAAATTACTTCCTAATCCGTATGTGTTACGCCAAATAATATTTGATGATATATATTGCAAAAATTTGGAAACGCCTGCGTCTGGCAGGCAATTTTTAGAGTCTTCAACATTTCGAGTCTCAAAATGATGAATAGATGTGAACCAATGATTTATTGTAGATGTAGCATTCCATTGAACACATTAGAATGCAGCGACTGTTCGATTCTAAGAATAAGCTTACCGGCGAATGCCATTTAGCTATTTTTATTACCATTGACCACAGGCAACCATAGCTCCCACAGGGCAATTTTATACTGAGTTACTAGTATTCGTACCCACAGTCATAGAATTTCGATTCAACATGCTCACACATTATAAATTTTCAAATCACACTTATTTTATACAAGTCAAATACAGCGACAATTTTTTTTCCAAGACCCTATGTACTCTTTATTTATGTAAATAAAACATGATTTAATTCAGTTCAGATAAACGTATAAACCGAACACCTATGAGGTCAATAAAAATATATATAGCTTTATAAAACATTTGCATTATAAAGTGGAATTCGATATATCTACCTACCTTACAATATAATATATGTACTTGATTTGGACGTAGGTATATCATTGTGTAAGTTGAATCTTATCACAAACACAAAGTAATTAATGTACCTACTCAGTGCACTAAAAAGTTATAGCACAGAAATAAAAAGACATAATATAGGAATTGACTATTGTATACGAGTATATTGTTAGGTTAGGTATACAATTTTCGTGTTGTCAATAAGTTGCAGTGCGTGACAGCAAAACGGGCACAAAGCCTTAAACCAGTCCAAGGCATTACATTCACCAGTTGACGTTCTGCAGTTCTTGTGTTACTTTGAATGCATATACATACCTAGTTAGTAGGTAACTACTGTCATACCGCAGCGTAGCCAGTTGTTGAAGTAACTGTGGCCAATTCAAGGATTTCTTGTTTTCAAATATGGGCATATAACTATTTTGTATCTATTAACTTTAAAAAAAATGTTGTTTCTAAGTGCAATTGCAATTAATTGATTTTTAATATCACAAGTATATTATTATGACTCATTTAAATTACTTAGTTATTTCTAAAAGCAATCATTTATACTGGTACTATAATAAAATCATCATTGCTTAACTTTTAATTGACGTTAAACGCTCGTTGTTATTAATGTTAATTATCTGAATTCTTAAGTTATTGCTCACGCGTTTTCATTAAATCTGACGAACTGTACAATGCCGGCAACGGGTCGTTTACCCGACTTATTAATTTCATGTTATTTTTTTGTACATTTGCGTTCCAAATACAAACATTTTTTTAAACAAACTCACGTAGCTACCTATGCAGCTTAAAACAAAATAACAAAGTCAGTCGCGACAGACGACCGGCGCGCCGCGTCGTTGGAAGGTGAGGTAAGTTGACTCAGAAAGTAAGTAGGCAGCCGCTTACCTGTACAAATCAGCAGCAAAGTAAACGGTGAAAGCAGCCGGTTGGTCCTCATGTTGGCAGTCTGCACTCAGACCAATTTTCTACACGATGTTATAGCACTCTCAAACAAATCCTGCGCCCATCTTGAAGGTGGTTCACAATTAATTAACAAATCTTAATTACACCATAACTGTCTTTATTTTGTTTTACACACTGCAGCCAAATAACACACTGCCCAGTAACACACTTTTATTAAAGTTTCGAAGAATTCGTAACGTACAAACTGTTTTATTAAACTTAGTTCACTTTATAAACTAACTATCACATTTTCAATCCAAGGAGTTAACTTTGGCGCGAGATTAGTCAGAACGAACCGCAAACACGTCACGTTCGAGCAACGGTCTGCCCAAGGCTGGCTCTAAACCGGTGGGTGCGAAAGAGAGAGCGACAAACAAGCAGCAAAGAGGTTTTCGCTGTCCGATCCGGTTATTATGGAGTGGCAACCTAGCAACGGACGCGGAGACGCCATTACCTGAGCGCGTCGCGAGTTTGGCTCTAGATGGCGGCACTGTATTACAATTTAAAATTCTATGCAGGTTCTGTTCAGTGTGTAGAGTCGAGTGTTGACCGTGAACAAAGCCAGCCAAAGAAAAAAGCAAGAGTAGTAGTAGTAAGTAGGCGCTGATAGTAACTGGAGCCAAGACAAAGCAGCGCGCATCCCCACGTGTTCAATTTATTTTTAGGGGCCGTTATTTTTTAGTTTAACTATCATTTTCAACCTTATTAGTCAACGGTAATTATTTATTATTTTAAACTTTTGCAACAAAATACTACATGGCGGACTGTACTGAATACCTGAGGCATTTCCTACCTAAAATTTAGCCTATTTCTCCTCTGTTACATGTTTTAATATGGCACAAACATTATTGTGTTCTGTTCTACGTTCAGTTTGTTTTTTTTACGTAAAAATTGGTTTTTAATATTTTAATTGTTTGTAGCCGAAGTGTGGGACATTTACCCAGTTTAATAAAACATATGCTGTTTACATTTTTCCTTTTTTTGGTGGTGGTGGCTGCCCAGAAAATCTTTCGTGTTTTTGCAGTTACCTAAGCTTGCGTATTATTTAAAGCTTTTCGCCGGCCGTAATATCAGCTTATACCGTAAAGATTTTAAGCAGGCAGCTTTAACAACATCTCTAAAGACTAAAATGTTCAAATAATTTTTAACACACATTTTGTTGCGAACAAATTACAAAAACACAAATGTTGAAAAAACTTCCACGAGCAGGATTTGAACCTGCACCCTTCTGACATTCCGGGTCAGGTGCTCTTCCAATTGAGCTGTCGTGGTTCTAACCAGCCCGCCGAAATTAATCAACACTTTTTACTTTGAAAGAAAAAATGTTTTTAACATTTGTGTTTTTATCTCTAAAGACTAATATTTTATTGGATAGATCAGAGTGTATTGTTTTTTTTTTCTAATAAATAACATACTTTTATTGTTCAATTCAAATAAAGACATGATTAAATGTTAAGTGAGACAGTTCCAGAAATAAAGTAATAAATTGATCAATCTACTCGACCGAACCTCTCTATAAAAATAAAAATAAAAAATGAGAAGAAAACATTTCAACAAGTACTGCTCTGACACAAAGGACATCGAGGAAATTTCATGTTACCAGTACAAAAATAGAAGAATTGTTGACATGGACTTATACAGTAACTGTATTTAACTAGTTCTTTCTATAAATATATATAAGTTTGTATATTTATATTTCTTGCGAACAGAGTTTAAACGTCTAGGTATAGAACACGCTTTTTCTGGAAATTCCGTTCTAGCCCGCTCGCGGAGTTCATACAAGAATGCTGACTTTTCCATTTCGTATAAAACTTATACGGCTAATAAAGTATTATCCAATCAAATAATAATGTCACCTTTGATCTGAGAAGTATCTCTAAGTGCTCTCTCAAGTACTTAGTAACTTTAATAAGACTTTAAAATTGACAACACAGACCGGCTCTAAAGGACCAATAAACTTTATTGATTAATATTTGACTAACTACTCAGGGTAATGTAGTTACAGTTTACAGTGTCAATAATCTAAATCATTTGTTCAGTTTAAGCTACAAGTAGCTCTTGTGAATGTCACTGTCTACGGTTCGTACAAAAACTATACAATTATGAATATATTGAGATGCAACTGTCAGGACACTAATCTCATTTAAAAAATTTCTTAAGGAAGTTCGTGATCCTAGTTTATAGATTGTTCTTATTGCTCGTTTCTATAAAATTAATATAGTTTCAATATCAGCCGCTGTTCCCCAGAGTAGGATACGACATGCATGACACTAAGAAAATAACTAAAATAAACTGTTCTAGCAGTTTCAACGTCTGTTAAGTCCTCGCGCGCCATATATACGCACGGTCGTACACAAGGTGGCCCGCTAATTATACCTACAGCGCGGGACGGGTTAACTGCCTAATTTTTCTAATGGCTTAAGCAGCAGCACTGAGTTTACCTGCCATTTTCGATATATGAGGATTCCATTGAAGTTTTGAGTCAAAGGTTATGCCTAACAAGACTGTCGAATCTACCAAATCTAATTGATTACAGTTTATTCTAATATCGGTTGGTTCATTTCTGACATTTGGTTGTATAAATTTAATATATTTTGTTTTCTTAGCGTCAAGCTGTAAATTATTAAAAGTAAACCAACGGAGTACCTCTGAAAGAGCTTATTTACATTTTCATAATTGGTGCTAACTAGTTACATCAAAAATGAGTGCAGTATCATCTACAAAGAATGGCAAGTCATTAATATAAATCAAGAATAGAAAAGGACCTTGAATCGACCCTTGTGGAACTCCCATTTTTACATGAGAACCAGATGATTTAGTACCATTTATATCGACAGTTTTATTCTAGAGCTGAGATATTTTAGTGCAAAATCTTTGAGACCGTAACAATGTAGCTTCATCACCAGAGTTCGGTGCTCAACGCAATCGAAAGCCTTGGACAAGTCGAAAAAACTCTAAGAGCGTTTTGAGACTTCTCCCAGGCATCAAATATATTATGTTTTATTAGAGCAACACCTGCATTAGTAGTAGAACGATCCTTAGTAAAGCCATATTGCTTACTATATAAAAGGTTGTTTGTGTTAAAATATGACATCAACTGTTCGAGTATAATTTTTTCATAATTTTTACTTAACGCTGGTAATATTGAAATGGGCCGATAGTTACTGGGGTCTTCATTGTTTCCTGATTTGAATAAAGGTATAACTTTACTTAACTTTACAAGATCAGGAATGATTCCTATATCGACACAGTTATTTAAAAAATCAGCAAGATAAAGTGCAATAGAATTAATAATATCCTTAATTACTGAGTCCTTCCTACATTTCTTAGAAAGATACATAGTATCTGACGTCAAACTAAAGTTATTAATAAATTCATTAATATCGAAATGTAAAATAGTGTCACTATGACGACAAATCGAGTTAAACAGTATTAAATTTAAGTCATAAATACAGGTTAAATTTGTACAATAATCCTAGGTATGAACCAAACATTATAATTTATTTTTCAGTTGGATGTAAAGAGCTTTGAGGAAAGAGGATCAATCACCATGATGAAGAGTAACCTTCCATTGAAACTGAAGCGCAAACTCATCGACATGTGCAATTGTACAACTTATAGGTCGCAGACTGGGTCCTTGTTGGAAATCCAGACTCAGGATTTGCCAGCGGGAATTATATGATAGGATATGAAGCACTGTGTTTCTTGGAGTGAAGCTAACTGAACGCATCCGCAACGCCGCGTCAGCCATACTGCGCTCCAAAACTAAAACATCGATGTAGATAAAAATGCCGGAAAGCTGAAATGGCACTGGGCCGGCCTCATCTGCCGCATGCCAGACGCGATGTGAGCCAAAATCTCCACAATGTAGAGCCCTATGACAGCGAGGAACGAACATGACGCCTTTAAAAAAATACTGCAAATGGTGGCGCAAAATTGTGAGAGCGCCGGGAGTGGGGGAGGCTATTGCCCAACAATGAGATAATACTGGCTTACTAAAAATGTAACTATTTTTCAGTTCTAAAAGCCCGATGTTTTATTAACTTAACACGTGTTGTTTTTGGTGCAAGCCTTTATGTTTGATCATTAAATAGCATTTAATTAACATTTATTAAATAATACCTAGTATACCTGCTATTAGTTAATGTAATTAAGGAGAATACTACGAAATAGTTGCGTAACTTTAAAATTTTACAGATTATACTTATACTTATTATTGCTCTGATGTCGGGGGTATTTGATATTTTTTAATTTTGGATTAAAAGTGGTGTATTTTTATGTCTCAGCTCGATTTGTAGGTATTGAATTCATGCGACCGGGATGCTGTAGAAGTCGTGAAAAACTGTTTTATGTTTTGGCTGCAGGGATTAATTGTATTTATCCATGGCGTAAAGAATTTAAAAAAAGAATATATGTTTGGAATTCACTCAGAACAATAAAAAAGCTTTAGTTATTGTTCTGAGGGCATTGACATATTTCCTCCGCTTTCATTTTTAAAACAATATTTTGCTGCTGCAGGAGCAGCTGCAGGGATGGATTCATGCCCATGAAAACTAAATATTAAATAGAATAACATTCATTTGTTTGGAACTCAGAACAATAACTAAAGCTATAGAAACCGGAGTAAAATAGCAACACAAATACCTACATCAGTTCGTTTTATTTTTACTAATGAACCTAGGTGATACCTATTGGAAAGAGATAGATTGTTCTTTTCTTTTCGTAGTTTCGAAGGTTGTCACAGGAAATTATGACGTCATATTTGAGATAATGTGGTAACTTTATCGACTTTATAATCGATATAAATAATTGAAAACAACAACATAGTATTGTGTTGTCACTATATTTATTAAAAATACATTTTAAATTGACAATAAATAGACAATAATAGAACCCAAACAATTAATTGCACTACACAGCAAACTCATTGAAAAGAAACAATATTAATGAATCTACTCGCATTTTGTTTTTTACATTGAATTTTCGTTCACATATTTAATTAAACTTTTAAAAAAATCTTATTCATATCTATTTAAAGATAGGGCTAGTATGTATACATAAAAAAGGTAAAATGATCTTTGAAAACAATACGATATTAATAGTAGCAACTAATCTCACAGAATTTTACTTTTTATTTTTAAGTGCTAATTGCACTGAAGCTAAATTAAATATTTATAAAATACAGTAAAAAAATTAAACGCCCACCCCCAACCCAGCCAGGAATCGAACCTGCCCCCCAACCGCGTAACACTCTCGCTTTCGATCGCTTTGTAGGCGAAGCCCTCGCCTCGCTTTCTATTATAATATCGAAATATAATATCGAATAATATCGAAAGCTATAGCCTATAGCTTTCGATATTGCTTTCATATTGCTTTCGAAATGACAAGATGACGCCTCCTCCTCGCCTCGCCTTCAAAGCGATCGAAAGCGAGAGTGTTAGGCGGTCGACCCCCTGGGTCTTCCGCAATCCGGGCGGCGGCAACACCGACCGCTATGCTATCGGAAAGGCTGACGTAAGCGCTGAATTTTGTTGCTACTTTTTACACTTTTTTTACTGGTTGCAACAACCTTTGGATAGATGGCACTGTGCCGCAATAAGCACTCAAAAATTAAAAAGGACTCACAAAATTTTTTAATTAAAAAAATAAAAACCAAACAAAAAACCCGCCTGCGTAAAAAATAATAAGTAACTAAATAGAAAATCAACTGAAAAGGCCGGAACAAGATAAAAATTCAATTTAAGCAACATATACGTAACACACAGTCGGAGGTACGCACAAAATGAGAATAATTTGACTTATCATTAAATTTTATGCCTCCGACTGCATTATACACAAATGTTCAAATAATTTTTAACGCAAATTTTTGTTGCGAACAAATTACAAAAACACAAATGTGGAAAAAATTTCCACAAGCAGGATTTGAACCTGCACCCTTTTGACATTCCGGGTCAGGTGCTCTTCCAATTGAGCTATCGTGGTTCTAACCAGCCCGCCGAAATTATTCAACACTTTTTAGCGTCTATTCTTTCAGCTACCGACGTCAAACTATTTGACGACGGGCAGATAATATCGTAGTTTTAGCAGTCGTTAAAACCTACCAACCCGCATTGGGTCAGCGTAGTGGCTTATGGCCTGCCCTCTCAGTATGCATTGTTCATATAGAAAGACCTATTCCCAGCTGTGGAACATTTACAGGCTGATAAAATGACAAAACTAAGTATAATATTAGAACTGTTCTAGCTATCATGGTCAATTACAATAGTTTACACACATTAGAATAATTATTTTTAACAGGGTTATAACTAATAAATAATTTACACACGATAAAAATAAACATGTTTTTATCGTGTGTAAATACGCGTTTTTTTTCCGCGTACCTTGATTCGTCATAAGTAATACAAATTAATAGACTCGGCAAAGTCATCATCACCATCATTATCATCATCATCAGCTCATTTTTATGTCCACACTGCTGGGGCACGAGTCTTCCCAATGGATGGATAGGGAGAACGGGCCATAAACCACCACGCGGGCCCAATGCGGATTGGTGGTTATTAACGACTGCTAATGCAGCCGGGATCAAAGACTTTACGTGCCTTCCGAAGCACGGAGGAGCTCGGGTTGATAAATTTTTTGATCACCCATCCGATGACCGGCCTTTGCGAAAGTTGTTTAACCTCAGCACTCGCAAACACGGCGCGTTAACCACTCGGCACAGTGTCTTGCAATTATTCAAACTGAGGTATTTACTCATGTGCATAGAGCACATGAGTAGATACCTCATATATTTAATTATATTTAATCTTATACAAAAAAAATAGCATTGAAGTTCTTTTTTTTTTGTTGAAGTTGACGTAAATAAGAATTCAAATACATTGTATGAAATGAATAGGCAGCTCCCCCGCCCGGAGCCTGCAATCCGTCGCACTCAAGTGCTGCTCCTTACATTGTTTCACTGAGAGCGTATTTTCGTTCGCACTCGATACTTTTACGCTTTCGAGTAGCGGGTCAAGATTCGCGTCATTGAAGATACGCTCGTCTCAACACCCGAAGGTCGCACTTTGGAAAAAAACAATCGCGCTTTCATTCAAGACTTCAAGTGTTCAACACGCCCGACACGATTTGTTTACAGAAATTAATGTTTGAAAAACGCGTTCAGGTCCGATAAATCGGTGATCGATTTTAGTGTTGGTGAAAATTAAACGTATGAAATTCTATGTTGCAACGGACACGTCCTATAAGTCGGTCATAAAATCTATGATCTATACTAATATTATAAAGCTGAAGAGTTTGTTTGTTTGTTTGTTTGGTTGAACGTGCTAATCACAAATACTACTGGTTCGAATTGAAAAATTATTTGTGTTGAATAGTATAGACCTGTGTCGATCGCGACTGATCGAATCGTTTTGATTCGATCGCAACCTGTGAGCGATTCATCGAATCACGGATCTTTAAAAGATTCGATGATAATTGACCCGGTAACAAAACAAACCAAATTGCACTTTATTCCCATATTATAACCGTAACTAATTGCTTCACTTGCTTGTACAAATGATCGGGTCGTGCATTCATTTACATACAGTACAATACATTATAAACAGGCGACATGCCCTTAGACGTACACAAAATATTTATGATATGACGCTGGAATGATATGGAAAATATATAATTTAATGTAATATTTATGTCATGATTCTATCTAGTTAACCTTTCGTCACTCTGCCGTACAAACAAAACAAACGAACTGTGACCCAAATGATCGAGAAGACCGAATCATTTTAACCCGATCACCACACGAGTGGGTAATGATCGACCCGGGTTACGACAAATGATCGATTGACACAGGTATAGAATACTCCATTTATTGAGGAAGAGTATAAGCTATACATTATTCGCTAATCAACGCGGGTTAAACCGTGGGGCACAGCTAGTAGGTGATAAAACCTCGCTGAAAATATCTGTCCGATTGTCAGTGCTACAAAAAGTCGGTCGTGGGCGGGCACCCACCGTTACCATGCGCTTTTACAGCAGTATTCATCATCTCAGCCAAAAAGACGTCCACTGCTGGACAAAGGCTCAAGGATAAATAATTTTGAGGGGAATTTGCCATAATCGCCACGCTTGGCAGGCGGGTTGGCGATCGCAGTAAGGTGAGAATAATCACAGAGAGACGCTGCTGCCCATCCTCTGGAATGGTCCCATAGTCGCCTTCTACGACACCCACGAGAAGAGATGGGGTGGTGCAATTCTTTACCCCCGGCACCACACGGCAGTATTACTGCAATGTTATTGCAGTTGTGAAAAAGAGACGCGTGTATATACGCCGCTACACGCGTCTCGTTTTCACAACCGCAAGAACACTGTACTACAGGGTGCCTAGTGCGAGAAAACGAGAATTTGCATGGCAAAATCTTAACTCTTCTCGTATGTCGCCAGGAGGCGCTGCTACGATGCCTTACTAATTTTCGTTTTCGTAAACGTATTAGAAAGAATACGGATAGTAAACAAAACACACACTAGGCGTCCAGAGCTCATTGTAAGCCATCCGTCTCGATTATACAAACCATAAATTATTAATGCGATGTCTTTAGTGTCCCGCCCAATGCAATGTTGAGCAGAGGGCTCCTTTCCCGCTTCTATTTCTTTGCCAATAAATCTCCACTAAATGTTGGCAATGCAGGCATGTAGGAGGAACGACGGGGTGTGTGACGAACACACCATCTTTTTTCTGTGATGATTAGCTACATCGCCGTTAGTACTAACAACCCAAAGCTAAATATATATAACTAGCTGACCCGGCGGACTTCGTACCGCATTGACAGTTTCTATGACAACAAAATAAACGAATCGTTAAATAGTTTACGCGTGAAAGGGTATCACACAAACAAACAAACTCACATTTTTAAAAATAAGTCTTTGATTATACTCTTGGGAATATATGTACATGCCATTCCCTCTGGAAATCTTCTGACATTGTTTTGATCGTGATCAAGCAGTGTAGCTTGAGGAACCCTTTAAGTTTCTCGCCGCCTCTAAACAGTCCGGTGACGCTGTAAAGGCCGTCTACAAATAACAGCAATCTCTCTCCTAAAAAATTTTGAGCTTATCAGCGAAACCAATCTTTTCTTATATATTGATTCAACCTTTTTTGATAAAATCGGATTGAGTTTTCAAACATGTGTGAAAATAAAATGTAATTTAAATCAAAGGAGTATTGATATCAACTTCGTAACAAATCACCGCCAAAATAATTTTCTACCCCTTTTTAACCCCGTAGGGGATGAATTTCAATAAAATACGAAACACGTCTTTCATCAATTCTGTTAAAAAATATTTATGCAAAATTTGAAGTAGATTGTTCCAAGGAATCACGTTGTCCCATACAAACTTTGCCCCCCTTTTTGAACCCCTTAGGGGAAGAACTTCGGAAAATCATTTCTTATTGGATGCCTACGTCATACAAAGAACACACCCTCCAAGTTTCATGTCTCTACGATCAGCGGTTTAGGCTGTGCGTTGATCGGAGATAGGTTAACAAAAAAATATATTAAAAATATTAAATTTCATTATCTTTTAAGCCCTTAGAAAATCATTTTCTTAGCTAACTTTATTAAGCACACTTAAAATTATGCACCCCAAAGCCACGGCTGACGGCTGCCATTAGTTGGAGGACTTTACAGGACTTTTAAAATAATGTGTTGGAAAGAAAATTCTTTTGCGATGTAAGAATGTTTTAACACTGGACTTAAATGCTAATACATAGTTTGGTCACGTTGAAGACATGTGTGAAATAAAGGCTTTAGACAAATTGTATTCTATGCTTTAAAAAACTTTTTCTGTCCGTTTAGACAGAACTTATGTGTGTTTCAAATAAAAATAACTTAACTTTTACTTAGAAATAAATATATTGCCATAAAAGTCTCCATCGAAATGTTTTAACTACTGAGGTTATTTTTATCAGTAACTGTCGGAACTTTACAATACTATTTTGGCAGTGAGTAGGTAGTGACTGAATAAAAGAGAATTAAGTTTCTGAATGATTATAAATAATAAATAAATAAATATTAAACAACATCACATACACTCTGACTCCAAAGACTTGTGTTATGGAAATCAGAAACAATGACAACGGTACCACAACCACCCAGACCCGAGAAAATATAGAAAAATATCGTTTTTCTACATTGACCCGACCGGGAATCGGACCCGGGAACTCGGAGATGGCAACATTCTCAGATTATAGGCAGCACCAGAAACCGGCGTACGAGCCACTCGACTACGAAAGCTGTGGGGGCTGAAGTAGGGCTGGATAACACGATTATCAAACCTTAAAATAAATTTACACTACCAACATGGCTATTATGGCAACCGACCAAGATAAGATGGTGCTAGCAATAGAAACAGTCAACAGGCCAAGATGTGCTGGCAATTGAACCCGATACTTCTAGGTCTGAGAGACCGGTAGTCTTATAGAAGAAATTATTTATTAGTGTGTCAATTTGCTTACATGTTTTGATTGATCGACGACGCGACGGGCCGTATTGAACGCGGACCGTAAACGGTTTGGGAGACGTCACTGTGAACGATCATTATAGCAAATTATTTAAGAATATTTTATCGGGGATCCATTTTTTTGCTCTGATATTCTGTGACGCTGTATAACAACTATTCATAGTCAACAGGCTTATTCAATCTTTCAAGCTAAATAAATGTGTACAAAATATGAAAGACATGTTGATCCGGGACTGATTGCTGTTAACGGTGTAGACCTCGAAATTGTTTCCGAAAATGTTTACTTTGACCAAACATTCAAACTAGGAAGTAACAAATTTGAGAAGGAAACCAATAGAAGTATTCGACTGGGCAAAGTACCATTTGGTACTCAGTTGATTCTCTTAATTATGAATAGTCTGACGACGTAAGTCTATAATCAGTGAACACTCACGGTTCAGCGAGCTTAGGACCGAGCTACGCTCGGTAATACTCTGTGGGATCAAATCTGGAACGACATATTTTTGGAGAACCAAAATAATGAAATAGTTTGAAGGATTATCAAGCTGTATTTTCAGTGGGCTGGTTATATTAATCGCGGGACCAATAACAGTTGGGGTAGACGTGTTCTAGAGTGGAGCCCGCGGCTCGGCAAACGTAGGACGCATTACAGCGAGATGAAGCGACGATACAATATATACAATATGGCTCGTTGCAGTTGGATGAGAAAGCCGAAGATCGGGCTCAGAGGCCCACATGCAGCAATAGACTAATTGAGTTAATTATGATAATGATAATGAAATGAGAAGTTTAAAACTTGTTTATTTATGTTGGAATGCTACAAAGGTTGTTTCCAATTGCGATAAATGTAATACTTTTCAAATATCTACCAAACCAATTTTTTTATTAATTGAATGAATGGCTGGACCCAAATATATAAAACATAGTTTGTTATTATTTTATAATGATTATGGTTATAGATAACTTTACGAAAACTTTATTGCAAAGAAAATTACAGTTTAAAAATCATTTTTTTATAAATATTCTGTACACTAAGTTTAATAATTATTTGTGCCTAAATCTTGTGATTCAACCACTACCGAGAGTCTGGAAGAACCCATATCAGTACTCGTACAATGGTTGTTAGTGATAGTACGGTTTATTTCCTGCCGAATATAACACGCAGCTTGAAATCGCGTGACAATTAAGTAGATTTGAAAAGAAGATAATGAAATAATACAATTTGACAATTTCATGCCGGTGACATAGTTACCACGTGGTTAACATAACATCAGAACAATTATTTCATTTAATAGCCTCTTATCAGGAGAACTTTTTTGTTAAACACGCGGAACGTTATAAATTTTTACAATATGTTGTTTTCTGTTCTTAACAATTTCAAACCTTTTTTTGAGCTAGATAAAATGCTTTGGGTTAGGGGCGACCCCGGGTTACGTGGGAATACCCTCCTCATTCTAGTCCAGACACTAAAGCTTGGCGAGGGAAGGGGAGGTATACCCACTAAAAACCTAGTACCTATATGTATGACACCTATTCCTTCTCAGGATCACGAATGGCAAGCACCGAGTTAACAATTTGAAACCCAACATAACCTAGGAGTGAACTAATTGAACACCCAACTTCTATACTTATATAAAAAAGCATATTTTTACAGAATTTGGTTTTATCAATGGACTTTACAGCGCAACCGAGTTTATTGTCAGCGAGAAAATTCTGGTACCTTAAGCCATAGTGACCGAAAATTTCTCATACGTTTTCAAGAGACTTGCGTCGATAAATTATCCATTTTAAATGATGGGAATAATGAAAAAAGCCTCCTGTGTTTTTCCAGCTCTTCTCGGCCGAAGGCTCTTCCAAATTCCGACCTGTTTAAATTGAACTTTAGTTTGTTTTTATTTAGGTTTTAATAGTTATGACGCAGTGTGGAATAGCCTCCAACAAGGTAGAACGAAGATCTGGTGAAGGTTAGCCGCTGGATGCGAGCAGTACAAAATCGGTTGCTGTAAAATTCTTGCCAGCCTTTGTCCAGCAGCGGACTTCTTCTCTTTTGGCTGGGGCGATGATGATGATAATGATAATGATGACGTCAATAAATGCCTGTCAGTGTGAAGGTTGTGATTCAGCCATAAACGGTATCAAAGCGGCAGCGCAAGCGGCACGGCAGACGGCGCTGGCGCCGGACAATGTTTAATTGTACACAGGTTTGTATTGAGCTGTGCTTGATGGCTGCGCTGCGGGTCGTTTAGCTTAAAAAATATCTAAAAAATCGCAACCAGAACTGTGTAAAAAGTTCCACTTTGATGTATAGTGCTTGTTTATTTTTAGAAAACAAAACGTCATTCAATATTTAGTTTGCTTTGTCAACTGCTCTTTCTATAAAGCTAGCGAATATTCTGTTAGTTGCTAATCCTTACTGTAAGTCTACAATACAAACATTCTCGATAGCATCAGATGAACGAAAAATGTCATATAAACTTAATATACGAGTATGCCCATTATAAATTTTCGTATCGAATTGCAAGGAAGTTTTAAATGTATACTACTATTATAAAGCTGAAGAGTTTGTTTGTTTGTTTGAACGCGCTAATCTCAGGAACTACTGGTTCGAATTGAAAAATTATTTTTGTGTTGAATAGTCCATTTATTGAGGAAGGCTAAAGGCTATATATTACATCACGCTATGACTAATAGGAGTGGAACAGTCGCTAATTAACGCGGGTGAAACCGCAGGGCACTGCTAGTCTCAAATAATACAACTTCACACTTTCACAGATCCAATATGTAGTTTATAGAAACTGTGCAATATATAAATGAGCTGAAGTTATTTCACGAATTTCGCTGTAAATTACATTATTATATCATCACATTATTATATTCTTATATCATATTGACATTTTATGTTTACTTTGGTTTTTTTGTTATTATTATTTTATTTTCTTAAATTACCTTACAGTTTTGAATTATATTTATAATTATTTGACCTTTTGTTAATGTATAGTAATTTCTATTGTCTTCCTAATTATTTTACTATTTTCGCAGTAAGTATCATGAATAAATAATTTGCATTTGAATTTGAAACAACGGTCCCAATATGTTTAAAGAGTTGTGATGCCTCAATAAGCTCATCGATGTGTCAAAGTTTTCTTCATTTCTGCGTATCAACATTTGTATAACGAACAATCGTAGTCGATATACCTATATTGGGTCAAACTTTCTTTGAACTTCGACTTCGGAACTAATTGAAGGTAATATCACAAAATAACGACACTGTAGAAGGTAAGCTTAATACATATCGCACTCGAGCAACACACAGGGAGGGAGAACGGGCTACAAACCACCACGCGGGCTTGACGCGGTTGACGACTGCTAATGCAACCGGAACCAACGGCTTTACGTGCGTTACGGCTTACGAAGCATGGAGGAGTTTGAGATAATACATTTTTGGTCACCCATTTAAAGACCGGCCTTTGCGAAAGTTACTTAACCTTAGCAATCGCAGACCGGGTGCGTTAACCACTGCGCCATCGAGACCCTCTCACGGACACAGAATCTCGGACCGTCTCAGATCAGGGGATCTATTTTTGAATCGCACGTATAACATTGTGTTGTCGCATATGACTTAAGTCACACTCGTCTTCCAAGTCGCATAACGCCGATTTTCCGTATTTTTGAATCGTTCGTTTCAGGTGCTGCAACCATAATACGAAATGTTGGATGTTATCCGTTCCACGAAGAATTTAGAGAAAACCGGTAACAACCGCAATGAAAACGTAACGCAATATCCATGTTTCTATTGGCTGTTAAAAAAAACCTTTGCTTTTTAATAGAAAAGACTATCAATGACACAAACAAACGAGTGACATAACATTGACAACGCATTGATTTTGACGGTTATTCTATCAAATGCTTTCCAGATTTAAAAATATGGAAAGTCGAAAGAAAATCAGTAGAAACCAAGTGCTTGACTCGAGGCGAAGGAATAAAAAATAGAGCCCCAGTCCGAGCGCTGCTGTTGCGGGATTCCGGCGAGTCCGTATGAAGTTGTCTAGTGTGCGTTGCTCGAGCGCGTTTGTATAAAGCTTACCTTCTGCAGTCTCCTTATTTTGTGGCGATATAATGTTCCAGACGAGAAGCGCGAGCGGAGTAACACTTTCCGTGGGTATACTCAACGCACGAACTGATTAAACAAACTTGGGGGAATTGTTTTGTGTTTTTACCCTTCTGCTTAACTTCTTGGCGTTTCCACGGACTGTTGACGTAAGGGTAGGTAACTCTGTTTGTTTTATTTCCCTGTGGTCGGAAGTTGAACAAGAAATAAACGAAAGCACTTAAGAAAGTGTGCCCCGATTGTTGCCGGGAGAAACGGGTCTCTGGCGCACTTTACGAGTCCATAATTTCTGTAACACGACATTACTGACTCGTAATTTGGAACACGGTTTCTTAGTGTAACGTACGTGGATAAATGTGAATCAATTTACTTGCCAAAGAAAACGCTTCAATCTAGCTATCTGATTTAACTTTACATTTTAAACATTATGAAAGGAATGTCGAAAATGAGAATGACACTTGAAAAGAGTCGACTTGCCATCCTGAGCAAGGAGAAGCGATATAATTTTGTTGGGTTGTTGATCACCCATCCTGTGATCTGGCATTACGAAAAATGTTAACTTACAAGTTCACAACCCGGACGCAAGCTACAGCGTCATCAAGATATTCCAATAAAAAAAATTACGTTATTTCAGATGTAAACGAATAATATGCAATCCCGGAAATGGCTGATAACAACTTCGCTGTCCCAATATGAAACAATAGAATAATCAATTGTTATGTATCACATGTGACAGGGAAGTAAATAAGGTTCGGTGCGATGGACCATTATCATAGTCATCGTTGTCGTTGCTACACTAAAATAAGCTTTGGTGTGAACCGGGGCGGCCAGTGAAGTTTATATAAAATACTAATACACCTGAAATTATACAAAATCAAAATTCACAAAAGTTGCTTGTAACAATATATAAATATTTTTTTTGTCAATTCTTTCATAGGGAAAAGCACTAAGCCAATAATTCCTTTTTATTGATCTTCCTAAACAAAATATACTTACTCATTTTTTTATTGATTTTTCCATGGATAAAAAGTATTAAAGTATCATAATTCGTAAAGTTTAATACGTTGTTGTTGTTGTTGTTTAATTTGAAATAAGAACTCAAATGTATAGTAAACTTTGCGATTTGTATCCAATTATAGAAGGCAGTCTTCTATACAAACTGACGGATAACACAACCATATTATACACATTTCGTATCGTTAGCCCTGTCGTGAAATATTTACATACTTATTAAATAGTTAGATACTCAGTACCTACCTAAGTATCATTTAAATTTTAAAATAGCATCGTCTAATGAAAATATACGCGTTTCCGCATACTTTTCAACCCTCCTACAGTTCCGTGTCACGTAGTTGTGTAATGTGCATCCCGAGTAATAAAGCTCGATTTGAATTAACTCATTAAAAAGTCACTCGTCTTTCCCCTACCAGCAAGTTCCCATCAGCTTGACAAACCCTTAATGCACTTGAAACGTTAATATACATTTTTCATCATACGATAGTCGTGTCATTGTATCGTATCATCATCGTATCATCATCGTATCATCATCGTAGGAGCTCGAAGGCGCCCGGTCTGCGAGTGCGAGGTTAAGCAATTTTCGCAAAGGCCGGTCATCGGATGGGTGACCAAAAATATCATCTCCAGCTCCTCCGTGCTTCGGAAGGCACGTTAAGCCGTTGGTCCCGGCTGCATTAGCAGTTGTTAACAACCACCATTCATTCATTCATTCATTCATTCACCACGCATTGGGCCCGGCCGCATGGTGGCTTATGGCCCGTTCTCCCTATCCATCCATAGGAAAGGCTCGTGCCCCAGCAGTGGAAACATAAAAATAAGCTGACGATGATGATCGCACGGTAGTGGCACCAGTGTTCGACAGGAACCAGTAATCAACATTTTTTTCTTTAATCTTTAAAAATAGAAGTCAGCAATTAGTTTTAATCTTTAGCAACAATTAATAACAGACCACTTGCTTCCTAATAAATGTTATTTTTTAAGTAAGTATCCCCCGCTGGCAATCGAACCATGAACCTTTGGGCATGAGACCAGCGGCGGTCTTAACCACTAGAACACAGAGGCGGTTAAATTATTAATCAACTTGTTTTTAAGGGTGCCTGATACAATTAAGGCCTATACTCTAAAGCCGGTTCCCTATAATCTATCTATCTATTGTTTTGCCTACTATAGATAAAGATTTGACATAAGCTTATAATATACAAATACTACTTATAAGCATACAAATTATGTCAAATTTCTAACTCCAGTAAGCAAAACAACAGACAGAGAGAATATAGGAATCCGGCATAAAAGAACATTTACACACGAAAATTCGTTTAAATCAATGTAACATGAAGGTACATTTATGAATATTAGCTCTATGAAGCGGTACGGTAAGCCTTTAAGCCTTTGTGGTAGAGTGCTAGTAGTATTCGTAATGTACTTACGAGTAAATCTCTAATTCACTTACCAATATACGCGCTTCCCCGATATTTTGATGTGCAAAGTGCATTATTAATTAAAGATGACTGAGCTGTGTCTATGCCGGTTAAACGTGCTATTTGGTGGTGTACAAGCATATGATAATTTTAAGAATAATTAATTATCGATAGGACAAGAGCTAAAGAAATGCTGTTAAACTGTTTTCCATCTTTAACAAGATTACCTCAGGTTTAATTTAAAGGCCTTATAATGGTAGACGTAACTTATTATGGCCGTCTTCTGAGATTTGCAAATTGTTGATTTTTGATACATTTGGTTATAAAACATAAAATTTTCGCTTCTTTTTTTTCTTCAAACTCTTAACTGGTAACAGTTTCCGTGGATCCTTCAGAATGTTTGTTACACAGCGTAGTATTGTTCACAAATTTTGCAACGACCAACTTATAATTGCTTCATAAAAAAATATTCGAAAACATTTTTATCTTACAGCCACCAACTTGCCGAAGTTAAATACCATTTTGGACTAAACAAGTTACATTTGATTTGGGTTCAAGTGATGACATTTACTTGTAGTTCGCCAATCGGAGTCCTCCGAAGCATTGAGCGGTACAGGCGGAATAACAATGAGTTATTTAATTGGATCGACTTTGGTTCGGTTGAATAAATGTCTGGCTGTCAACGCTGACTTTTCGCTACAGATTTATTTCTAACGATCTACAGTATTCGACCTTGATCGTCATTTTGGGATATCAATATTATCATTAACTATTATACGTTTAAGTATAGGCATAATCATTAGGAACTATATATAACATCTGAAAGCTTAATTTGTTCAAACAAATCTTTACTTATTTTTTGGCCAACGTATTTCAAGTTAATAATTGTCTAATCAGGCAACATAGGCATTTGAAGTTTATTATAAAATGATCTGTCTAACATAAGTAGGCAGTCACGGTGTCTGAAACAAACCATGCTTTTGCGTGGATATTAGGTTTTTAATTTGTCTCAGCGAGTCAAAGTCAACCATTCCAAAACAAAGGCTGGCTGTTATTTTATTTGCCTAAATATAAAAACATAAAAAACAGGTGTCAGTTATCTAATTATTCCCTGATATTGATTCGAAATAGGCCAACAAATAATTTTATCAGACATGCAAAATCATACAAATTAAATAAAATTATTGAAACGTTATATAATGTTAATACATTCCATTATTACAATTTTATTATTCAATCGTCGATAGGTGGTCGAACAGGGAGATGCTAGAGTTAAATGCGAGAAATCATGGTTGACTCCCTATAGCATACGTAAGACTACTGATAACGTGAACTAATTCCTAACAGAAACGTATTCGCTTTCTGTAGGGGTATCCAGGACTATAATTACTGTGTTTACATCACAATAATAATAATAATTACTAACAAAACGAGTATATCAATGATTGCCTAAAGTTTGACGAACGAGATATTCATTAACAGATTAAATTCTTTTGAATATCCGTAAATTCATTTATGGTCTGATAATTTATTAAAATGCGAATCAAGGCCCATCGTTGGTTAGGTGACACCTAACCAACGGACACCTAATAGGTGTAGCAATGCATAAATAACATACTTTTCTACTGCTGTAGTTCAAGTAAGTATATTAAATTCAAATATATTTAAAAAAAACTTTGATACATTTTTGATTATTTTTCATTAAAAGCACATATACATATACCGCCGGTTGCACCAAAATTGATACACATTTACAAATTCAGTTTTACGTTTTACATAAACTATTCCGTTACTTTCACGAATTCGTAAATGTACGTTGCACCAACAAAATACCAGTAAAAGTATCAGTAAAATTACTTGCTACACAAATGAAGCGTTAATTTTACCATTTTACTGCAGTAGTTTTTTACTACCATGGTAGTTTTTATTTTACATGTAGTAAGCCATGATAATTAGCGTCATAAGTGTCAGTAGCGTGACGTTGATGGTTTGTTTATTATTGTTTGTAGTTTTGAAATAGTAATGAAAGTGCATTTTATAATGGAAAATAATATTTTTTTCCACCAATCCGCACTGGGCCCGCGTGGTGGTTTGTGGCCTGTTCTCCCTATCTATCCATAGGGAAGGCTCGTGCCCCAGCGGTGGGGACATAAAATGAGCTGATGATGATGATGATGATGATGATTATTTTGGAAGATGACATTCTGCAAGAAAAGTAAATATCTATCTACTTACAATAACGTTAGGTGCTTTATTGGGCTTTTTGGGGATAGGTCGTTATTGTTTATTTGTATATTTCGGGTTTTCATATACATTAGCGATGGTGTAATGATGGTGTTTCATTTCGTTGTGAAGTACCTAGCTCCCCGTAGGTATTAAAGTTAAGTTGTAGATTTGAAACTGATCTTGGAACTTCATGTTCAATACATCTGCAAATGTAATGTGCCGTGGTCTTGCTGATTCGATAGCGGCACAAAAATCGCTACCTTCAATAAGCATTTGGTCTACTCTAATATTTGTTCTCCGACGACGGCGAGTGATATATTGAAAAATTTCACTATCACTGTCAGAACTTGTGGAAGACATTATCGTGATTTATTCTCTCAGAGCACGTTTCTTTAAATAAATAGAGCGTTTTCTAACCTCCAACACGAATTGCAAACACGAACGAACTGTCAAAATCTTATACTTTTACGTTATGAGCAGGGTTTGAGCTACGTAAAAAGTAACCGTATAATGTAACCGTAAAACGTATCGCAAAGCGTGGTACAACAACGTTTTACATTATACGTTTACTTTTTACGTTACTTTTTACGAATTCGTAAAATGAAAATTTTGGTGCAACCGGCTGGTAGTGTTTAAGTGATCGAGCTATTCAGCTAATATTGTTTACTGTTCATTCAAGTTTGCTCATAGTACCTACTTACAATTCTGTAACGTAGCCCTGAAGAAACAAAGTCACGATATACGATATATATAAATGGTTTTAAAGTTTGTGTTTTTGTCATTTGAGGTAGATATTAGCCACTCAAAGAGTTGCTTATAGCGGCTCGTTACAATGCGTATACACATCCTTATTTCATTTCAATTAAAATATTAGAATCTTGAATTAGATTGTGAGCCGGTCTCATGCAAACTTTTCTTTATTTTATTTCTTTGCCGGTTATGCGGTATTTCTTACAGATTTACCTACATAACAGAATATGAAACAACAACACAAAACAATATTGTATGTAGGTAGGTACAAAATGAGTGCAACAATTGTTTTTCATTTAATTTAATTTAAATCGCGACCGTTTTATGAGCGTTTCAAACTTTTAAAAAATAAAATTACTTATCTCTTTTTTTAAATGTTTACATTGTCAGACTCCACAGAACGTTTGTGCAAAGCTTAGTATTATGGGTTAGAGCGAGCTTTAGGTTGCCGGCCACTGTTTATGTGTCATCTTATTAAAGGAGTTAAAATGTTTGGAGGGGACAAAAAGTGTAGCGCCTTATTAAATTTCGTTCTCTAAAGTTTACGCTGATACTACTACTTTTGTAATAAAATGTTTAATTTATACTTACGGCTAGTTGTCTCGTATATTTTGCCAATTTCTATATTTCTTATGGAATAATAAATAAATAGGCGTAAGTTTTTAGTTTACATAATTTTTCGTACTACTTTTAATTTTACATACACTTTAAACTATCGCGTTCCATTTTAAGCAAGGTTTTATAACGGAGGTTTTCTAACTAAACTAAACTACTTAGAAAAGGTATCTGAGGCATACCTTTACAAATATACCCTCGACGCGACACGTTTCGACCAATAGCAAGTAAGTAGTTTGCGTTAATACCAGTTATAAAACTTAGTTGGATCTTGACGTGCCTTGGCGTGTCTTAGCGGGAAAGTGAAAAGTCATGTCTGCGGTTTCGTTTTATTTTCTAAATTTTGTGTTATGTCGATTATTAATGCCCTGTGTGGTGCCAGGGATAAAGAATTGCACCACCCCATCTCTTCTCGTGGGTGTCGTAAAAGCCGACTAAGGGACCATTCCAGAGGATGGGCAGCAGCATCTCTCTGAGGTTACCCTCACTGCGATCGCTAACCCGCCTGCCAAGCGTGGCGATTACGGCAAATACCCCCCATGATGATATGCACACCAGCAAAAACCGGCCCCTAGTCCCCGCGGCCCTGGTCGCCCTAGCTACGGTAGCGGCCAAGGCAGCGACGGGGCAGGGGGTGCTAAGAATCTCCGGCAGAGAAATGGCTACCGCCAACAACGAACTCTGACCCTGGCAACATTTGCAGTGCCAAGTGACGACACTAAAAACCGATGACGGCAGAACTGTCACGACCAGTTCCGATGTTATGGGAGAGGTCGAGAAGTTCTATGGAGAGCTTTACACATCCACACGGCCATCTGTACAAAGCTTAGCTAAAGACCCCAGAGCTAAATTAACCGGGCTCTATACCGAAGACATCCCGGACATCAGCCTGTACGAAATTAGTATGGCTCTCAAACAGCTCAAGAACGGCAGGGCACCAGATGCTGACGGAATTACGGTTGAGCTTCTGAAAGCAGGCGGAAGACCGGTACTCGTAGCTCTTCAGAAGCTATTTAATTCCGTTGTACTAGGGGCAGAACGCCAGAGACGTGGCACGAAGGTATAATGGTACTGTTATCCAAAAGGGCGACAAAACCCTGCTGAAGAACTACAGTCCCATCTCACTTTTAAGCCACGTCTACAATGAATAACGATTCGTCTCGCACAAAGATTTGATGACTTCTATCCTATCGAACAAGCCGGTTTCCGAAAAGGCTTCAGCACCATAGACCACATACATACGCTGCGGCAGGTTATACAGAAGGCCGAAGAGCATAACCAGCCTTTTGCTTAGCGTTTGTGGACTATGAAAAAACCTTCGATTCGATTGAAACATGGTCCGTGCTACAGTCTCTCCAGCGGTGCCAAATTGACTACCAGTACATCGAAGTGTTGAAGTGTTTATATGAAAACGCCACAATGTCAGTCCGTCTTCAGGACCGGAGTTCGAAACTTACCCAGTTGCAGCGAGGAGTGAGACAGAAAGATGTGATATCTCCGAAACTGTTCACTGCTGCACTGAAAGATGTTTTCAAGCTTCTGGACTGGAAAGGACTCGGCATCAACGTCAACGGCGTATACATCACTCACCTTCGATTTTCTGACGATTTAGTGGTCATAGCTCTGAAACCCTGGAACCTCAACAGAGTCTCTCAACAAATGGGTTTTAAAATGAACATGGAGAAGACGAAAGTTATGTCGAACTCACGTGTCGTACCCACTCCTCTGAAGATTGGGGACTCTGCCCTTGAAGTTGTGGACGATTATGTTTACCTGGGACAAACGGTCCAGCTAGGTAGGTCCAACTACAGCTAAGAGGTCAATCGTCAAATCCAATTAGGCTGGGCAGCGTTCGGTAAGCTACGAAATATCTTTTCGTCCGATATACCGCAGTGTCTCAAGACAAAAGACCAGTGTGTGTTGCCAGTGCATGACATACGGGACTGAGACGTGGTCGCTCACTATGGGCCTTATCAGAAGGCTCAAGGTCACACAAAGACCAGTGGAGAGGGCTATGCTCGGAGTTTCTCTGCGTGATCAAATCAGAAATGAGGAGATACGCAGAAGAACAAAGGTAACCGACATAGCCCGAAGATTTGCCAAGCTCAAGTGGCAATGGGCAGGGCACATTGCTCGCAGGACTAATGGCCGCTAGGGCGGAATAGACCTTAAGTAGCGACCGCGTACCGGAAAGCGCAGTGCGGGCAGGCCTCCAACAAGGTGGACCGACGATCTGGTGAAGTTCGCGGGAAGCCGCTGGATGCGAGCAGCACAAAACCGGTCGTTGTGAAGATCCTTGGGGGGGGGGGGGCTTGGTCCAGCAGTGAAAGTCTTTTGGCTAAGATGATGATGGTGATAAATATTAATGTGAAATAATGGTGGATTAGTGTTCGTGAGCGTGCATGAGTGTTGGCAAATGTAACAAAACAGTGCAACATCACTTTTCAAATTCTTTCACGAAGTCCGTGTGAGAACTTAGTAAAGCCTCACAACAAATAATATTCACTCAATGGCATACAAAAGCTTTAACTTTCTGTTTTGTGAAGTAGTAGGTATACTCGCATTTGGAGATAAATTATTTCGTAAAAAGAGTTTTCTATTGACAGCTGTCAGGCGTTGAGAAATGGGTGGAACTGTTAATATATTCAGAGTATATCGGATGGGGCCAGCTGATTATTACGTATACAAAACGATATTAAAAGTGATATTGAATCTATTCTAGTCTTGTGTGTAAGTTTTATCAACTGTGTATTAAAAATATTTATTTATTTAACAGAACTCATTATGGCTATCGTCAACCTGATTATAATTTTTCAGGCAAGACAGCAGTCGAATATATATCAATTTATATTAATTTTTAAACTTTACAATAGCTTTTTGAATGTTAAAAAATATATAAATAATTAAGCTTTTGTCCTATTAAGTTTACACAAATACGACACATTTAATTTAAATCGCACATAGTCATCACACCACGGATCCTGCAGAGGTAAAACAATGTTGTTTTCTAAACATCAAGCTAAAATAATAAATTAAATAAACGCTAGTCCATCTATTTTCATTTTCATTTCAGCATAACTGCTAACAAACTCGTAAATCGAGGAGGTTTAATAAACTGTCAAAAAATGATTACCAACATAAAGTCTTTGCTAATTAATAATTTAACGTTTGAAAACTGCCAGCGAAAATGTTTGCGAGCTACTATAGATACATTCGGAAACAAATCCAAATCCAGCGTTCATTAATTTACAGTTAGTTAATTAAATACAGCGCGGTGTAATAAATTGAAACAAAGGAACCAAGATGTTGATCATGTTCAGGTACAATACGGGTGCGTTCCGTTTTACAAAAACGTTTTTTTACGAATGTCATGAAAGTATTCGGCAAATACGAATATTCGTATTCGTTGCATCACCAGAGATAATGCGACGTACGTGAATATTTACAGACAGCGGGACACAGTTATGCCAGTGCGTACAATAGCAGCTTATGACTTATTATGAGTCAGCTTTTGTGCACCCTTCAACAAATATAGCCATGATAACGTCACCAACGCAGTCGTCGTGATACGTCACTGATTACACAGCCTGATACAGATTTAGCTTCTGCGTACATCGAAAGGCACTTTCAATCATTTTATACGTGAAACGGCAGTCTACTCAATCAAATTATCCCCATTGGACCATCAGGGTGGATCGTGGTCTAATCTACTGTGCTATTGTGTATGTGGACAGGTCTAAGCCCACCAATGGGACGTTAATAAGCTGATAATGATGACGATATATACTCGAAATTCTGGAATGGCGGTTAGTGTACATACTGCATAGAGTAGTGCACACAGCATAGGTCGTGATGCCGTTCCCTCTAGAAAACCTCTGTCTGATGACGATTCGTTTCACACGGCTTGAGGAACCCTTTAAGTTTCTCGCTGCCTCCAAAAAAGCCTGGTGTGGCAATCAGCAAACTGACTCTTAAAGAAAATACAAAAAAATTTAACGCTACCAATTGAAATAAAAGTTTTTATGAATCTATGTTTTATTTTATGACATGACACAAAAGCGTTGAGCGACTTTGACACTGACCGTACGAAGACCCGGTTTAAACAGCGCATTTAGTAATATTTCGGAAACAATGTTGTGTTCTGAGTTTCCGATCGATAAGATAGCCTGTACCTCAGTAGTTGATGATTCAGGTGAAGTGTGCTACAATTATCGGCGCTTTGTCTTAAATAATACTAATATTGTTCTTGGTCGACAACTTCATGGTCCAAACGAAACAGAAGATAAAAAAAAGCATATCATATCCCCCTGACCATAAGCTCTTAAAAATCAGTATTATTGCAGTTGCGGAAACGAGAAGCCGCTACACGCGTTTCGTTTTCACATCTGCAATAATACTGCTATAAAAACACATGGTAACCCCTCTGAATAATGTCCTCTCTCAATACATTAATGTTAACTTGAAGCGAGGCTGTAGAGGCGCTCTCAGGTTCACCTTTCCGAACGTCTCTGACAATCTGTAAAGTATAAAGGCACTCCCTCGTGGGAATTATGTCTACCACAAGAAAACCTCAAGAAAATATTTTTTTAAACCTTTTGCGAACTGTAATTTGTTCGCAACAAAACTTGCGTAAAGATTATATTATATACCCATATATTTATAAATATAGCTTGCCTATTCTTAACTGATCTTTGATAACATTTTACTAGATATTTGTAAAAACTTTAAGATCTAATGTTGATGATGTAGTTGTTGACGTTTATTATGACTCATTTGACTTTTAAAGTAAGAATAGATAGTTTTGGTAAATTTGTCGGATAGAGCTACGATATAGCCAAATTGGTAGTGCACCTGATCCAGTATATCAGTATATAGTGTGCAAGATCAATACTGCTGGTGCATCAAAATAAATTAAATCCTTTCTTTACAATATAAAAAAAATTGCTTGCAATCAAGTTTGCGTAAAATGTATATACGTACCTATATTTATTAACCTTACAAGTGGTTTGACCTAGGATTGAGCATATTTTTGCGTCGCATTGGTATGGTTTTTACAAAAACAACATTAACATTTTCTAACCTTAACATTGACTAAATGTGTAAACCGCACCAAGCTATTAAAAAAAAAATTGGTTGTCTGTAAAGTCGGTTTACTGACGATAGTTGAACGTGACAACGAAACAATTTAAAAAAAAATTTCATAAAATTCTTCATTTAGAAAATCATTTTAAATTTAAAAAATAAAAATACAACAAAATATATGTTGTATTCGAAATCGGCACCCCCGAAAACCATGGAAATGATACCCATATTGATTTTACATAAAGAAGTTGCGTCCGCCATCTTGGATCTCAAAATAAATGTTGTATTCGAAATCGGCACCCCCGAAAACCATATCTATAACATAGATATCGCTCGCTAATTATCGCTCGCTAATGCCGCGTCATATCGCTCGCTAATGCCGCGGCATTAGCGAGCAATAATTAGCGAGCGAGGTAACGCGGAACTTTTTCGTGCATGCAGCCGGGTCTATCAATTTATAAGACGTTATCACGTCAAAAATAAAAATAAAGAAAACTTTTTTGTTTTATTCATAACCGGGAAATGTTTTGCATTCATCTTATGGATAAGTGATAAAAAGTGACGATAATACCGATGATCGATTGAAGCGCGCTTCTCTCGTAATCCTCATTCGGATGGATTGGTTAATCCCCTCTACAGATCGAAGCCAGAACCTCTGGAGCTGGGACCGAGGACTTTCCACTTTTTATTTCTTTTTAATTTCTCGATAAACAGGAATCTCTACAACCTATCCTTTCACGGCTATCAGTCTTTCAATCGCATAATGTACGTATAAACATCCAGAAAAGAAACAAAAAAGATACAAAAAGTTTATTTGGAAATCACTTAGGGATTAATACCTCCTTTGAATTTATTTTCTCGGCTCCGTTCCTCACATGCTGACCGCATTTTCTGGCTGGGATCCAGTCGTCTTGGTCGGTCTAAAGGTCTTAATAAAGAAAATTATTACCTCGTAGATAATTTATCACTAAGCCTTCTTTCAATAACACGATACTGTTCAAGTTAAAATAGCTATAATGACGAACTGACTGTTTTAGACCAATTAATAATTCCCGGAACATAATAATAGTATCGATTTTATAGTCGCTAAGATAAGATGGTGGTAGCTAACCGCCGCTGCCGGACGAAGTAAGAGCATTTTTTTTAATGATTGGATTTTTTTTACCACTAACTAAATCTAGTTCTTTCCAAAGTATTCTAAGTATTAATTACTACGTTAAGCAATGCTACTAATGCTGATGATGTGGTGGTCTTCGCCTTTTTCTGCCTAGTACGAATTTTTTCACCATTCGCCTAGTGAAATTTTATTTTGAGGTAACGAAGCAGTTCTAAGTTAGTTACAAAGTTTGTCACTAAATGGCGCTGCTGCCGATCGATTCCATACAAATTGTAACTACACTGGACCGCAAAGAAAAAGGGTCGGTTAGAAAATCTTCAATATATTCAAAAGTACCTGAACTATCTTTATGAAATAAAAACTCAATTTAAGAATATTTTAATATGCTTAAATAAAATAAAAATTCAAGCTTTTTATTTTTTATAAATATAAGGCGTGGCATAAAAATGCGTAGTTTTTCAGCACTTTCGTAAATGTAGATTGGTTACAAATGAGCCGTTTTTACGCATTTTAGTACTTTGTGTAGGCTCCGTAAGCTCGCAATACTACTGTTAAGCGATATGGCATACTTCCTACTAGGTTTTTGAGACGATACTGCGGAATATTCTGCAATTGATTGGCGGCGGATTCCGCTGACGTACACGTCGTCCCAGTTTGTCCCATGCATGCTCAATGAGGTTTCAGTCGGGGCAGCGTGCTGGCCAATCCATGTGTGTGATACCGACTTCTTGAAAATAGTCAAACGCTATCTGAGCTGTATGCGGGCGGGCATTGTATTGCATAAAAACGGCATTCATGCCCATGTCCACTAAAAATGGACCAACGTAGTCTTTCAGAATTTCAGTGACATATCTTACTGCAATTAAAGTGCCATTTTCTATCACAACTAGCTCAGTGCGGCTTTCGGAAGAAATCCCAGCCCATACGTAAATAGAGCCTCCGCCGTATAGTACTTTTTCTTATATACAGGCTTGGTTATAGCTCTCTCCCGGTCTTTTGTTTCCTCCTTCTCCTCCCTCTTTTCCTCCCGTCGTATTTGTATAAACAGAATCTAGAGTCGTCTAAAAATAAAACTTTTGATCAGTCACCCAGAGTCCAATTCTCGTGTTCTCTACCATAACTCAACCGAGAGTTTCTGTGGTTTTTATATACAATTTTATGTGGCATTAAATATTCTTTAATTTATGATAGTATTTCTTTTCATAAAGCTAGATCAGGTGCTTTTGAAGATATTGAAGATTCTCTAACTGACCCTTTTTCTTTGCGGTCCAGTGTAGTTAACTTTAACGAGATCGCTTAGTTTAAAAAAACTCTCACTCAACTCACTCTGAAACTAATAATGATGATGAGATTGAATTTTCAAGAAAACTCGCATTTGGTTCACTGTTGTTACAGCTCTCCGCGTACCGTTGTCCTTGTTCCTCTCGATTGGCTTAGCCTTTGATTGATAACCCTACAATTATTATGCAAATCGGTTTGCTTATGTGAAGTGTATGGAGTGTGCTTTTAACATAACATTAAACCGCCATCTCATACGAGTGCCTAAGGGTAGGAAGAGATGTCGAGATATATGTGCCGCTTCGGGACCTTCTCCTTGGGGAACTTGGATGCATTAGGTTAGTACTTCCCATCTGCCAGTCACAAGTCAACCTACACTGAATACTATTTGGTGTGACCAGATAATAGCCTAACATGGTAGCAGTTCGCTTGCACGCAAAATAATAATGTTACTAAAACTGTTGTGTTCCTTTTAGAGGAGCTAGAGGAGCTGAGATCCTCTGCTGGATTCCGGGTGAAGTGCGCTTTCACTTTCGGCCTGATCATCATTTAACATCAGATCAGATGTAAACCAAGTACTTACCCGTATGAAGTAGAAAAAAGTCACTAATGATAGAAATCTCTTAACAGGGAAGGTTTTAACAACGAGTTTTACCCTGGTCACCCCATGCAACGATCTATGATCAGGACTTCTTGGCGGGAAAGTGAAGTCAGGTCTGCGGTTTTGTTTTATTTTCTAAAATTTGTGTTATGTCGAATAATAATGTGAAATAATGGTGGATTATTAACCGATAAGTATTCGTGAGTGTACATGAATGTTGGCAAATGAAACAAAACAATGCAACTTTTCAAATTTTTCAAAAAGTCCGCCCGAGGACTTAGTAAAGCCCCACCTACATCTTTATGAAGTAAGTACATGCACAATTGTGCGTGTGTAAGTGGCCAGCCGCCTGTGGTCTATGATGGGACAGCGATTGTATTCGGGATAAAAAAATATCCGGTAAATTATTTACACACTCGAATATACAGGTTGACTTTTTTATCACCGTCCAAACCTTCTGAGATGACTCCCCGTGATACTACGAGTATTAGTTATTCTGTGGTGATGCAAACGAACAACTCTTACTATTGGACCAAATCCCTAACTCGAAAATAAAATTCAGCTGTTCCATACAAAACATCAATAAGTATTCATTCGACCAAAATGTATGGAACAGCTGATTTTTTTTTCGAGTTAGGCAGTTGGTCTATTAGAAAGAGTTGTTCGTTTGTATTACAGCAGTCATCTCAGAAAGTTTCATCATCATCATCATCATCGGCCTATCTTAGTCCACTGCTGGACATCTCCCCTAATGAGCGCCATAGCGCTTGGACGGTGATAAAAAAGTCAACCGGTATAAGTTAAGACGAAGGGTAAGGCACACTAGCGCCCCACGAATGGATAATTTGACAATTACTAACGGACCGAATCTTTTTTTAAACATTGCGTACCGTCCGACAACAGGAAAGCATCCATAGTATTTATTTAATAATTGTGCACTACTTTTTGATGCGTGGTTTATTCACAAAACGGGCTATCGCATTTATTCACAAACAATGGCCACTGTTGGTGTTAGCGAATGAATACAAAAACAAACCTAAAAGTAGTGCACAATTATTAAATAATAGATGTTTGCCTAGTGTCGGAAGGTCCGCAATGTTTGAAAAAAAATCCAGTTTAGCAGTTACCAAATTAAATCCATTAGCGGCGCTAGTGTGCCTTATCCTTCGCCTTAAGATGAACCAAATAAGTATATGGCTGTGTATTGACTGTAATTTGTCTGTGCCTTAGAGCATTAAACCAACGTCTGTGTAGGTAGGTACACAGGTCTTAAATAAATAAATAAATAAATATTCGATAACGTTTACGAAAACGAAAATTAGTATGAAATTGAAGCAGCGCCTCCTGGCGACATACGAGAAAAGTTGAAATTTTGCCATACAAATTCTCGTTTTCGTTAACATGATCGAAAATATCTTACACTAGACCCTCTGGCAATATGATGTAGGTATATGCACTTTTCTCTTTGTAGCTACTCAGCGCATTTAAGTTCGGACAGTTTAATTAGTATTGGCCTGCGTACGTACGAGGTGAGGAAGGCAAAGATTTGCACAAAATGCTATTTCAGCAATTTGAACAAGAAAAGTACAATGGGCACTCTTGAATTTATAAAAGAGCTTGAGCTACTCATATATATACTAACTAATACTGTCTCATGTGCAATTGATTCATTGCGATAACAGATACCTACCACTTGAGTAAACAATTGTTTATAAAGATCAGTCCTAGATTTACACTTTAGGTACCTACTAATATAAACACAAATGTTGAAAAAAATTCCACGAGCAGGATTTGAACCTGCACCCTTCTAAAATACCGGGTCAGGTGCTCTTTCAATTGAGCTATCGTGGTTCTAACCAGCCCGCCGAAATTATTCAACACTTTTTACTTTGAAAGCCAAAGACGCCCATTCAATGTCAACAACTACACCGTCACTAACATCCGATCATAATATTTTTACAAATATTAAATATCAGTTAAGAAGTAGGCAAGCTATTTATAAAATGTTCAAATAATTTTTAACGCAAATTTTGTTGCGAACAAATTACAAAAACACAAATGTTGAAAAAATTTTCAACATTTGTTCAAATCCTGCTCGTGGAAATTTTTTCAACATTTGTGTTTTTGTAATTTGTCCGCAACAAAATTTGCGTTAAAAATTATTTGAACATTTTAAGTACTAATATTTTTCATCGTTTTAATTTGTTAATAATAATAAATTATTATTAGATTATATTACTAACAAATTTATTATTATTATTATTAGATTGACACCGAATATGTTTGTTTTTTACATTATGACTAGTAGTAAATCGAAGTCAAGCATTCGAGCGTATGAGGCAGTAAAAATGTTTTTCGAAACAGCGTCCGCGACTACATCATTCGAGTCCATAAGCTTTCGAAATAAGGCAGTGGAAAAAAAATTAGCAACAGCGTGTGTCGCAACAGAGCGGCACTACGTAGGAGACTTTAAATTAAAACAATTGTTTTTATTAACGGTTTTTGTTTGCATTTGAATAAATTACTGTATCTACACAGGTATTGTGCAATGGTAGACCGATTTTACACTCGGTTAATTAAAAGTAAACTTTGCCGTTTTAGGTACATCTATCGTACCATACGCGACAAATTTTAATACCGACGCGATGCTGACGGTATATTTTTTTTTAGTATAAGCAAACATACAGTATCTTTGAATGTATATGTTCAACATTCACTGCAAATAACGACAGAAGATACTTACTTAAAGTTTCGGCAAATTAGATACTTAGATTAAGTTGTTATTACCACTGTTTCCCAATACATAAATAAATAAATAATGATATCTTACTATTTTTTACGATTATAAGTTTTCTAGTTTTTTTTTTCAGTTTAATATTTAAAAGTTTACGAGTAAATTTTGTTGTATAAACAGAGACAGATTTAATTAATCATTATGGTAAAGACATTGCTAAAATTAAACTTAGTAAAATTGATTACTTAATAAAATTAAACGTTAAAATAAAGTAAAAGTTGAATGAAGCAGGATAAACAGTCAGTGTCGACGTGTACTTATCTCTCAATTGTTTATGAAATTAATTGATGATTGATGATACAAATAATTATTCTAATAAAAAAAATAAAATCACATTAATGTGTTTGAAATAGGTCGGTCGTAAATTACGATGGTTTGATGGGTTCCCTTGTACGGTCCGACCGTCTTAACATCATCTTTGTTTTGGCATACTATCTAAATGTAAATCTGAAAGCAGCTTACAAACGAACCATAAAAACGAACGCCTCCCCATTTAATATTTCATAAAACGAACCCGGTTAATGGCCACGTATATTTACGATTTTTTTCGCTCTTCATTTAGGGAAGGTTAAGGCAGATGTTAAATACTTCGATAATTCAAAAATTATATTACTTCATTTTGTACTCTATACTTTATGAGAACAATAAAGTACGCGAAAATACTTTATTTCAGATATTTTTGTTTGAAAAAAAGACAGTGTTAAAAAAATTACACGAGCTGGATTCGAACCCGCACCCCATAACATGCCGGGTCAAATGCACTACCAACTATGCTATCGTGGCTCAACTCAACTCATCTATTTTGGTTCTCTGGGATACTTTTTACACATAACACATAAAAAGTTGCTGTGCAGTTATTTAGCAGAGATAATTATTTGTTAAAAGTTGTTAAAAGCAATGAGAAGTATGTATTTAAGCGAAATACATAATCGTACTTTATTTTGACACACTGTACTTTTTTATTCTACCTTTTAATAACCAATGTACTTTATTTGCACAAAAAAAAGGTGGCAACCCTACCTGAACTCGGTGCAGTGAACATACTACAAAACTAACCTGCACGAGATTCAACTTCAAAGGAAACTATTTATTTCTTCAATATTAAAAAATAAGTACCTATTGTTAAATTTAAGGTTTTCAACAAAAAAATTCCTTATCTTAATTCGGTATTATATATTACCACAGTATATATAATATGTATATCGTGCTATTACCTTAGCCTAGGAAACTTTTCACCGCGCGAGTTCTACACGTATTAATCAGATATTTTACCAATGTCATTAACACCAATATTATTCCATGGGCACAACCACTAAAATAACAAAATATTTTCATCAAACATTTACCATTTACGCGTATGCCAATAGCCTAAATGGACCAAATAGGTTAATATATATTGATAGCTTCAGTTAAAACATACTTGTTCATCCAATGAGGTTTATTACAAATCAATACAGCTCTGGCGAAATTAATATCCAATCCAATGGACACTGTTATTCACTCTAACCGCCTCAAACTGCCAAGGCTTCCGAGCAATAAGAACTTCCTGTCTTGTCGTAAATCGGAAACGTTGGAAGACAGCCTATAAGAACGCCACTGACCTAAAAATCTGAATAGGGAATCTATTGAGAATGAGGACAGAATATATCTATACAGATGGAAGTTATTTTGTTTACAAAGTCCTGCCTATTTAAATCTGGTAGCTCATCCTTCGTTCTTGTGTAGCGCTAGTTTATGTCGTTAACGCCGCGTAATCGCTTGTTGATACTCTGCGATATAGCTTCTTGCATTGTGCAAGTTTATAATTTTAAGTACCTTCAATGTCTAATTACTAGAACAGCTAGTAATGTTTTCACGTCGCAAACGTTGCTTATGAAGCATCACACCTAACTAAAGGTAGCTTGCTTGTTTTTGTACAAACCACAACAGATATGTATACCTATGGAACTGGCGGTAAAGAACATTTATAAGTAACTAGCTGTGTCCCGCGGTTTCACCCGCGTTAATTAGTCATAGCGTGATGTAATATAGCCTATAGCCTTCCTCAATAAATGGACTATTCAACACAAAAGTAATTTTTCAATTCGAACCAGTAGTTCCTGAGATTAGCGCGTTCAACCAAACATACAAACAAACTCTTCAGCTTTATAATATTAGTATAGATTTAAAAAATTCCAATACATGTGTATTCGACTACGTGAAAGGTCTATTACAATTTTTATAATTTTGAATTTTTGCATTCACAATCACACAGCTTTATATAGTCACAAGATAGTTTTTCTAGTAAAATTTTATCTTGTAGTCTATTATAATGTTAAAGCCCCCATAGAAATAAATCAATCAATCACAAGTTTTTTTTATATAAGACATGGTAATACTGTCTTAATTCAGGATAATAATATGTTCCATCTGTGCATCTCAGCGCCATCATCAGCGTGCACAAAATGGCTTTCATAATATTTCTTAGGTTATAAACCTACCTCTTCAGCAGCTCATTTTATGTCCCCACTACTGGGGCACGGGCCTTCCCTATGGGAGAACGGGACATAAACCACCGCGCGGGCCCAATGCGGATTGGTGGTTGTTAATGACTGCTATTGCAGCCGGGACCAACGGCTTTACGTATCTTCCGAAACACGGAGGAGCTCGCGATAATAAATTTTTGGTCACCCATCCAATGGCCGGCCTTTGCTTAACCTCAGCACTCGCAGACCGGGCGCGTTATCCACTGCGCCATCGAGCTCCTCACCTACCTCTTTTGATGTAAACAAAAATACTATACGTTATCCGACAAAGTTTCGAATACTTACCTACTACTACTACGTATACTTTCAGAAAAAAGGGAAAAATTCTTTACCCAACTAACACGGCTCTGTTCAACAAATAAATCCCCACCAAAACGCTACGACAACGCGAAACATTTTCTATAGAAATTATAATCATAATTCTTCCATACTCCATTACACACGAAGACTTAGATGGGTATTTGGTACGTATCCCTCTTTTGTGCAGAGTTCTTGAGAGTGGAATCGCATTCCCTGTGGAAATCTATAGAAAAGTGTGTGAAGGTTGATAGATGTTCACTTAATCGGGAATATTGAATATATATGTCAATGCGTGCTAGCAATAGGACAAAGACATGCTTGAAATAGCATTCCTTTACAAATAAAAAAGGATCATTGTCAATTGGTAGCAACAACATGCGTTCGTGCTATTTTCTTTAATAAAGAGAAAGAAGCATTAATATATTTTTTAAATAAAGTCCTCGTAACTGTCCGTCACTGCGTGTTCCTAGGAAGTAACTACCTAAAGGCACTTTTCCCCGTTACGATTTGAATGAAACCCGTATTTTCAGTGACATTGAATAGCGGTCGGCCCGTTCCGCTGGATCAAATTGTGTAAAAGCTGTATACATACATTTACGCGAGCTGCCCGCCCGTTGCGAGCCAGTCCGTAAATTTCCATACTGAATGAAACTCTTCCGTTTGGAAAAAAAACTGTCACAAAGCAATTTATTAGGATCACCGCTTGTTTCACGCGAACCGGTTGCGGAGTATATTTTCTTTTGTAATCCATTTGGCTTACTGTCTCGCGTGGTAGCACCAAACGTCTTCCTTTATCAGTTTCAGTTTTTAACTATTGAAAATAGACTTTTACTATATTATATTTAAAGTCTAGTCAGTTTTTGTAGCATATTTGTGTTCCAGCAGCTAGAGATAAGATAGCCAGTACCTCAGTACTTCCTCAGTGCTTGAGGATTCCGGGTGAAGTGCGCTTCCACTATCGGCTTTATCATCACTTAACACCAGGACCAGCTTATCCGAAAAAATAAATAAATAAAAAAGTCGTTGTAGTCTTATCAATTATATGGCATAAGGATCTTTTTTTTGTACCAAATAGACACCGTTTTGTACAAAAGTGATGTGACACGAAGCGCCACGACACTGGTTTTCTACATGTTTTATACATCAAAATCAATCAATCACATGTCAATATTGTGAAAGCACAAACAAAAAACCGACAATCGGTTTTTCAAACCGAATTTTGACGTGAATTGAAACAGCAAATGTTGCTCAAAGATGTTTTAATTATTCAAAAGGAAATGGTATGATGTAGGTAAATATATCTTTACGCAATTTGTGGGTAAAAATAAATTATGAAAATGAAATAAAATAAATTAAGTGAATGCAAACAAAATATATCTTCTTTCCGGATAGATAAATACTGGCAGGCAATGTAGTTACCATTGGAGCTCATTGGACTTCAACAGACCTTAGCTGCCTTTTATTTTCCCAGTGTCAACACTGCGAGGCTATTACATCTGGCTTTATTCTCCGATCTGTTTTTCTTAGAAGGAACCGTTGTGGAGTGTGCATTATAAATAACATACGCTTTTCATTACAAAGAACATTAATGAAAACACAACGAAAACGTGAAACATGTTTTCGTTGTGTTTTATGACTAAATGATACCCTATGACCTAAGTAGTCAGTGGAGGTAACGCTTGACTCTATCCTGACGCTTGAATTCTTGTCCACGAACGAGACAACGAACGGCAATCACCGATTTCCCCCCTATCTTATCTTAGCTTATCTTATCTTATCTTAGTGGGGCCTGCTGAAGTTTCCCTCTCGCAGTAACACTTCGACCCATCGGGATCTTTTGTGCAACCCCATCCTTTCACTCTTCTTCCTCTGTAATGATAGATGCCATAAGTTTGGCAACGTCTTTAAGAGCGAAGAGCTCCGGTTTCGGATAGGCCGACCCCAGGAGTCCAATTCTTTTTCTAACCAGAGAGTCGCAGTCACACAGTAGGTGCGGCATTGACTCCGTTTCCTCTCCACATGCCCTACACAAGCTATTTTTTGACAGATGCATTCTGTGAAGCATTTGTTTTGTGGCATAGTGCTCTGTCAAGGCACCGATGGTTAATCGAGCCTGCCTTTTACTGCCTCCGCATATGAACTTACTCCGTCCTAAGGCGTTTTCGCCTAGGAGAATTTGGAGTGTTTCATACCCGGCGCTCTTTCCATTCGATGCTGTGCCTGTTTACGTTGTAATCTTTTAAGGCCTTGTTAATGGTACTTGGTGCGAGTGCCACGAACGGCTCAGGACCAATGAGCTGGGTCTCCGAGCCCTCCCTGGCAAGTGCATAATCAATAGTAATCCGCCATCTCGTTGCCATGGATTATTGCCATATGGCCTGGGACCCAGACCAATCTCACCTTGTTATATCCACCTAGCTTGTCTAAACAAGCTTTGGTGGTATCTAGAACAAGGCCAAAGTCGATCCGGGGCCATATGAGTGACTATATTACGCTTTTTCATGACTAATTCTATATTCTGCTTTGCGCGTAGGAGAATTGCGAAAGTTTCTGCTTGGTAAACAGTGGCAAATTTTCCCATGCTTTGGCTATGCTTGAAGTCGTTAATAAAGACGCCTGCTCAAGTGCGAGTCGGACTCGCGCACGAAGGGTTCCGTACCATTATCTATAAAAATATTTCAAGTTTCTACCCCCCCGGGAGCCCGTCTTAAATATTTGTTTTATTTTAATTTAATTATTTATTTTTAAAGTAAATATATAACTAAATATTCTGTGAATATTTCAAGCGACTACCTGTTGCCGTTATTAATATCGAGCAAAAACGAGCAAAAAAAATCACGTTTGTTGTATGGGAGCCAATTATAGCCCTTAAATATTTATTTTATTCTGTTTTTTAGTATTTGTTGTTATAGCGGCAACAGAAATACATCAACTGTGAAAATTTCAACTGTCTAACAATCACGGTTCATGAGATACAGCCTGGCGACAGACGGACAGACAGACAGATAGACAGACGGACGGACGGACGGTGGCGGAGTCTTAGTAATAGGATCCCGTTTCCCTTAGAGTACGTAACCCTAAAAACTAGAAAATATGAAATAAAACGGAGTCTGCGAGACCAGAGCCTGAGTTCTGCTATAAAATAGCAATAATATCACTACACAAAGCGGCTAGGTTTTTTCATAAAGTGCAGCATTTTATCGCTAATCTCATAGACTAGGCTACAAGCTGTACACAGCGCGGGAGTTCTTGCCAGACCGAAAGGCGTTGTGTTTTGTGCAGCGAGCCAACAGCTTTATCATATTTTATTCTTTGCATCCCCGTGATTGACGTTCTTGGAAAGCTTTTCAACAAAGTAATGTACGAAATCAGAACACCAACACAATGGAAAACGCCATAGAGGCTATTACATATGTTCATACTGTCAAAAGCAAAAATAGCTGATGATTGATCAAGTTTCAAGCTATAAATCAGTATGAAAACGTATTTTTTTTTAACGCAAATCTAAGTAACCTTCGAGTACTAGTGCCTACAGACTTTGAATAAAGTTACACGTGCCTGCTTCAATACACCAGTATGCTAATAACGGCCGGTTGCTTAATTACCTCCTTGTTCTAGTATAGAAAAGAGACTTCGTCTCCACTAGACCCACTATACCCGCCTAGTAACAAGACGGGCTGCGGATGATGGTTATTCTTTGCCGTCCATCACTTCTTGCGCTTCTAGCCCACTTCGAATACGAACGAAGCCTAATCTATGATCACTATAAAACGAAACTAAGATGCAATCATCATGGTTCATGAACATGAGGAGATCGAGGAATAACCCACAACGACCGGGTCCTGTGAGCGCCACTCTAAGTAAGTAAGTAAGTAAAACATTTATTCATCATCATCATCATCATCAGCTCATTTCATGTCCCCACTGCTGGGGCACGAGCCTTCCCTATGAATGGATAGGGAGAACGGGCCATCAACACGCCACGCGGGCCCAGTGCGGATTGGTGGTTGTTAACGACTGCTAATGCAGCCGGGACCAACGGCTTAACGTGCCTTCCGAAGCACGAAGGAGCTCAAGATGATAAACTTTTGGTCACCCATCCGATGACCGGCCTTTGCGAAAGTTGCTTAACCTCAGCACTCGCAGACCGGGCGAGTTAACCACTGCGCCATCGAGCTCCTCAAAAAACATTTAGTGCTTCTCTTTAATAAAAAAAAATGATTATTCTAGCCTTCTGCTGTTCGAATTGCATGACCTGCAGGTTATTTTTTTTTTTTTATTCAAAAATGTCTTGCAAGTTTACAGTCTCTGAAGGGTTTCCATGTCCACCATAACTGAGACAAATAGGGAGGGATATAAGTACGGATAGTGACCCCCCCACCTGGCTTCTTCTGGTGTGGAGGGGAAAGGCAGACGGGTGAGTTCCACATAACCATCAAGCCTGTCCTGGGTCGGGTACACATAATGCATTCACATGGATAAAAAAATGCCTAATACGGGTTGGAGGGTTTTAACGACTGTCATCTTATGACTAAAGGCTGAACGTGCCTTCTGAAATATGGAGGAGGTTGAGATACAATAAATTGGTGAACCATCCGGTGGCACTGCGATGCGATAATTGTTTAACTTACAAGATGGCAACCCAAACGCGCTATGCCATCGAGATCCATCAAGACGCAATAGTCCGCAATAAAATAAATAGTTTCCCAAACTTCGATAACGAAAGACAGTGTGTGTGGTCAGTCAATTTTACGTACGGCATCGAACCGGAAAAAGGGTTGGGGTATAAAAGGCTTTGATATTGCTTGCAGCTATTGATCTCATGGACTCTAGGGAACAGGCCGAAAATGTAAATCGAATAATTCATTATATTATATCAATATTATTATACTACCTTTTGTAATACGAAAAGGAAATTTCATTACCTAACCAAGCATGAAATGTTTACAACGTTATCTTTCTTTGAACGTTTAGAAATATATGGCTTCATTTTCTTTTTGTATATTTTACTAACCTCCGTGTGTTATGTGTAAGAATAAGGTTTGAGATGAGAAAAAAACGTCATATTAAGCAACAAAACTTGTAACTATACAAGTTTATACAGAAGAAGAGTATTTCTTTTTACGATAATACCTTTCAACGCAATGCTTCTGGGGGCCAAGTGCATGCATACTGTGGCTGCGGCGGAGTGCGGCGAAATATTTTTCTATCTTAGTGTTTTATTTTTAACTTTTTTTTTTAATATTGATGATTAATATGAATTTGATTCGCCTATAGGTAAAGCGAAGAGAAATGATTTTATATCGAGAATTCATAGCAACGCAGGACTGAAGGGCGCCTACATCCGAGTGAGACGCTGCGGACGGCTGCGGGGTGCGGCCGATAACCGTTTTAATTTTTTTTATTTGTGTTTATTTAAATATTTTTCATACACTATATACTCGTAATTACGAATAATATGAAGTGAGTTCCGTATTTTAAAAAAACTTTTAATATACCTTGTATATAGAATATTCAGAGGGTATTTATTGTATATATAATTTTAAATGGAGAAATACACAAAGCGTTGGTTGGACCTTATAAACACTTTTACGAGTATAAGAGATTGGTTGGGAAGGCTTTTCAAATGATGCTGACTGACTGATGCTGCGTTGTTTTCACGCTGCACCAGTTGTCGTCGCATCTGGATTCCATATTCACGTAACATCAAGTGAAATGGAGTCATTTGCCGTGCTACGTATTAAAAAAAAAAAATTTCTGAATTTTCACCTCAATGAAGTAAGGTGAATACTTTCAAATTCATAACTACAATAAATTACATTTAGGAAATTTAAAGACGAGGCCGGCGCACGTCGCCATTCAATAAAAGAAAAGTTGTATTTATACTTAACCGTGTCATATTATTCGTAAAGAGTCAACGTGTTACTCTATTTTGCGCATTGTCTATGCAGCAGAGACTACCTCATTAGTAGTGGGGTCATTGCAACTAAACAAATGGTCTAGTTCCAAAATGCTCCAATTCCAATTTGTTCAGTTCAATAGAATCGCGCTGCAGCAAAATGTACGCTTAATTTCGGGTGAAAGATCGATCACACGAGGAGCTCGATGGCGTAGTGGTTAACGCGCCCGATCTGCGATTGCTAATGTTAAGCAACTTTCGAAAAGGCCGGTCATCGGATGGGTGACCAAAAATGTACCATCTCGAGCTCCTCCGTGCTTCGGAAAGCAAATAAATCTTTTGGTCCCGGTTGCATTAGCAGTCGTTACAACCACCAATCCGCACTGAGCCCGCGTGGTGGTTTATGACCCGTTCTCCCAATCCAACCATATTGCTCGAGCCCCAGCAGTGGGGACATAAAAATGAACTGGTCATGTGTGATTGATAGCGCATCCATGGCTACTACTGCCTGGGGCATTGCCATGAGCTCCTAAAGCAGTATTATTGCATTGTTATTGCAGTTGTGAAAACGAGACGCGTGTATACGACGCTACACGTGTCTCGTTTTCACAACCGCAAGAACACTACTACAATACTGCTTTAACACATTCACTGCCTTGAAACGACAAACAATTGAATTTCTATTGTGTCTCCACGGCGCTATGTATTCGGCAGTGAATGTGTTAAGAGCTCATAGTAATCCACCAGATTATACGTTTCCCAGAAATACAGTAGGTAGGTAGTTTGGCCTAGGTCTAGAGTCTTCTTTCTAGTATTCTAAAAAGAAAGAAAGAAAGAAAAAACATTTATTGACTCTCACATAACAAATAAAATAAATTAAAAAAAAAAACATGAAGTATGAAAACCAAAAATAACTAAAAAAATAACAAATAAAGAACACAATAGTGTGAAGAGCCAATCAGGACCCTACCTCAGCATAATATGCCGCTACGGTGTGAGAAAGCCACTCACATCGCAACGGCGGCGCTGGTATTCTGGCAGATACAAGGATGGATATCGATACTACTGATTCCGAAAGCTATAGATATGAATGCCAGTAGCTACTAGCTACCTACCTACCGAAGTGGATGGGGATTCCGGGCCGGGTGAAGTGCGCTTTCTTCTCCGGCCTATAGTGCTAGTTTTTTTCACCATTCGATTACTTTTAGGAAACATTGAAGCAGCACCACTTGGGCCCCGAGTGCCTAGGGTAAGTTTCATGCGTACCCTGTTGAAAAATGAGGAAAGTGAAAGTTTTGTCAAACAAAATCTCGTTTTTTTTTACTGGACCTGGGTGCCTAGTGTGAGTTTTATTTGCTATCCCTATTCTTTCGATTACGTTCACGAAAACGAAAATTTGTATGGTATTGAAGCAGCGCCTCCTGGCGACATACGAGAAGAGTTAAAATTATACCATACAAATTTTCGTTTTCGTAAACGTGAGCGAATGGCGAATGAAACTCGCACCCAACTTCACTGCTTTCATACCTATTGAGATACCAATGTGATTATGCTGAAATATTTTATCTTTTCTCAATAACTACGTTCACATACCTACCGTATGGTATGTATATACATACTAATATTGTTACTTTTTATTCCAAATTAAAAGAAAATCAACGTTAAGTTAAATTTTCTGACACAAAAGAAAACATCTGAATAATGAAAACTCGCTCACGTGGCAAAACCTTTGACATAAAAAACATCCTTTATGATGACGATACCTCGCGAATATTCAACTTTAAATAAAGAAACCATAATTTGAAGTATTAAATTGTTTAACGACATACTTTTTCGGCATAATCATTTTTGTTTTGAAGCACATTACCTATTTGTTATTAGTTGGCAACGTTTTTTTAAAGCAAATAGACAATCATTTACTATTAGAGGTAAAAATATAGATAACACCATCTGAAAATAAAGTTTATTTATATAACCTACAATTTATTCCATATTTTGTTATGCCCAACATCTAATAAATATATGATATTAAAGAAGAAATTCAAGACATAAGTCACAACTTAACCACATCTTTCATTAAATCATCTTTTATTAAATTTTCGTCCGGCCACTTACCACCACAAATTCATCATTAACAAAAAACTCTTTAAATGCTGAAGTGAACGAAATAAAGAAAATAACGTGCTCTCCTGACGTAATCCGTTACATTACACGCATATAATCGCTTTATTAGAATAAGAGTAGATAGTGTTGATTGAGCCACTATAGCATAGTTGGTAGTGCATCTGACCCGGCATTTCACGAGGCAACACTTTGTCTATTTTCAAATTGTAATTTGTTCGCATCAATATTTGCGTAAAAAAAATATACATTGTTATATTATAAGATATATAAGCCAGAACGAAATTAAAAAAGAGTAACCCTATTCTCTTGCTATTCTTTTAATGTGATTTATTACGAAAGGTATTAAATGGAGCAGGCGAGTGAGATAAAGAGCAAACCGAGAGCATAAGCCCGTGTGTTTATAGGCAACATTTTAGCCGGGTGAGAGCTCCCCCGGGAAAACTAGCCGGGACGGATTTCAAAAATTTCTTCAACTTAAATTGGCTCAGCTAGGAGTTTCTTGGCGCACGAGAAAGCATAAAATGCCGAGTTTTACTGAACGTGCACGTGACATTATACTCGTACACATATAAAAATCTTGGGTTTCTAAAGTAAACGCAATTAAAATCGGTTTGTATGTTTTTTTTAATTTTATTTGTTATTTTAGTAACGACACGTTTTACTTTGCATTTTTTCTTTTCTTTAATACAGTCAACTAGTGTTAGTTCATTCATATTCACAAAAGCTAAATTAATAACATGTTGCAAATAATAATGCTTATCAACAGTCACCAATCCGCATTAGACCAGTATTATTATCATAGTTATCATAGTCACTCGCTGGTCACGTGACACACAAGGGGATAGTGGTAGAAAGGCCTCCTTACGTCCAGTTTTTATTTACTGAATGAAGATCAAGATTTTTTTAAATCTTTAAGACGGTACTCTACATCGAAAAAGTTCGAAAGTCGACAAAAGCCGGTCATCGAAGCTAAGAGTGTTATTCAACTTAAAAGATAAGAAGAGACCTTTGACGGGCCTCGTATTTGAATGTCTTTATTCGTCGCCGGAGGGCAAACACAGCTGAGTGATGTTTCCATTGGTTATTTATTTTATCGACCTAACCCGACCAAAACCTGAAGATGTTAATGTGTTTGTTCGAAAATCTCACACTTTCTGCGTAAAAACAGCAGTCAAATGTAAGTGTATGTACTTGTCTCTGCTATACATTATGATAATGGACAGATTTTTTTGCTATGGTTTCAATGAGAATAAATATTATTAACAGGATTATTACAATATTTTTTGTTGTGTTTGAGTATCCGATATTTCGGCACAGTTGCATACGCCATGATCACGGATGTACTGAAGTTATTGCGGGTGGGTGATTATGAGCAGACAAAACGATCTACCCTCTTCCTTAGTCGTTTTTTGCGCTCGATACTGGTACCACTGTCTCCTAAGTCACTATTCACTCGAACTTGTTCTCGACACACTACACTGACCGCATCATATCGCGAAATGGCACTTTTGTTCTTTTTGCGGTCTTTCAATAAACTAATCGCTGGATGTTTAAATCCATCTTCGCGATTGAAATTTTTGTATTTTGTAATTTCAATCGCTTCTCTAACCAATCTAGGTATATAGTGGCGTTCTGTCGAAATTATCTGGGGGTTATAAAACTCAATCCAGTGATTAGGACCCGATTGGATCAAATCGTCAGCAATGGCCGATTTTTGTGTATCGTTATTCTTTATAGCTTTGATATGCTCCTTAATTCGGCAGGCTACTGTACGTTTTGTTTGGCCAATGTAGGAGCTACCGCAGCTGCAATCGATCTTATACACACCGGGCTTTTCTAGGCGAAAGCTGTCTTTTGGTGACCGTAGACATTGAGCTACTTTTCTAAAAGGAGTGAAGATGGTGTTAATTGAGTACTTATTGAATATATTTGAGACCTTGTCTGTCACCCCTTTCATATACGGCATAAAAATCGGCTGCCTTTCTACCCTGAACCTATCGTGTTTGGTTTTGTGTCTGGATATTAACACCTTCCCCGTGTGGTTTCAATTATTTAATTAACACACTGGCACATCACACATACTACAAAACAAAAACCGTTCACCGTCTTTCCCCACTTGTAATCAATATAGGACAGTAACTTTGATATATATCTGATTCAACAAACAACTAAGTCACCTTACTTTAATTAGCATTATAGCTGTTATTTTACAGATGAATTACAGTATACAATTGTTTTATCTACGTGTTAATAGTTGCCAAGAAAAGTTGGCTTTGAACATATATGCGTAAACTGCTTGAGCACTGTCAGTATTTTTAACCGTAAGGCTTGCCTACAAAACCCTCAACACAAGAATCTAGAAGCTTTACAAAATATAGGTATCGTCGTTTCTAAGAAATTACATTTATGAATTCACTTGCAAAATCCTTTGTTATTATCGTTTCGGGGATTAAGCAACCAGGAGATGACAGCATTTCTGTAGATCAACGATTTACATAATCTGTACACACAGATGATCGCCTGAAATTCATAATGTTATAACAGCAACTGTTAGATAATATATGGTTCTTATATTATGTTATTTCATTATAGTATCATCAGCCTAAAACGGCTCGATTAATTTATGTCCTAGATTCCCGATGAGCGCTTGAAAAACGGTATAGGCGACTTCGATGGCACGGAGTCACAATGACGTTTGTGGCAATGATAGTACATATTAAGTACAAATATTTCGCAACCTTAATTTAATCTCTATAATTAAGGTTTAGGGTTAACAGTAATTTGAAGATGCTGATGGTATCCAATGGTTTTTTCAAATTTTGTTATTCGAAATTCAAATGTGTAGGTATGAGCAAATAGGATTACTTTCGAGATTCATTTTTTTTCCGGATCCTTAAGGCCTAATGTCCTACTGCTCGGAGTATTACCCACATAAACACATGCATTCAGGGAGATGTAGATTCATTGTACAAATTATTAAAATCCATAATGGCCACGCGTCAGCTGCGAGAACTCCTACCCAGTGCCCAAACCATACGTGTATATACAGTCACGAGCATTACCATGTATTTTTACTTTTGTCTAGTTTTGACTCTTATTCCATTGTATTAAGAGTCACATTGTTTAGATATTAATGCTCGTGACTGTACAACTCGGGGTAATTATTCTGGGCGGCCTGCGACAGGACTTATGAAACTAAACTTGGGCTCGCGAGCCATATCCGCGCACACCAGCGGAAACCCAATGCGTAGAAAGGAACCTCAGTCTATGATAAAAATATTTAACTGCAGTCCATACTACACGTGTTACGGGAGTAAATACTCCTTTGTAAATGCGACTTTTATTTTTTTATTAACTGTCAACCTGCTTTTGATTAAATTCTTCTGTTGTGTTTGCTGTTATGCTGTTTTTGCTTGGTATGTTTTCTTGTTTCATTTTCTTATTTTATAAATTGTATACATTTTACTTGACTTTCTCTTTTCTTTATACAGTCAGATAACTGAATGATTCTACAATAAACAGATTGAGCTTTCTAGCACCCAAAAAAACGTTTAAGCTTCTATAATGTCACCTGTCATCACTCACTTTATTACTTCAATGTTATGTATGCTGAAATTGTTAATGTGTTTGATGTGCTACACCACGTAAATCACATGATTGTTATTTCTAGCGAGAAGCCTTAAATCAATTTTCATATTTTTTATTAAAAAAATTACTGGTTTCCCTCATTTTATCCACTAAGGGGTGAAAATTCTGTTAGTGTTCATCGGTTTAGACTGTGCAATCCACCAGTCAGTCAGTTTCTACTTTTATATACTTATATACAGAAGATAGATACAGTTTTCTGAATAACTTTACCGCAACAATACGTCGTACGTAAATCCGCCTAATCTACCGCAAGCTGAATAATTAAATTAGAATCGGAACGTTTATACAGGATGTAATCGAAAGGTGGGGCCAGCAGCAGCACCAGCTGATTAATAAGCATGTAAGGAACGCATCGAAGAACTTTAAACTGCTATAAAATTATTTTTCTATTTTTATGTATATACTAGCCGTGGATCAATGAATGCTAAATAAAATAATTATTAGATTTACCAACATCATACATAGCCTATCATTTGCACAATCTCATGTTCTTACTACATACACATTTTCATTAAGATCGGTCGATTAAGCCGTTCTTGAGTTATAAGAGGACATACAGACAGACAGACAAAAATTTCAAAAATCGTAGAATTGGTGTCAGTGAGTCATAAAACGAATATTTATCCCAAAATTTGTCAGAAAAATTGCATGACAGACAGAGCCTACAGATTTATATAGTAGTATAGATTAGTTTACTGACATTTACTAACACATAATGGTATTTATTTATTTTTACAATCTAAATAACAATGTTGCAAAACACTCACAGGTGAACACCTCATGTAATAAAAATATTTAAGTATTTAAGGACTAGTATATATTGACCAATAAAATAAGTGTTCGATATAAGTACGTATAAAAGCTTTTACGTGGTTGATTTGTCTTACGAATAAGGTCATATCAATATATATGACAATGCGGATGACAGTACGGTGCATGAGCGGTACTTGGGACATCCTGCGGCAAAGCAAGCCGATATCGTGGTCAAAAGTCAAGAACTGGTTGCCAAACTGAACCTGGCTCTCGAACGTCTTTAAGTGGGGATCTGAAAACCTGGTCGAGTTTAATGCCAGCAAAACTCAGGTTTGTGCATTTTCGTCCAAGCTAACTCCCTTCCTTACTCCTCCCTCTCTTCAGAACTCTCCGTTATCCATTTCGATGGACCTCAGCAATCTTGGCATGGACATCGGCCAGGAACTGAACCCAAAGTGCTACATCAAGAGTGTTATTTTAACTGCCTCCCGTAAGTTGGGTATTCTCAATAAGGTGAGGCGGTTTTTCACTCCCGAGCAGCGCTGTTTGCTGTACAAGACTCAGGTGCGATCGAGTATGGAGTATTGTTCCCATCTATGGGACGGCTCCGCTAAATACCTCCTCGATGCACTTGATAGACTGCAAAGGCGAGCGGTACGCATTATTGGAGATGCTGAGGTTACAGCCTCTCTAGAGGACCTCCAGCTGCGAAGAGACATTGCTTCTCTCAGTGTCTTCTACCGGAATTACTACGGTGAGTGTTCTGAAGAACATTTTGATCTAATCCCGCCTTCTCCTTTCCTCTCCCGGACTACACGTGCTGGTCTTAGGAACCACCATCATACTGTACAGACAATCAGTACTCGTACCAAAAAATTTGGCAAGTCGTTCCTCTGTAAGACCATTCGGCTTTGGAATTCTTTGCCGGCGCATGTGTTTCCCAGCTCCTATAGTCCCGGGTCTTTTAAGCGGGGCGTGAAACGGCATTTATGCAGGCCGTCATGAATGAGTGCGCTTGTTAACGTGCGTGTTCAACGGTGAGGAGCGCTCTCATTAATTTGGACTGCATCGGCTGCTTACCATCAGGCAGGATGTGGTCACTATGACGTGTCAATATAAAAAATAAAAAATAAATGTAACTATTGCAAGAGAATTATTTCGCTTGAAATCGTAAACATATTATACACTCTTTCACAATGGCACTTAAAACTTAATATTTCAGTACTAATAAATTAAAACTTTTGTTAATTAAAATTAAAAAAATTATGTTCTCATTTTTTAAATAAACAAAGCATTTTATGTAATTACAAATTGCTTTGAATTTATATTTACATTTGATTTGAATAAATTTTAGATTAATAATTATTTTTAATTTTCATGGCATGTCAATCATCATTATTTGAAATCAATTGAAATATTACTTTAATCTTTTATTTATATTATAATCAGCTGACTTCACTTGACGATCACACCCCCTATAAGCGGAGGGTAACCTTTATTAAAAAGGTCAGTTTAATAAGATTCTATAAAAAAAACCAATCGAGCTAAGGTACTTCGGGTACGAGTAATACTTAATATTTTTCCTTCCCCTGATAAAATAATTAAAGAACGAATTTTAAAAGAAAAATAAGAAAGATAATATTTAAAATAATATATGATAAAATTTTAAAAAAAGTAATTATTATATGATATATTATTATGTCATTATTACATTATTTTCATTTGTTTATCTTTTATAAAAGTGCATAATGCCGTAAAAATCAATAAAACTCGTTCAAACTACAATTAATAAATAGCTTTGTTAAATGTAAACATTTCTCTTAATTAACTCTATAATTATATGGAGTTTTCAGAGAAGTTTTGAATTAATGGGAAGGACGTGGCATCGTGGCAATGTATACGGTCTCTGGTGATGAATAGCCGCAGGAAAACTAAGTAGTATGTTCTCGTTACGAAATTAATATGCTGCTTTTGCAAAACACTAGACTTTTGGAGAATAGGGATCTTGACAACAACGATAACAATGATTCCAAAACATTAGCATTTTTTGTATTTAACGTAAAAACTAAAACAAATTTTAGTGCTTCTTTCTGTGCCTGTGTGAGTTTCATTCACTATTCAAGTTTTACAAATTTAAATACGAGTGTATTTCATTCTTAAACCAGACAAAACGTTTTTACCATTGAAAATAATTATCAGATGCAAATCGCCTGAGACGTATTTTTGGCCATAGCTCCGAGGATTTTAGGAGAATCGAGAAGGAAATAGTACCAAGACTTGAGGAATTTATCGAGACACGTGTGAGCGTTTTGCGAATTTTGAAATACAGCTGGAAATTTTTGCGATTATGAAAAATGTAAAAGAAATTGGGTTTTTTGGAGAGTGTTTGTATACTAAATAGTAAATATTTTTTAAAAAAAACGACTTAAGAAAAAATTAAAAAAAAGGGTCCTAGGGTATTAGTTTAGCTACAAAATGGCGAAAAAATTTTGAACATCGGTTAATAATTGTGACCTGTAGGTGGTCCCTTTAGATTTGGTATTGTAGAAAAACGGGTATTTCCGTATATAAAAAGTGATGTAGCTTCTTTGATTATTGACCCGATCGTCATGGTAATGGTGTTAAAAGATGCGGAAGCAGGCGAGAAGTGCATTCAAGTTAGAATTGTGTTATTTAAAATAAAATGGTTTTTTTTCGTAAATTGTTGTATTCATTTTCAATGCTCCGATTCTTGCGGGGACTACGAAATCTGTGATTTTTTTTTAAACAGAGAAAGGTTAGTCCTTTAGCTATAATTAAATAGATAAACATCATAGGTAGCCAATAGTGAATTCTATCCAATGTATAACCTCTTTAAAATATCATGGATGTAGAAACATTGGTAACTGCAAGTTTACCTCCACTTGCTTAGTGCTGATGTTTGTCAACTCGGCGTGCTTGTGCAAACAGCTAGTTTGTGATGGTAAACTAAAGTGGGATGCACCGGTACCTACCATAAGATTTAGCTTGCTGTTGCTAAACACGAGACATTTATCTTTAACTGACTCTGTGGTATAGTTGCTAGGCCAGCGGGTCTTAGTCCCAGAGGTCTCGACGCGATTTCCAGAGGGCTCGTACTCGGATTAGTTAGTGGCTTGCTTTAATTTCGACGGACTAGCTACTATCATCTTATCTAAGTCTGTCGCGATGACAATAATAATAAAATGATAAAATAATTGTTATGGTCCGTAGATTATGAGTATTTATGAGACAAGATAGCCAACTCCTCAGTAGTTAAAGAGTCTGGGTGAATTTTATCAGCAGGTGAGATGAAGCCTAGCGATTCTCCATTGTGTTATAAAAAAAGGATTTTTGTCAGTTGTTTAAGTTACTAGAGATATAATGATGTTTAAAAGAAGATTAAGCTTCATTCTGATTCAACGATAAACATGCTTAAGCCGGAAAAAGAGATCAAGACCCACTGGTTTGAGGGACAAAGAAAACTGCGGAAATTCTCCTTTGTCCGTTTGTTTGTATCATCAAGCACGTGTTTTCGTGCCGGATGTACGCTTGTAAAATAATGAATGATATTTTCAGCGATCGGCAATTGTTTGCGGTATGTGTTTAATTCAACAAAACTACTAGAGGTTTAAGTGGAATTAACTTAAAGTTGTTTGGTTGACAGTGTGACATTTATCGTCTACGGGTAAGTTCTTGGCTTTCATCTCACCTATGTTAAGTTATGATTGGTGCACTCCGCACTTCACCCTAAATATCCAAACTAACCAAGTCTGGTTAATTTGGCTATCTCATCTTCTTACTGTCGGAAAAAAACAATGCTACTAACATTGATGTAATGGTATCACAACATACTTAGATAAGATGGTGGCAGCTAGCCATGTGGACTTATGACTAACCCTACCACCAATCAATCCGAGTACAATTAGGGGGATTCGAATAAAATTCGTACTCCATCCATCAAAGCCATCTAGCCGGATTCTTTGCAATATCCTCATCTCATGTAGATTTTTCTACCATCAGATATTAAAATTAATACAAAATGACGCAAGCGCAAGGTAATCATACTTCTTTTATATTACTTTGAAATCGTACATTGTTCCTATCGCGGTGCTCGTAAGAATAATTTGCATATCTCTATGAAAATTTCATAAGGAAATCTCATTTATTTATACTGACTTTGATCCCGATAGGTCGTATAAGTTCTGTAATAACCCACGGTTTTCAATGAATAATTCATGAAATGTGTTGGCAGGTAACTCACTAGGCCATCTTTTCTTTTTGTTGAAAGAGGGGAATTCTTAAATCCTACAATTTTATTCTTCTTAATCTATTTCTCTCCTCGCCTCCTGCAGGTCAAGTCATTGTGGGTCTCCTTATTTTGTGTCGCCATCTTGTCGGATTCAAAAGCCTACAACCCGGCAAAACCAGTTCGTTAACAATTGGAGTTTGTGTATATAACCAGCATGTTTTTCTAAAAAGTTTTGTTTGAATAGAATTGAATAAAATAGAATTTATTTGCAAAGAACGTGGTAAAACAAGTTTAGTTTTCGGAATAAGCCTCACGTGATATTTTTGTGAATATTTATTTTATCAGAATGTTGAATAACTAGCTCAAATATGTATGAACATAGCGAATACAGTAAGTACTTAATGTAACAAGCGATAAACTAAAATGCTAACATAAACTTTGTACAACCTTTAACACTGTTCTGCCTTATATTTTATTTAACATAATAAGAGATAACATTGAAAATAAACATTCGTATTTAATAAACTCCATAATACATCAACTAGTTCAGCCATTCATTCCGCTGATAAAATTAGAGCAACTAATTACTGCGCGATGACAAAAGGTAATCGACTTGGACAATAAATCCTTGGGCGGCGTCAAAACGGAAGGTATTAGAGCAATATTGAAAGGGAAACGGTTATTGTCCGGCGTCCGCAGGCTCCCGGGGGACGGCGTTATCCTCAATAACGGGTCCGTTACAAACTCCCGTAATATACACACCATGGAGAACATTCTAAACAATGACTTGTATGCGTTAGTGAAGTTCGAGACAATGAAATTCATTGAAATACTAACACAATGTTTATACCCTTGGCTTCGTCTTGGCATTATATATAACCTTCATTATTATCATCAGCCTATCAGTGTAGGTAGTGGAAGCAGTGAGCTGCTCAGGCTTTCCACTATGAAGAGAATGGTGGGTTTTAATCTCTCTCTCTTTAAAGCTCTCATAAGACAACAAGTGGAACCAGCAGCGGCTTAACGTACATGCCAAAACACGGAGGAGCTCGAAATATTTTTAATATGGTCAACTATCCGACGTTGAAAAGGTTGCTTAACTTGCATTATCGTAAACTGAAACTGCATTAGGTTGCGCCAACAAGCAAAATAAAAAAGAATCACATAAAAATATAGAACGCAATATTACAAATAAAGAAAACAATTTTTATGGAGAGATTGAAGATTTTAGCATTTAATACCGTTCAATCTATTTCACGACCCAGCGTATTTCTACATCGAGGAACTTTTATCTTAAAAAGTATTCTCGAATACGGAAATATTAATATCCTGTGCCTTTACAAACAACGCATGCCCCGACACTAGGATCTGCGATTGAACAATCCGTTGGAAACTGCATTATTCTTTATGACATATGTGGAATAGTATGTATAATACTTACGTTAAAACAGGATATCTTATCTACAAGACCATTTAAACACCTTGTCATGTCTTGTCCTTGTTCAGAAAAACGCAAACACCTACAATTACAGTGTACTTAGTATAAATGGCTATATCTAATTATAATGTACGAGTAGGTATAAGGTTTTTTGTAATTATAGTTTTCTAAAGTTTATGCAAACATTTAAATGGAACGATGCGTTTAAATAAATGTTACGAAGTCTCTCCCTGTGACCATGGATGACCCTTCAAGTGGTTCAGAACGTTAGGATAAAATAATACACGTATGTCAAAAGCTAAAGTGTATTCCTCAGGTTTAAAAAAAGATAAAATAATATGTAAAAAGTGTTTAAATGGAATCCTTGGCGTGAAAGTGAACGAGTAATGGCTGCAATTTTGTTTTATTTTCTCAAATTTATTTAAAATAATGGTGGTTTATTAACCGTTAAGTGTTCGTGAGCGTGCATGAGTGTTAGCAAATGAAACAAAACAGTGCAACGAAATTTTTCAAATTCTCTCAAGAAGACCGCGTAAGATCTTAGTAAAGCCCCACATTTTTACTGAGATACTCAAAGGGTTGGGGGTATAACATTTCTTACTTTTCATTTCTATTATCATTCTCATCATCATACAGCAAGCAAATATTGTTTATTTATGTAAGTATACTTGTAAGAAAAATTACTTTGACACTGGCTAAATGTGCTAATCGCACGAAGCCATCAACTAAAGGAAAAAGTGTTTAAATTTCAACATTGAGTAGGTACTCTTTCAAAAACATACACAGAAAATTTTAATTAATAATTTATTGCCACTACTTACTGTATCTGCAATCAATCAATATTCTATTCTATTGTAACCAATGGATACTTCACACCCATTTTTTCATTTATTTTTTACGCCAGTCTTTCACTTGTTTCATCCATTTCACCAATACCAAACAGAATATCAAATACCTGCACTCACCCAACCCTCACTATATACTTTCCCAATATAATGCTATACATAATGTGTAGTTAAATCATAGATGAATAAACCACGAGACACGACCTGTGTATTTGTCGAGACCAACATGGTACGCAGGATGGTAGTAGGTATCTAGGTATTAAATGTATTTATTCAATTCATCCGCCAGCCACAAACGTCTGGAGTATTCGATTAATTATTAACAATGAATAGGATGTTACTCATGTTTATTAACAAGCACGATTTTTTATTTTTTAAACTAAACACTTTTCACGAATTTGGTCGTTTTTAATTTTACACATTTAATTATTAAATCTGATGTTTTGAAACATTTACAGGGTCCATGGAGACATTCAACGTGCACTATTCTAGTAAACTTCAGAAATCTTATCTTAGCGCTCTTTTTCTATTTTTTCTTTCATTCTTTTTCTATTCTATTATCAATTATACAACCCGAAATAGTCGTGACAATATATTATGTTGTAGCGTTTTCACTTCTGGGTTTGCAAAGAAATTTCGATTAAGCCAGCGAAACAGTTCCCGCCGAGTTGAAACCAGGAACCATTTTGGGGTAAATAATTAAATTATGAGTATCCCTTTGGCGGGTTTGGTGAGCTTAATAAAAGCATAATAGTTATATTCCGAAGGAGGGTGTGCTTGGTTGCGCAATTGCGGCGATTGCGTCCCCTTTATTTGCTCTGCTACGCGGAAAACAGAATAATAATGTGGTGCTTATTTAACTTTTATCCCTATAGTGATCCATCGCAACACGGCAAAATATACGAACATTTATTGACTGATGCGTAAACTAAAACAGAGGTGGAATGCCGAACTGAAAATATTTTTAGTCGAAATGCGGCAACGTGAAATCTTTTGTAATTTTTTGTCAAAATATACCTATTACGAGTATACGAAAAATAAAGACCTACGTCAAAATTAAAGCACCTACTTCGTAAACTTTCAGAGACCTCGTACCGAGAATAAGCCGCAAGAAACACGACAAGGGCTATTGTTCTATGCAGAAGCAAGGACTATTAGAAAGATAATACACAAAAACTGATACTCTTAAACGATACTTTGAAACTTAAATACACAGAAAGGGGTATTGAAGCGTTGCGCTCTCCAGCCGATATTACTTCCCTTCGGGCAGACAGCGCTCCGTGTCAAATTGACTAAATTTATGCAACTGCCAGCATCTCCGACCCCACCACATCAAATGTCATAATTGGAGAGGGGTGCTCCCATTTGAATAATAGATTAAAGTGCACATAAGGATACTTACAAAATTGAAAATATATCATCATAATCCTGAACCCCTGGTGACTTGCAATTATAGACGCCATGTAGATATAAGTCGATAGTCATTATTATGTAATAGCTGTCGACATTTATCAACGGGTATATTGTTTAGGAGTTCGGTGGCACAGCGGCTTGCATGTTCGAGTTATGATCTCGAAGGTTAAGCATCAGTGTTTCAGAAGGTAAGTTTAGCCGTTAGTTCCTGTTGTTATCGTAATTATGATGATCGTCGCTAACAAGAGCATTGGACATATGACATATGATGAGATTCTTCTATCTACGAGTACCTGCGTGTCTATTTCGAAACAAACAGCAAATAGCAGCCGCTCTCAATCAACCAGTATTTTAAAACAATAAGATTTATTTTTAAGTAGGTAATAATATTAAAAAAATATATTATTATGAAGTCCAAAACACACTGCATTCACAATAATTCAGGAAAACAAAAACACTCACAACAAAGTAAAAGCCGCTTTTGATTCTCGCTGCCGATGCCGCCCGGCCACCGCTTTATAAAATTCAATCAAGTTTCCAAGCCCCATAAAAAGTTTTGGCTGTCCAAACGGACGAATCTAACCTGGGAGTTTCGTGTGAGTTTTATAACTGACTTGAATCGTTAGAACTTTAACTTCATATTAAATGGCGGAAAAGAAATGCATCGGGTATTATATTATATGTCGCTTCTCCAACGTCATACAAATTGTACATAGTTGACGACGATGACCAAGTTGTATTTTTTCTTATTATGTTCTTTTAGATTTTTGAATTTTAATTTATTGTATATATATTGTATTTTATAACCTTAATTATCCTGTTTTTGTAAATTATTAAGATTGTTGTGTATGCTTTTAATTGGCTAACATATATGTATAACTATATCTATCTAATACCTTTAAACGAGCAATTCTTGTGTATATATATACATATATAATCTGAATCTCGGAAACGGCTCCAAAGATTTTCATGAAATTTAGTATTGGGGGCAATAAATCGATCTAGCTAGGTTTCATTTTTAGAAAACATCGTTTTATCCATAAAAAATACCGAGCAAAGCTCGGTCATCCAGGTACTATTTATTAAGTGTTCTGCTATGTAAAAATTATACGTTTTGCTGTAAACATACCTTATAAATAAATAAACGTGCTCCCGATACAGTTGATTGTTTAAAGCTATTTATTATTTAGATCTTTGTTTATTACCTAACTTAACAACTGAAAGATACCTCAAATCGCTAACATGATCAATCAAATTACCATTTCCTACTAATAGCATACGATAAAGTTGAAGTCGTCGTGACTGGCCAATGTGACGGGCCGTGGCGCAAGAAAAATTGGAAGGAGATAAATTACTCGTTAACTGACTAGGAGTTCTGCGTGATAAAGCTAGCCAAATTAATTTCCCCGTTCAGGAAACAGAACTAGCTTCCGCGTTCGTGGAAAAGATAATAAACGTTGTATTCGTTTACACTTGCATAGTCTTATATATTCTAGAGGATACCAAAGGTAGGAGCCAGTCTTTGTAAGCCATAATCATCTAAATGATGCGAGTGCAGCGGCACGGTAGCTGATCGGATAGACGACGAACGATTTCCAGATTCGTAAATTTAGAATACCTAGCAGTTAGATTATTATCTTTCACAAGTTCAAAGCACTGGTTCGGTTGGCGGTAGGGCTTGTTTTAAACTAAGTCGTCTTAAGGTTTTATAGGTATGTGGCTGGTGGCGCATGTTTTAAGTCCGCCTGACAAGTTACCACTATGTTATAAGTCTGTTACCACAACAACAGTGTCAACAGTTCTTCAGTTGAGGATTACGGGTGAAATATGCTTTCCCCATCTTCGGTTTTGCCATTACTATTAACCTACTGTCAGGTGAGATAATGCCCAAGCGCATCCCGCATTCTCAGTTTGGAATAATAAAAAACAAATTCGACCTGAACTCGAACATGGGATAATATCAGTAAAAGAAAATCCGTCAACCGCGGAAGCCGTCTTATTGTATTGATTTATTGCAAAATATGAAAGGGTAAACATCTAGATAACTTCAACATTATGTTACAAATGCCGTCCCGATATTTTCATGATAAACTTTTCCTCTACAAATTATTTGGAGGCTGTTAAAGGGACAACCGGGCGAGGGACCCATCCCCTCGCGTGGAATGTGTCCAAAGTATTCGTGTAGTAAGCTTTAATTAATCCCGCACAACATCTTAACTTCGCGTTTAATTTGGGCGTGTCGGTACTGTATTAAATATCCCACTACATAATTATATACGCTAAGTAATAACAGCAGTAATCATCATTATTATTATTACCATCATTATTATGAGTGATGGAAAATGTATCGATACTCAAGCGTCGTATTCTGAAAATAAAATATGGCCATTATCAAGTTGATCATGTTTTTACAAGCTTTTATTTAACTTGCAATGTATGTATGTTTGTCCGGGTGGAATCTTGCAACTCAATTTTTAAGCAGATATCTTCAACCGATTGAGCTAAAATTTTGTATACATGTTCAGTTCGGATGACAATGCATGGTTAATTTTGTGACGTCTTTCTAAATCCAAGATGGCGGACTAATTATTTTTAATGCATTCCTACAATATGGGTATCAAATGAAAGGGCTTGTTGAGAATAACTCAAGTGACGTCACACTAAATCCAATATGGCGGACTAAGTTTCTAATGCTTGCCTAAAATATGGGTATCAAATGAAAGAACGATAACTAAAAAGTAAAAATAAAGTAAAAACCTTTTTAAAAAACAAGCTTTTATTTAAATGCTCTTAAAATATAAACTTTTTCTATCAACTTATAACATCATTACACAATTTACATATATAATATAAAAACTTGTCACGAGATTTACTTGTGAAGATAAATAAATTAAATAACTTGATGTGATTGATTTTAACTGTTAAAATTTTCAATCTAAGTAAATACGAGTACTTAAATCATATAGGTTTTATCACTGTGTTTCACTAAACTTTTGTGTTTATTTGTGATGGAAAGTGTTCTTTTGTGATAGAACATTTTCCAATATTTTTGACGCTGTAAGGAAGAAAAGAGCAAGCTCTTTTCTGAGTTTCTCACACTTGCTGAGTTTCTTGCCGGTTCTTCTCAGTACAAGGTCTCCCGCCCAGAGTAGGCTTACGTACCGATGGCATAATGACGTTCATAAGAGCTATTTGTAGCCTAAACTGAATAAATGATTTGAATTTTGCAATTTGCAATTCAAAAAATGAATTTATATAGTGCGTAAGTTTTAAGAGCTACACACATACTTATATACAACACACACAGGCCTATATTGACCTTTTATGCGAAAAATGTGTTAAAAAAGGGTTTTGTATAATTTCATTATAATACCTCGATGCGGCATCGTTTCTTTTTGCTGCTCGAGAAAGTCTTAATTGAGCCTGTAAAATGAAAAAGGTATAACGTATTTATAGTAATTTTTTCATAATTTCTTTCACAAAACAGACTAATTAAACATTTTTATACTAAATTTAAAAAAATCGCTAATTTGAAATCCTTTCTCGCTATCGCACAATCCTTCCATTCTGAGTACGTTTTTATATCCCCGGCAGACATAAATGCGATTAAACAAACGACAGCGATGGTTTATTGCCCAAATTAAATTGTCTCTGAGCACTTGCACATCATCTGTCATCCACTTGCAGACAAACGTATTCTCAATCACTTGAACCCTAAAAAGCGGTACGGAATGCCTGGTGGAGTGTATTGTTTATGCAGAGGGCGAGGGATGAAATTTCGGCTGCTCATCTAGTTGGATCGGCCCCTAAAGTTTTTTCACCCTAATTGCTTCGGGGTGTGCTCACTCCATTTTTGTTTTGTTGCGTTTCAGCCATGAATGTATTGTCTCGCAAGATCGTGTGCTTATCTAAACTTTTGATTGAAAATCTGTTAACCTTATAACAAGTGACGAGTTTTGCAACAACAACAACAAGACCTTGTTACAGGTTTTCTATTTATGTTATACGATTATTTAGAGCATCGATCGATACATAACTAGCAACAAAATTAGTTTGCGTGAATGACATTATTTATCTTCACTAATGTAGGTTTGCGAAAAGTAAGTAACTAAGTAACTTATTCTTCCTAAAATATTAAAAAATATTAATTCAATTAGTTAAAATAAATATTTTCTTCACGTTCTTTAACAATGCTTACACTATAAATGACGACTATAAGTGATGAATGACTAGAAATGTCAATTAAATATCAAACTAATACCAGGATGAAATCGGGTTATTCCATTTTACCCTATTGATTTGCCCCATCAATGGGGTAAAGTAGACTTTTTTCCATTTCCCCCCATTAACTGCTTCTTGAAGTGACAATTAACTATCAAAGTAATACCAGGATGAAATCGGGTTATTCCATTTTACCCCATTGATTTGCCCCATCGATAGGGTAAAGAAGACTTTTTTTCCATTTCCCCCAATTAACTGCTTCTTGAAATCAGAATGAAGGATAGTGGAAAAGAAAGTGGATTTATCCCCATTGCTTTAAAAATAAATTAAATAAAACACAAACAAATTATTTTATAATCACAGCAGTCTTTTATATCCGATAATATGCAGAAATTAAACGCGAGTATTAGAGGTAGTAGATTTGCAAATTGTTTCATTTTAATGTATGTTGTGTGTGTTCGCATTAAACTTAGAAAACAAAACTATTTACCATTTTAAAAAAGTATATCGGCGGTTTGTGGAGAATGGGGTGCGCAACCCGAGCGCTGTATCGGTGAAGTTGGGCTGTGGGTAATCGAGATATTGGCAGTTAGTATATACCCTATATTCTAATGGTTCGCCTATAAGCTGTCCTATTTCTGGGCAAACGCTTCCATCAATTGATAGGTACCTATTGAATTAATCACAAACTCACAGTATGGTAAATTAATGAAAAAAATGGTAAATACGAATAATAAAACACTAAAATGCTTTTAATATGGGTACTAAATACAAAATACGTCCAAGACTTTAACTGCGGTTCAAGATCAAAGAACTGGGGTTTTTTTGAATATCAACGGTGATCTTGAGTTAATATGACATAAAATAAACTATGAAGTAACATATTACTAAAAAACACAAATGTTGAAAAAATTTCCACGAGCAGGATTTGAACCTGCACCCTTCTGACATACCGGGTCAGTGCTCTCCCAATTGAGCTATCGTGGTTCTAACCAGCCCGCCGAAATTAATTAACACTATTTACTTTTACTTTGAAAGCCAAAGGCGCCCATTCAATGTCAACAACTACCGTCAATAACATCCGATCATAATATTTTTACAAATATTAAAGATCAGATAAGAAATAGACAAGCTATTTATAAAATATATTTAGCCTTTAGCCAAGCTCAATTGGGAAAGCACTGACCCGGTATGTCAGAAGGGTGCAGGTTCAAATCCTGCTCGTGGAAATTTTTTCAACATTTGTGTTTTTGTAATTTGTTCGCAACAAAATGTGTGTAATTTTATAACATATTACTATTTTTTTTGTTTGAGCATGCTTATTAACTTATCATCACATACAAAATAAATTTAAAAAAAACACAAAACATATTTTTATTTGAGCCATATTTTAGTTTTGTATTAGTTTTAGTTACTTTAGGTTATTATATAATCTCAGATATTAATTTTGTAATTTTCAAAACATTGATTAATATAAATGAAAACTAAGTAAAGCACAATTTTTCCATGAGGCAGCGGCGATCTCCGATGACCCCACACTAGGCACTGCCTGACCTGTGGATACGTTTCCAAAAATTAAGCGGGTGCCAGAAATAATTATCTTGTTACAAACTTTTACCTAAAATTAAACATTTTTACAAAAAGGCGCATCACATCCACCACCACATCCATCCACTTTAATACCTATAGGAAGGCTTTCGTGAATCCGTGATCCCACGTCAGTAGAAAAGTTCAAATCTCCAGCCTCGCGGTTCCCAGTGAAGGTCTCTTAATGATGACATAGCTCCAGAATACGGTTGTAGATGAAGGGAAAAGAGAAATGTTTAAACCGCTGAGCAAAGGTGGTTTTAACGAGAACTGATCGAACCCTAAGACACGCCTGTCAAACATCGCACGATATTCCCGAGAACTGTTAACAGTTTTGTGCATACTCATTGCAACTTTCGGGGTGTAAAGTTTGCGAACACTGAGTACCTGCCCCTCATATATTTTGCAGCATTTACAATTTGTTTATTAAGATATTTTCGGTGTCAAAAATAAGTTACTAGTGACCTTGAATAAGAAAAAGAGGAGCAATCGTACATAATAGGTAGATAGGGGTCAGGTTCGGAGTCATTTACTTTTTATGATTTATATTGCATAAACTCTGTTTTATATATTTATTTCCCTTTTCTATGTTTTTTATTTGATATTATTATTATAATTTAGTTTATTTTTACTTGCACCCATTTTTATTTTTTCTTAGTTTTATTATTTTTCGCCCAAGGTTGCCTGGAAGAGATTGCTTGTTAGCAATAAGGCCGCCTATTTTGTACTATATGTTTTTATAAATTTGTCAGTATCTGTTTTTTTTGTGTGCAAATAAAGTTTATTATTATTATTATTATTATAGATCATAGCGTGAGAGTCACCGGTTCAAAAATCACCCTTTGTCCAAATATGTAATACTAGATATTAGAATACAGGACATAGTGGTCCAAGACGAAAACAGAGAATGCAGAACATTCCCACCAAGCCGTTAGTGGCCTTGTGAATAGGAAACCAACGCACTTGTTAGACATTTAAAATGGGGAGCATCCCATTTAGAGGGAAGTTCTCTGGAAGAGGCAATAAACTTTTGTGGGGAACCTCTTGACATAACCATTAATATTTCAAAGTAGAGGAGGGTTTGTTGGTTTGGAAAGTCAGTTATTACCAGAATAACTAGTTATTATTACAACCCGTAGTCACTAATTTAAAACTTTCATAATTTAGGTAAAATAAAAAAATATTTAGTAATATATGGCATTTGCTGTGTGCTCATGCCTATAGTGCGTGCTTGCGATTATTGTTTGCAATGCGAGTTATATTTTAGTATCAGTCATTTGTTATTCGGTTAAACAATTTAAAAACTAGTTACAACGTTTGATATGAAACATAATTGTGTAGAGTTAACGCGAGCACTACACTACATATTAAAATGAAATACCTACTTTTACGAATCTACTCGCGTTTAATTTTTACATATTATTTTTTTCTTGTCGTTTCGAACTTTTGACAGAGTCCGCGGTAAGGTAGCTCCCTGTACGCACACACACTTTATGTAATAGTATAGTGTTTAGTTTTGTAGTTAGAATTCATCTAAATACACGTCTTGTCTTAAAGCATTGATCAAAACATAGGTCAAAAATTTTTGTCAATCATTCAATCGTATTTTTTTATTTAGGTACTATTTCTGTAAGTCAATCTATACTATGCATGTGTCCAAAATTGCTTCTAGTTTCTAGCTAAAGCTAACCCGAGATACCCCTGTAAGTACCATTGAGGGATATATATCTTGTAAACGACCACTCTTATTTCCATCAAAGCTAGCTAAGACCCAACTCGCAAGATGCGGCCTCCGAATAAAAAAATCGTATCCATCATCTGATAGAGGACTACGATGTTCCAACAGACAGGCAAAACTTTTAAATTTATATAAAATTAGAAAAAGTACTACATTTTAGCTAGCTAGTATAATTTAGAGTGATTTACCCAGCTGCCTAATTTTTTACATCTGAATTGAACACAAATTACTGCAAAGAGTAGGCTTCACTGTCTCAAATATTCCATTCCATAAGAAATTTAGTGACTCGTTTTTTTGTCGCACCTCCAAAACATGGAATAGTTTGCCAGCACACGTTTTCCCTCCTTCCTATGATATGGGGTCCTTCAAACGAGGCGTGAAGAGGCACCTTGTGGGCCGGCAAAGTGAGGATAACTGATGCTGCGTTGTTTTCACGCTGCACCAGTTGTCGTCGCATCTGGAATCCATATTCACTTAACATCAGGTGAATTGGAGTCATTTGCCGTGCTACGTATAAAAATAAAAAAAATAAAAAAATAAAAAAACACAATGTTCTTGAAAATGACTTATTAAATACGTTGCCTGCTAAAAACACGAGTCGGGTGTTCATTATAAAGTTGTGAGCCAAAATGCATGCAGCTTGGCCAGAATATGGCCGCATGCTTAATGAAAAATCGTCGTTTCTATCTCCATTCCACGGAGGTTTTGGCTCGTTCGTTAAAAACCTTTTTTGTTTTTCAATGAGCCGGCAATCAAACATACGCCTGATGGAAAGCCGCTACCACAGCCTATGGTAGATATACCTGAGCTTCTTGGCGGGAAAGGGAAGAGTCATGTCTGTGGTTTTGATTTATTTTCGAAAATTTGTATTATATCGAATGTTAATGTGAAATAATGGTGGATTATTAATCGTTAAGTGTTCGTGAGTGTGCATGAGTGCTAGCAAATTAAACTAAACAGTGCAACGTCACTTTTCAAATTCTCTCAAGAAATCCGCCCGAGGACTTACAATAGTTTTTTTTTAATTACTCACGGCCTTCATCTCACCTGATGTTTAGTGATGCTAAGGCCGAAAGTGGAAGCGCACTTCACCCGAATTCCTCAACTACCAAATCACTGGCTATCTAATCTCTAGCTGGAACACTACAATACTATAATTGATGTTATGGCGATATTTTTAGATAAGATGGTGGTAGCTAGCTAGGTAGACAAACAGGTCCAACCACCAACCAAATCGAGAATTCTCATGCCTCTATAATTCTTATGTAATTTTCTAAGAAGATAAGAAGTCATTTATTTCTTTTCCACATAAAGGTGATACAATAGATAAATACAAGACATATGTAACTATTTTATATAACAACCGTTATGTGAGAGACTGGAGCCTGAGACCTTCAAACCAGAAGAAGAACCCAGAACAATGCTGCTTGGCGGCAGAATAAAGTGTTTTACTCGCCGTCAGTCACTAAGTCTATTTACAATCTTTATTTACATTTGTTCTTACCCCTAATCTTTATATATTAAAATTTTCTGTGCGTGTGTATGTTATTGAACTCCTTCTAAACGGCTAGACCGATTTGGATGAAATTTTCTGTGTGTGTTCAAGTGGATTCGAAAATGGTTTAGAATTACAATTGGACCTGGTAGGTGACGCTGCTATAAGGGTACATCATGGGATACGGGTGTTCTTAAGCGGGCGAATGATTTGTTTGTTTTGTTGTCATGGAAACTGTCAAAGCGGTACGAAGTCCGCCGGTCAGCTAATGTAGTATAGAATTTCATTAAAATTTTACTGGATGACAGCAGAAAGCAGTATGTATTTCATACGATTAAGGGATTAAAGGAAAAAGTGACGATTACTGGTTCCCGTCGAAAACTGGTGCCACTGTCCCATTAGGTGTTAAAGTGGTCCGCCTCCAATCGTATTCTGGCAGATTGTACCACGAGGCTCTTTTGAAAATTTATTTTTGGAACAGTTGGCAATCAAGTAATTCCTATGAAGGCACAAAGTTATTTCCATTTCATCATTCATTCATTATGAACGGGCTTTTAGTCTAAGAATATTACACGTAGTGATCCTTTACTCTAGACTTGATATATTACCCTAGAGTTCAGGGAATAAGTTAGTTGACAGGTTAGTCGATAGCGGAGCTTTTTAGCTTATTGATTGCAAAATTGCAATACGAAGTTCTATCATAGAAATTGTGAATGATAGGTATGACTCCACGTTTTTACTTTATTACTAGCTGACCGGCGGACTTTGTACCGCTTTGACAGTTTCCATGACAACAAAACAAACAAAACGTTGCCAGTTTCCATGACAACAAAACAAACAAATCATTTGTCAGCTTAAGAACACCCGTATCCCATGATGGACCCCTATAGCAGCGCCACCTACCGGGTCCAATTGTAAATCTAAACCATCCTCAAATCCACTTGAACACACACAGAAAATTTCATCCAAATCGGTCCAGCCGTTTAGAAGGAGTTCAATAACATACACACGCACAGAAGATTTTTATATATAAAGATTGGATATTATATTAACTAAATTAAGGTTCCATAGCCCGGGTTACTGATCACCAACTCCAAACCTCATTTCCAGCGATGACTTGATTTTATTGATCTTTGCCAAGCAGTGGGCCAGTATAGGCTTATTACGCGTATTACTACGACGTCTTACTAGGACTTTATTTCTGAAAGTATTGCTCAGCTGGGAGCCGTCTAATTAATTTACTTGAATACAGAAAAGGTCAACCTTGTACCTGCTATTAAGGCTATAATTTGTTTTTTCAGGAACTATCTTATCTATTATCCGGTGGAACACGAACATTGTTGTTATGGCGACAGACTTAGACACGGCGGCGGTAGCTTGGCTGGTAGACTTGAAAAAAGGCCTAAGAGCACCAATGAACTAATATTTAAACTCGTAGTTACCCTGCTGGACCAGTGGTCTGATCACTAGAGCACAGATGCAGTTACAGTTAATAAATCAATTTGGTTATGGAAATCCCCCATCCAAATGAACAATTTTTATTTTCTTCGTATTGAATTCATATGGCTAATTTTATCTCGTGATAGTGAACTGTGTCACTACCGTACCAGGGCCCTATTTCGTAGAGCTCGACACGACAAGTCAACAATTTGGCTTTCAAAGAAATTACTCTGCTTAGCCTATTGTCGTCTAAAGAATAATCATCGGTTACCTTACCTATTTTAAATCCGATTCTTTTTTAGTACGAATTTTATTATCCCGAAAACATTTATCCACATTTTTGTTTTCCATATTTTCATTTTACCGAAAACACGATTGACATATTGCTGATAATACGATTTTCAATTTTTTTTTAATTCTATACGTTTTGAAATCTAACTCAACCTTAGATAAATATATTAATGTTAGACGATTTAGTTTCCAGAAAAACGTTTCCTATATAAAAAGTAACAAATATTATAAATAACAAATACTTACAATCCATCAAGTTTATAAACACGCTAACGCTTAACAGAAAATAATATTCATCTTTTGTCGCATTACTCCAACAATAATATAACAATTTCAATTGTCAGTTTTTTAGGTATGACTAAAAGGTATAGTCATAAAGGTAAGGTCTAGTTATGTAAAAAAACGTCGCACATACAAAATCGTCGTTTCTGGCGTTTCGCCAGCCGCTGCCGAGGCACGCTCGCTCCGCTCGCTCGGCTCGCGCATTTTGGTCACCATACTATATAACCTAACCTAACCTAACCTAACCTCCTTCCTTTCGCTTCGGTTCTGTCACTACTTCGGTTCTATATAGTATAGCGGCGTGACCACAGATTAGGTAAAAGTTCACTCACTCAAAAATTAAATAAAAGAAAAAAATACGTAGGTACCTCTCCGGCAACCAAAATCGATATCAGGGGATTCAGTAAGACCCCCTGAGCCCCCCACGGTATCAGTTTCCCCAGAACGCGGGAGCTCGTTTCTATATCCAACCCTACTTGTTCTTTATTTCGATGAATAATGATGACAAATAAATAAGTGCTGTTGTAAGAATAGGGGAAAGGATACCTTGATATTTAATACATATAGAAAAGAAAACTATTGTAAACAAAACAACTGAAAAAAGAAAAAAATGGTTTTGATAATCGTCTATTAGTTTCTCTGAAAAATAAAACATATGTAAAATGAATTTATTACTAACAATATTATATAAAAAAATATATCTGCGATTCAAAACTTCGTTAAACCGTTTTCGAAGTTTTGAAATTAGAACAAAAAATGTTCAAAATAATTTTTAACGCAAATTTTTTTGCGAACAAATTACAAAAACACAAATGTTGAAAAACCAGCCCGCCGAAATTAGCCCCCAGACTAATTTCGGCGGGCTGGTTGGAACCACGATAGCTCAATTGGAAGAGCACCTGACCCGGAATGTCAGAAGGGTGCAGGTTCAAATCCTGCTCGTGGAAATTTTGTCAACATCTGTTTTTTTTTTTTTTTAGAACAAAAAAGTTTTGAAAGTAAGATAGGTTACCATAATCATCACTTTTACTACTATTATATTATCACTGAATGAAATTGACATTTTAACTAGTTTAAGAACTAACGACTTTCTCCGTACAGACTGACACAGTCTAAGACCCCGTTTCAAGAGTTTGCGACAATTCGACAAGTTTATCATTGTCATTTTCAATTTTATATTTCATAAACGACACGTCAGAAAATCGTCGACATTTTTTCATTACTTTTACATTGTACAGTTTATGAAACGCAAAAATGGCGAATTTGACAATTTAACAAACTTGTCTGCTTTCCCAATTACAAATAGGCCGGGCCAAATGTTTTATAAAACTATGAAATTGTCGAGTTGTCACTGAAATAAGTTTTATAAAACAGGACCCGGGAGATCTCCTTAATGTTACAGTTAATATCAACAATAAGGTATTCTGCAAATTGTCAAGACGCCGACCGACGCCACTTTTCTACAGAATGCGGAGAATAAAACACCTGTTCGCGCTAAGTATTTGTTCCGATCGAAAGTTGTCATGACATAAGCTTAAATATACCCCTCCCTCGGTTACGTACTCTAAGGAAAATACTGTACACACTTGTGGACACTGCGACTGCGTAACCACGTAATTGCAAGAATGTTACAATCGGCAAGAAACGGCAAAGTGTTGTTTCTTGCTTCTTCTGAAATAACTTATTATTACTAACTACTTAATAGCTCTTTTGAAATAACTTGCTGTTTTATATACACTAAACTTTCCATAACAAGAAACTGTAAGCAAAAATGAAAGAGCTTTCTGCAATCTTGTAAATTGCCCATAAGTAGGTAAAATTATTAAAAAATAAAAAACAAATTTAATCAACACACTAAGCTAGTTATATTTCTATTTTATAATGTACTGACCTTGATCATTACTCGTCATAATTTAGTTTTAATATAACTGTCACCTATATAAAGCAATAACACTTTGATTGCGTGAATTATATTATTACAAATGCATACGATTAACTTAAGAGCACTATGGTAGCAAAACGGTAACCTTATAATGGATATGATCGATGTTAACTGACGTGAAATATGTTAGAATTTGATGATTTGTCATAACTTTCGTAAATTACCCACATTTTAAAAATACTATTTTACGCATTACCTTGCCCCAGTGTGCGGTGGTCATAACAACTAGGCCAAATAGGCGGTTTAAAGTATTTTAATAGTGAACATATATATACTCTAAATAACACCACTAAATAATCTAAGTTGGTTTGTAAAAACCAGTAACATTAATGATGATAAACAAAACACTTGCAAACACTTGGATCGTAGCTACAAGCTACATTATTGTAATTTTTGTTTCCGAGCAACAAACTTTTTCTGATACAAAGCAAACATCTGTGTTGGCAATTATATGTGTAGCCGTTCTGTGAGCAAAGTTTTCGCCCCGTCACAGTTGTACGTTCGTGTAGCGAAAGATATGCAAATACCGGCTTGTTATGAGCGGGCTTCTCGAACGAAGTTGATGTGAAAAATCTCGAGCGGCTACGGCGTACGTACAACTTTTGGAAACATTCACAATGGTTGCGTTTTCTGTACTGCTATTATATTTCTGCTCAGCTCATAAGTTATGTAAACTTACTTTTTAACGGGTCATACGCAGCTATGTTGTGTTGTGATTACTTGTGATGTTGCAGGCTTGTAGGTATATTGTGTCTGTTTACAAAATATGTTTTGACAAAGGTATGTCAACGATTACACTCATCAACAATCTGGACTCATTAATTTGCAAAACTTAAAATGTTTGTTTACTGAAGACGCCCCGTTTATTCACTTCTTCTTAGTACGGTTAGGTATATACAAAAATCTAACAGCATGATCCTACTTTTTATCGATCATCATCACCATCAGCTCATTTTATGTCCCCACTGTTGGGGCACGAGCCTTCCCTATGGATAGATAGGGAGAACGGGCCATAAACCACCACGCGGGCCCAGTGCGGATTGGTGGCTGTTAACGACTGCTAATGCAGCCGGGACCAACGGCTTAACGTGCCTTGCGAAGCACGGAGAAGCTCGAGATGATAATTTTTTGGTCACCCATCCGATAACCGGCCTTTGCGAAAATTGCTTAACCTCAGCACTCGCAGACCTGGCGCGTTAACCACTGCACCATCGAGCTCCTCTTATTCTTGAGCTCTTTTTATTGATAATACATTAAAATTCATAGGTAAACACTTTCACATAAGCGAAGCAAATAAATAAAAATATTTTCTTGGAATTTAACATAATAACAAACAAATCATTTTTTGAACGACAACATCGAAGCCAATTCATAAACCCGAAGCACGAGTAATTCTCCACTAAGAATGTTCACTTGGTTGTATAAACAAAGTTTAAAAATGTATTATTATACATTTGAAGTTAAGTTTTGTAAGATTTTATAAGACGCGCTAAAATTAAAGTAAATAATGTCATCAATCGAATGTTTCAATCACTACAATTCTAAGTGATTGTCCTTACTACATACCCTGTAATTTTGAGCCCCGCGTTTCCCTACCAAAGACGCTGCTACTCTCACTCAGCTTTTCTGAAGGGGGGAATAATATATCTATTTTGTCTCTTTGGCAACTGCTCTGCCTGCGAGTAAGGTTTATGTCCGCGCCAATTGCAGGTCGATAGTTTATGGACCCCTCGAGAAAATCACCTTGGCACAAATTCTGACCAACGACGTTCTTTCAGTTCTATTGCCCCATCAATTCTACTGACAGATAAAATTTTATTGGACCGCACATTGTTCTAAATTACAAAACTGTTACCTACGCGTATGTTTGATAACAGCCAAAAAGATTGCGTTTCAAGAATATGTTTTGTCCGCTTTTGTAGCATACCAATACAAAACTTATTAAGTTAATAAAACGCTCAAAACACTATCGTAAATAGACAAGTAATAATATTGTTTTGGAAGAGTGTAAGTAAACTTTAAATCCCCTTAGAAATTGAAAGTAAAACAATAAGAAAGAAAGGCATAGTGGATTTTCAAACCACAAAGGTTCATCGACTTTCGTTGATCGATTATAAATCGCATTTGCGATGCACCACGCGAGCGAACCCCTCCTGATAATGTCGTACTAAAAACAATATCAGGCTCTTATTTGTTGAAGATTCAATGATGTAGAATGCATTGGCTGCGATCCCTCAGAGCGTGTGCAATTGTATGATCCCCCCGCCTGGGGGATCGCGAACTATCCGCCACGAAACACCGCAACATCTGAATTGCCTCTAGCGACGCGTGAAAAGCAATGAAAGCATTTTCACATGACCAGTTCCCATCTCACCCACCAACGCCGCCCTCGCGTCCCATAGGAATTCTAAACAGTATCTGCATGCCCCGATATAGCCGGAGGGCGAGTGCCCCCTGCATTTCCCTTCGTCTGTTATTTCAAAGAACTCGTACAATTCAATATTATAGCGATATTGCGAGCTAATCGCATAGAAAATAGTAATTGAAAAGACTTTCATGTTGCGTATGAAAGTGAAATAGTTTTATATAGCCAATTTGTTTGTATCTTTAGTTAAATTCAGTTGTTGTTGTTGTTCAAGGGCCTGATTCAGAAGGCAGTTCTCGATACGGCACGCATTGTGAGGAGGTTCCTGTCTCTGGAGCCCTAACCACCGGTAGTTTGGACCGTGGTCCCGATGCCGGCGGACCCCTATTTTATATATTTTAAAATGTTTTATTTATTTTATTTTTAGAAAATATTTAAAAATGTTAATTTATATGAGAAAAAATAAATAAAGAGATAATAATAACATCTTTATTAAATAATCAATTTACAATATAATAATTGAATACTAAACATACTATACGACAAAAATAACACAATATTTGTTTCATAATGTTTTTATCATTATATCTATTATCTTAAAGTATTTTCCATAATACTTGTCAAATTTTGTAACTCATTAAACCACCTTGTAAAGTATGTACATGTATGTTTTAATTGGTATTTTACATGTGACAATAAAAGCTTTATTAAGTATTATTACCTTTATTTTACACTAAAGTTGAAAAATTACAGAAATCCTATTCTCGTCTAACATAAACATAGTTAGAAAAAGTTAAAGTGGTCACTATTCAAAATTTTACAGTTCATTTCGAATAAAAAGAGCTAAGTATCCAAGAACAATTCAAATCAAACGTTTTGGTCTCACATACTTAAACAAATAAAGCATGTTCCGACTCCTGGCCTACTGAATAGAAGCAATTAATACTTGTTTATTAATTACTCTGCGTTTAATATCATTTCGCTTTGTCCGCTTGCAACGAAGAAAAGCATTTTCCGCTACAGTTTCCTTCATTCCGTTTGCAGCTCAACATATATTGCTAAGCTGGCTGCAATTAGATAGTAAATTACTACGCTAGTCTAAACAACTGTTAATTACGCAACGGGGACAATTTGCAGAAAATTATTTTATCATCACGCCGGGATGGCTCCGCGGTGCCTTAAGTAATTACTAGGTCATTCTTTGGCGTGTGGCTTCTCTGAGGAGTTGTGAAGCAGTCTCCCTTGCTCCTTTGTATCCATTCGCGTGAAAAAAAATGAAAAATTAATGAGGTTAAAGTAGGACGCCTTGTTCTAACAACGCATATAGAAGTCGACTAGATGGAGAATAACAAAAAGTTTTTATTTTCTTTATGACGCTTACGTCAAATAACATTTTATGGTAAATAGTATGTACGAAACTTCAATCTGGGAACTTTCCAAGTTGTTAACCGTAAATTGATGTGGTTTTACCGTCTCTTTGTTGAACTTTGGATGCTTATCCAATTAATCATCAATTACGCGCGTCTTCAAACACTAACAGACCTCGTCAATGCTTTTGGAACTTCGCGATCGAAATATACTTTCGACTCTTGATTGACTTGACACCAGTAAATAACGAATAATCCGCTGAAACTCGCAGAATATTAGTCTTTATATGAACATTTTTTTATCATAAAAATATACTAGCGATTACCTATATTGGTGTGATTATAAATAAACATTTAAAAACATTTTTAATAAATGCTTGCCCGTTTAAAGAAAAACTCCCGTAATTACATACGTACTCGTATCCATAACAAAGGATTTGGCTTTTCCCTTTGTTGGGGAGAAGTAGTTTAGTTTGTAATTCTATATATTACTTATTAAACGAATTATAGTTTCATCTTAGAAATTCAGTTACCCATTTAAATTATTACACATAATAATATATATTTAACCTATCGATGAATGGCGGTAAATTCCGGTAACTCTAGATCTATAACATAGATTTACATATAATATACATACTATGTATAAAGGATCACAATCACGTGTGAGGTGCAATTTTGTCATACAAATTTTAGTATGCGTTAACTTTTCTGTTATATTTTAAACGTAACTGAATAATAGTAAACGTATCAGTGGCCTGACACTGACATTTTCCCCAGAATTCAAAGATCAAAAGCCAGTAGAGTAATAACCATTTTGAATGTTTATTGTACTGTATTTTTTATATATTATTAACAATCAAATAACTAAATATTTTATTTTTCTTTGTTTCTTTCTATCTAAATAATTTTGATTGAATATTTTTTTCACTTTTACTCGCCTTTATTTTACATAGTTATTGTTTTATCCTGTTATCCTGAATTCCTGACGTTTTAAACCATTAGATAAGCAAGGTTATTTCATTAATTGCGGTATTGCGTTATCTTAACTAAACGGTAATTATCTAAACATATTTATATTAATGTTATTTTTGTGGTAATCACACTAATATTATAAATGCGAAAGTTTGTGTGTATGTGTGTGTGTATATATTTGTTGCTTCTTCACGCTGCAACGGATGGATGGATTTGGATGAAATTCAGCATACAGATAGTTTATAACCTGGATTTACACATAGTTTTTATCCCGATATTCCCACGGGAATGAAACTCGGTATAAGTTTCATTCCCGTGGGAATATCTTCTTATTATCTCTTTTCTCTATATTCTCTATCTTCTTATTATATTATCTATCTTCTCTTTATTTGGTTCCACAATTTACTACTTAGGCCTTGGATTTGATGTTGGGAATAGAACCTATTTGGTAGTATTTAATAAAATTTAGACACGACAACGTCTGTCGGGTCAGCTAATAATTTTATATGTATTTAATTAGAACAGAACACGTATAAAACGAATGTGAAATGAAGCTTAGAAGCTTTCGACATCAAATGTATTTCATCAGCATCAAACATTGTTGCTGTAAATGTATTTACCTTACTTTTAGTTTATTTTTTAAATTACTTATAGTTGAAGTCTCTTCATTGCGTTATATCTCTTGGGCAAAAGTTAGGAGCCGACTAGAAGTCCCGAGGGTGGAATCAGCTACATTTGAGGGTGGCGATATGCAATACGTGGTCGCCTGCGCGTGCATAATGTATGCGATATCCCGCCTATACACACTCGAGTCTCGACGTGACGATGCCTTTTTTATTGCTACAGTTTGATATCAATTTTGATGTGGCGAGGTATACAATGTGGCAGGGTATACAATTCATATTGGTCGGTTTGAGGTAGTCTGAAATTATTGGAGATAGAGAAATTTAAAAACGTCGATTTGAAAGTTAAGATACGATATTATAATAATCTGCGATCATTCCCAAAACTTATGAACAGGGATGATAAGATAAGATAATTTGTTGGTGTATGAAAAGTTAGCCAGGATACAAATAACTTAAGCTATGTAATTAATATGTAATTAATGTTAGGGTATACAATAAAATAAATTATGTACTACCTTAGCAAAGCAAAAAAGATTGCCTGTGTCTTTGGTTAAGCATGGGTTAAGTAAGACTTCATTCAATAACTTTCAAAAACTTACTTATTTATTTTTACATTCGAATTTTGTAATTTGTAGATTTTTGTATTATGGGCACTGATAACAAAGAAACAACTATTTAAAATCAAAAAACCACTTTTGACTATTTTTTTAAGAAATTTTAAGGGGTCTATTCATTTCTGGAAACCGAAATGAAATGCTAAATAAAGTGTTAGCCGACTCTTTTTTCTTTCTTTTTAAATAATATTTATATAGATGACACATCCAGCTCCACATTATTAATAGTCATAAAACGATCGGATAGATTCTTTACACAGATTTCTTTTCATTACATAAGTAGTACTCGCATGGTTTATGCAAATGATATTATAAACACATATTATGCAAATCCTACCTATTACATACGGCCTATGAATAAACAGATTAGCGAAAGTTAATTAACCACGAAGGGCAGAAAATGTTGGTAACAAGATTTTCATAAATCATTCGACCGTAATATGTTGGATTAACGTGAAATTTGATCTGTCATAAAATTACTATTTTCTTTTAGCTAATTCCAAAGTGAAGGTCGCCGTAAGTAAATGTATGTTTTAAAGGTCTGGACAAAACCTTCCAGTACGGTAAACTCAATAATATTATATTATACAGGTCAACTTTTTTATCACCATCCAAACCTTCTGAGATGATTCTCGTGATACAAACGAACAACTCTTTCTAATGGACCAACTTCCTAACTCGAAAAAAAAATCAGCTGTTCCATACATTTTGGTCAAATGTATATTAATGTTTTGTTAATTTTCTTTACCCGCCCCTTTTGTTTTTGACAAATATCTGGATATCCACCATTAGGAATCTTAAGAAAGAAATTAATTTCTATTTAAGCTTTAACAATAAACTAAAACAAATGGCTTTGACAAAAAAAATGTCGGAAGGTTTACTATTGGTCATTCTATGGTCATCTTCATGGTAGGCGGAGTTAATTAACTACGATCGCCACGTTAAGGCAAAAATGTTTGTAACTGGATATCTTTAAAATTTGTCGATCGTAAGTACGACTTTTGCGCTGCCGCTGCATTCGAAATACGATAATTTTTGCGGTTGTTTTGTAGAAAAGTATTCATTTTATTTTTTCACAGTGTCCAATCATTTTCGAGACTGTAAACGTGACTCTGTAGTTTTTCGTGCTATTGTCAGAGTCGTAACCATGAAGCTTTCAATTCGATCCAAAGTGCCACAGTGTGTTGCCATAGTAACTGTCAAAAGTTGGACAAACTTTGGATTTGTAGGCCGTCGGGCAACTAGATCAAATCGTAACATCGATCATTAATGTTAGCAAGCAAATGGGATTAGGTTCTATCTGCACTTGAGATTCTATTATTTTCTAGGTAAACTTTAATAGCAATAAATAGAATAGTTCTACAGATTAAGAATTAAATGTGAACAGTAGAAAAAAATAGTAGACAATGAAAATATATATAAATATCACAATTATCAATTCAGAAAAATAAATAAATATTCAATAGTACTTGTACATTCTAAATTAATTTTATTAATTAATCAAAGCGTCTCTCTTTATTAATTAATTAAATAAATGAAAAATTAAAAAATCAACGGCGTACATTACTTACCTTCGATTTGCTAACGATATTGATTAGACCCTGGAAGACCTCGGCACAATGCTCGGTGACCTCAACAAAGTCTGTAAGCAAGTGGGTCTTAAATAAACATGGAGAAGACAAAAGTTATGTCAAACTCACGTGTCCTACCCACTCCTCTGAAGGTTGGGGACTCTGCCCTTGAAGTTGTGGACGATTATGTTTACCTGGGACAAACAGTCCAGCTAGGTAGGTCCAATTTCAGCAAAGAGGTCAATCTGCAGCTTTCGGTAAGCTACGACATATCTTCTCGTCCGACACACCGCAGTGTCTCAAGACGAAAGTCATTGACCAGTGTGTGTTGCCAGTGATAACATACGGGACTGCGAAGTGGTCGCTCACTATGGGCCTCATAAGAAGGCTCAAGGTCACTCAAAGAGCAATGGAAAGATGAGGATGGGGTTTCTCTGCCTGATCGAATCAAAAATGAGGAGATCCGCAGTAGATTACCGAGATTCCGAAGAGTTGCTAAGCTCAAGTAGCAGTGGGCAGGGCACATCGCTCGCAGGACTGATGGCCGCTGGGGTAGAACAGTTCTCGAGTTGCGACCGCGTTCCGGAAAGTGCAATGTGGGCAGGCCTCCAAAAAAGTGGACCGAAGATCTGGTAAAGGTCGCGAAGCCGCTGGAAGCGAGCAGGACAAAACCGGTCGTTGTGGAGATCTTTGGAGAGGCCTTTATGTCCAACAAAGGACGTCTTTTGGCTGAGATGAAATGAAAATTTACCATAAAAGAGAAAAATTTGAACAAGTGAAAGAACAAAGTAAGTCTAAAATAAAGAAAATTAAATGAAATGAAATATTATTTATTTAGTGTCACACAGTAATACATGAAATAAAATAAAAATAAACTAGAATTAAATAATGCAAAGTGACACAAAAAAGGTAGGTATCCACTCAGCATTTGTCAGAACACCAAAGGTGTCCCGACGCTGATCTTCCGTGGAAACCTAGAAAAGAGAACACCGTAAATGACATAATAAATAACTAATAAACAGGCAAAAAAATGTTACATACAAAAGTATGATTTATATCTGTCACTAAAAGAAAGAAATCGGTAGGTAATAAACGATATAACTATAACAATAAATATTACAATAGGCTTATACGATATACATGAAAAATATTACATTTTATCCTACATTACATATAGGTTCTTTACGAATATAGACAAAACGCAATTATATTTTGCTTCCTCCACGAGTATAGGCTCATACTTTATTGCGTTCCATAATGTTTATAAGTAATAGGTAGGCTTTCTTAAGCCTACCTATTACTTATGAGACTTGGACTTAGTGACCAATTAAAACCTGCCGGGCGCAGCACAGCTTAATGTGAGTGGAACAGAATAAGATATATTTTTTTTATTTTATACTTAGACGTTATAAGTTAAAATAAAAATAAGAAGAAATTTTAGAATCATGTTAGGGAAAGGGTTTTTACAATTTAAATGTTACATTAATTATTTTTTTTAAAAACATGGAATTGACATTCCTCCAATTCCCACACTATGGAATGGTCCGTGCCAAAGTTATAGTTTTGTAGTTTTAAACGTTGATACATAATGCCGAAGTACGTCTGCACAATAATTTTAGAATCACTGTTTTTAGTAAATGTGTAAATGTGCATAGGTATTTTGTAATAGTCAAGTTTATAATTTGTAAATTTATTGTAATATTGTATAATTTAGTAATGACATAGGGTACTGGCACTCATGAAGCTGTAGATATAACTGGAGAAGCATGTTGTTGAAGCAGCCTTGTAATTGTTTGGTGAGTAGTATAGTCAATAAATCAAATCTGCCGATAAATGGGTAAACTAAAATAAAATTACAACTATTTGTCCAGGGTAAACGTGATCATGTGTGCAAGTGTATTGAGGCACGCTTTCTATATATAATTTTGATATTTACCATGACAAAACATAAAAACGGGGTTCACGTTATGTAGATTTTTACCTTGTGCTGGTATTAAACGTATTTTCATAATATTACCCTGTTCCGTGAACTGTATGTAATCTACAATATAAAGGGTGTAATCGTTAAGTGTGACCAGGCGATTATTCCGTAACTACTACAGATATCAAAAAACTTTAAGCTGATATAGAAGTACGTTACCTAATGAGTAAAATGACATCAATAACTTTTTTTAAATCAAACGAGAAGTATCCAAAATTTTTAGTTTCTTTATTTTAAGTGGTCTAGTACTCATTTTACCTTAATTATATTTTATGATTACGTATGATATGATAATAATGATTTTCAAGTAGATACACGTGCTTTTTTTTTTCTTTTTGTTGATGGCTTCGTACGATTAGCACATTTAGCCAGTGTCAAAGTAATTTTTCTAACAAGTAATACATAAATAAATAATTTTTTTTCTGTATGATGATGATGAATGATAATAGAAATGAGAAGTGAGAAATAATATATCCCCAACCCCTCGAGTATCTCAGTAAAGATGTGAGGCTTTACTAAGTTCTCGGGCGGACTTCTTGAGAAAATTTGAAAAGTGACGTTGCACTGTTTTGTTTCATTTGCCAACACTCATGCACACTCACGAACACTTAACGGTTAATAATCCACCATTATTTCACATTAATATTCGGTATAACACTTTTCGATAATAAAACAAAACCGCAGCCATGACTCTTCACTTTCCCGCCAAGAAGTCCCCATGCGAAGCTTTATGCGAGCTTTGTGCTGAGCATACCACAGATTAAATATTACTTAGTGCGTTTGGTTATTCCAACTACATTGGGTTCACTGGCATAGCAAAGTGAGTGTACGAAACACCATTTACGTGCTGTATTCGTTGTCTGATGCGTAGGTAATGTGCTCACAACGAAATAATAAATAGGTAGCACTTTTTTAGAATATTTTTAGAACGAGCTGAAAAGTGGCTTTAAAGGGGCAAGGACAAAAGAGAACAATACTAATAAAGTCACCAATACTGCCTCTGTGCCCCAACGGTTAAACCACTGGTCTTCGACCCAACGGTCCGGGATTCGATTCCCACCTGAAGACTACCTCTATGCCCCATCGGTTAAACCACTGGTCTTAGACCCAACGGTATCGGATTCGATTCCCAGCTGTATTGGTGATATAAGCCCGCTTGGCTAGCTACCACCATCTTATTTGGCTCTCACCATAACATCAATATTAGTTGCAGTATTGAGTTCAAACAATTAATGAGAAGATAGGCCCGTTTTTCAGTAAATGAGGATAACGAATGTAGTGCACCACCTTTGTCGGTCTTATCGTCATTTAACATCAAGTATTATGAAGATCAACCGCTATTATTTTGTGGAATAACTAATCAATTTACTGAAGAATAAATGAAGATATGACAGGATCATAGTAGATCATTAGTAGGACAGGACATATGATCTTAGGAGAACGACCGGTACCAAGCTTAGAGTAACGACTACTTCAAGACTAATCATCAGATTGATAATCAATCTTCCCATGCACTGTTTATATATTTAGATATTTCATATAGATTTTTATTATTATTATTAGCCCTCACTGTCCCACTGCTGGGCAAAGGCCTCCCTCCATTTCTTCCACCCGTTGTGGTCCTTAGATATTGATTCCAATTTTGGTTAAATTCATCCAGTTCGTCCCGCCATATCCTAGATGGAGATAGATGATTATTATTATTATAGACTAGCTGACCCGGCGGACTTCGTACCGCTTTGACAGTTTCCATCACTGAGTTAAATGTATATGTTAAATATATCAATGGTTTCCATGACAACAAAAGAAACAAATAGTTTTGTATGGAATTTTTTTTTTTTTCATTTTGTTGATGGCTTCGTGCGATTAGCACATTTAGCCAGTGTCAAAGTAATTTTTCTAACAAGTAATACATAAATTAGCAATATTTCTTTTCTGTTAGATGATAATGAATGATAATAGAAATGAGAAATGATATACCACCCAACCCCTCGAGTATCTCAGTAAAGATGTGGGGCTTTACTAAGTCCTCGGGCGGACTTCTTGAGAGAATTTGAAAAGTGACGTTGCACTGTTTTGTTTCATTTGCCAACACTCATGCACACTCACGAACACTTAACGGTTAATAATCCACCATTATTTCACATTAATATTCGACATAACACAAATTTTAGAAAATAAAACAAAACCGCAGACATGACTCTTCACTTTCCCGCCAAGAAGTCCTATGGAAAAATTAAATTGTCGTTTTTAGTATTTTTTTTTAATATAGCCTATGTTACTCAGCGCTAATGTAGCATTCTAATGGTGGAAGTATTTTTTTAAATCAATCCAGTAGTTTTTGAGTTTATTCGTTGCAAACATACATACATACAAAAATACAAATTTTTACTCTTTATAATATTAGTATAGATTTATCGAGTTGTAAAGAATTAATTAATAAAATAAAATTATTGTATTAACGCCTTGGTGGCCGAGTGGCAAAGCGCTCGATCCGTTACCCGAAAGTCCCGGGTTCAATTCCCGGGTCGGGCAAAGTGTGTTTCGGATTTTTTGATGCATAGCCCGGGTTTGATGATCACCACCCCGCATTTGGCAAGCGTGGTGATTAAGCCACTACCCATCAATTGTAGCGATGACTTGATTTCAATGATGGAGGCCTTTGCCCAGCTGTGGGACAGTTACAGGCTATTTACTTTACTATTACTATTGTATTTACGTCATCACTACATAGTATAAAACGAAGTCGCTTCCCGCTGTCTGTCTGTCCCTATGTATGCTTAATTGCTTAGATATTTAAAACTACGCAACAGATAAACATGCATATAATTGGATCCGGTAGGTGGCGCTGCGCTGCCATTGCAAAACTATATCGAATTATGGATACAAATAAAAAACAAAATTGGGCCTGTTCAACTTGTAAGCACAGTCAAAACAAGACAAAAAATACATAAAGAACTCACCAACAGACTTACCTTCGTTATCCGAACCACACTATGATTTGCATGCCTTAATAAATTCTGACACATCGGATGACTCATACTTGTCTACTGAAAGACTGTCGAAGAGTGCGGAACATCGCTATTAAATGACACAGCTACTGAATATGAACTGCGAGAAGAGATTGTCCAATTAACAAAGGATTTGGGTTCAACGCAGGCAGAGTTGGAATATACTATTTTAGAGAATAACGAATTTAAAAAATGCATTAACAAACTAAATAAAGATGTACAACTACTTAAAAACCTCTGCTCATCTCCACAAAAGAGTTGTCCTAAATCTAGTGGTACAAGATACTCAATGCAGTTATCGGATTTTGCAACACCACCGAGAACTACTCCAACAGAAAAAACAGCAAGTGCCGCTGATTTACTCAGCCTCAAAAAAATGATAGCAAACCTAAACGAATCTTTTATTATTTAGAGATAGATAACCTGAATGAGCAGATTCTTAAACTTAAGTCTGAGCTAAACAACACCAATTCTTCAAAATCTTTGTACAACGCTACACAATTGTTTCAAGGTCAAATGAAATCACCAACAACAAATAATTATAACTCCATAAAACTTGATCAAAATAACAGCTCTATACCTACTACGCAAAAACAAGCAAAACCGTACAACATATACATCTTAGGTGATGAGCAGCTAAGAGGACTGTCTTCCATTATTCAAAATTCAAGATCTGGCCAATGGAATGACAAGTACAACACTTTTGCAACAGTACTCACTGGTGCATCGAGCTCACAAATACTACCATACTGTAAAAAACTGGCAGAGAATCTATCCAAAGAAGATATTGTAATTCTAAGCATGAGCTCACATGATTCTGACTTGCATGTGTTACACTCAAACATTTGTATTGCAATTAATATGTTAAGTCGATCATTTATATATATTGTACCTGTAATTAGTAATCAATCCTTTAATGAATTTAAAATGTATAAATCTATGAAAATTTGGATAAAACATTTCTGTAAATGTGATTTAATTGAATATAATTGTTTATTAGAGAAAAACTCGATATATATACATAATATCTGTAATAAAATTAATATTGATATTGACTACATTGAATACCAAAATTTGTTTTTAACATTTAGTAATATATCGAAAATGATGAATAATTTAAAATTACATAATAATAATAGGAATAACTTAGATAAAATTTGTAAAAAACAATGTAAAACTCTGAGCTCTCCAAAAAAGGGTACAATACCTTTTTATTTTAAGGCTAAATCACGGGATAATAATATGACATTGTGTGAGCCATTGCATAAAAAAAAATAACAATAATGATGATATTTTTTTTCGTAACTAATAATTCAACTGCATTATCAATTCTTCATCAAAATATACACGGATTGTTATCGAAGAGGGAACTGATTGAAATTACTCTCTCTCACATAAGTCATTTTGCTAAACCGGATGTCCTTTGCTTCACAGAAACATTTGTAAAGTGGGGCGATGAGAAACACATAATATTAAAAAATTATTTGCTTGCCGCTCACTATTCGAGAAATAGTAAAAGGGGCGGAGTTTGTGTAATGGTGAGAAATGGTGTAATATTCCAAGATGTAACATTCAGTGATGGTCTAGCTGTTGATTACCATTTCGAATATTGCGCAATTAATGTCAAAAATAACAATGTTATTATAGTTTGTATCTATAGAATTCCAACATCTAAACAAAAGGATATTAACCTGTTTTTTTAAAAAGTTTGAATTCTTGTTGCATACATACATAACGAAGTATCCCAAGAAAAAAATTGTTATCACGGGTGATTTTAACATTAATACTTTTGAAACTAACAACAAGATTGAACGCCTAACGGAAATATTAAAAATGTATCAATTAAAGTTGCATATCACTAATCCGACGCGAGGAAGATCATGTATTGATCCAATTATAAGTAATATTGAAGATGCCACTGGTTCTGTTATTCCACTGTGGTTATCAGATCATGATACTGCCCAGTTACTTAAATTTCCAGTTAAAAAAAAAGACATATTACAGAAGAAAACATACATATATAAGCGTTGTTACTGTGATGACAATGTAAATAAATTTACTTATTATTTATCACAAATATCGTTTTCAAACATATTTTCTATAACAAGCTTAAACGAGGCGTTTGAAGTGTTCTATGAACTTTTCTGCACTATACGAATTATGTTTTCCCATTACTAAGGTGACAATTAAACAGTCACCTAAACAAGCAAACTGGATAACAAAAGGACTTAGACAGAGCTGTAAAATTAAAAGAACATATCGATACAAATATTACACTAGTAAATCTAAATCTGACAAAATTAAATATCTTAAATACAGTAAATTGTTAAAGGCATGTATTGCCAAAGCAAAAAAATTAATAATAGTAAAATTGTATTACGAAGCAGAAATAAATGTAAAGCTACTTGGAATATAATAAAAAGCGAAACTGCCGAAAAAACTACAAGAGAATATATCTCGTGTATGATTTCACGTATATATAATATATATACGTGAAATCATACACGAGAACAAGGTTGAAACTGATCCTAAAATGATTGCCATTGTGTTTAACGAACATTTTAATAATAGAACAAACACCGCCGAACCAGGATTAGAGTTACCTAGACCTCAGAGGCAAAGTAACTCCATATACTATATCGCCAGTGGATGCTGAGATAGTGAAAAAGACAATCATGTCATTAAATAATACAGTATCGGAAGGTTACGATGGCATCTCAACCAAAGTTTTAAAAGCGTGTAAGCAGGAAATAAGCACAGTTCTAGCGTATCTTATAAATCTGTCTTTTGAAACCAGTACGTTCCCAGACAAATTAAAAATTTCAATAGTAAAACCACTTTTCAAGAAAGGTGACGGAAAGGTTGTTGCAAATTATCGGCCATTAGTTTTAATACCAGTTTTTTTCCAAAATTTTCGAAAAAGTGATGCATTTCAGGTTAATGTCTTTTTATAAAAAACATAATACCATTAAAAATGATCAATTTGGTTTTCAAAAGCAAAAATCCACGTCTCAAGCTATGTTTGCTATGGTCTATGAAATTTTAAATGACACCAACAAAAAAAAATACACATCGGGTCTTTTATTATAATAATAATAATAATAATAAACTTTCCTACACTCACACCAATTATCTAGCCCAAGAGAAGCTTCGTTATGACACTCGTTCCATGGTTACTAGACAACGGATAAACATACTTAAAATACTTAAATACATATAAAACACCCAGACCCGAGACAATCTAAAAAAACAGTAATTTCTAAATTGACCCGACCGGGGATCGAACCCGGGACCTCAGAGATGGCGACACCATGAAAACCGGTGTACAAACCACTCGACCAAGGAGGCCGTCAAAATTTTATTTTATTTAATAGTTAATATAGTATATATAGTTTATAGTTAATAGTTTAATAGTTTTATTGGATATGACTAGCGCATTCGATCTTGTATCGCATAATCGCCTTATTTCTAAACTTGAATATAGTGGCATAAGGGGACCTGCTTTAAAATGGTTACAGTCTTATCTGAGTAATCGACTGCAGTATGTGGAAATATCATTTCTTGATAACCGTAATGTCTTAAAAACATGTAGATATCCTACTGCATGTAACACATTTGGTGTCCCCCAAGGAAGTGTGCTAGGACCACTTCTATTCTTGTTGTACATAAATGATTTACCGGATATCTTAGTACACAAAACTATCCTATTTGCTGATGACGTATCAGTCATAATTACAACTAGTCAAAATTCTTCTCTTGATGAACATAATATGGATATATTGAATAAACTGACATTAATAAATAAATGGTTAATCAATAATAATTTAAAAATAAATCTGACAAAAACAAATTTAATAAATTTTAATAATTTAAGAATAATGTCCATTACATGTTACCTTAAATTTTAATGATCATATAATAAGCTCTAAGAATGAGGCCTCATTCTTGGGAATCACTTTAGACTCAAAATTAAATTGGAACACCCATACTGACAAAATACGCAATAAAGTTAATGGATTTTCGTATGCATTATACAAACTAACGAAAGTAGCTAATAAAAAAACTGCTATAGTGGCTTACTATGCATACGTAGAATCTATACTGAGATACGGTATTATAATATGGGGAAATGGTACTGGTGCTAAGAAAGTTTTTATTGCACAGAAGCGATGTGTTAGAGCTTTATGTAGTATTGCCCCTGACATATCATGCAGACCATATTTTTTGTCAATGGGGATATTAACATTAGCCTCTATTTATGTACTGGAGATAGGAAAATTTGTTAAATTAAATTATGAATATTTCACAGAAGCAAAGGACCATTATAGAACAAATTCGAGGAACCCTCGTAGGTTGATATTGGACACTATTCAATACAACGTGTTATTTAAATAATTTTTACGCAATGTGCATAAGAATTTATAATAAAATCCCATTATATATAACGGAGCTCCCATATACTAGGTTTAAGCTAACGCTCAAAAAATGGTTAGTATCTAATGTTTTTTATACAATTGATAAATTTATTAATAATGATTGTAATGTGAAATTATGTATTTTATTTTTTGAATTTTTAACTTTTATTATATGAACTAAATATTTGTATGCTAATACTTTAGCTAAATGTGCGATGCCCAACCTAACCTGTTTCACCTATGTAATGTACCACATTTATTACAAATAAATAATTTGAATTTGAATTTGAATTCCATAGGATACGGGTGTTCACTCAAGCGGACGAAGTCGCGAGCGGCTAGTTAAGAATAATACAATCAGTCAATAAATGGTGAAGTGAAGTGGGATATTAACAGGTTCACTTCATCATCCGAAAGTTATAAGTTTATATCAATACAAAATTAATTGTTGCGAGCCACACAATTACACGACACAGTTACGGTAATGATGTTCACATTCCAAAGTTCATTGAGCCAAATGAGCAATTACCATTCATCCACGTGCGCGGGACCAAACGTGATTTGTGAAAATTCAATGTACACACTCACATTAACTTACCACAAACTGTCAAATTTCCTCAATAGACTTTGAACCCTATTACTAAGTTATATGGTTGAAAATGTATTGAAGACATTTGACAGTTTGAGATAGGTCGATGTATAACAATAATTATTAATCGAATTGTTTCCCCCTGGCCTCTTCAACCGGTAACAATTTGATTATTATACAGTCAACCACATATCAGAAGTTTGTTTTTCCTTTAAACTAGGTAAAATGATGTCTTTCGCATACACCGGGACCATTCGGGGATAGGTCCCACATAAGCATCGCCGTCTCCGCGGGTGCAGTGGTAAGCCTAATGCATTTCCTCATCATTACCATCACGTCATCACCAGCTTGTTTTATGTCCCCTCTGCTGGGAAACGAGCCTTCCCTATGGATGGATATGGAGAACGGGCCATAAACTTCTACGCGGACCCAGTCCGGGTTGTTGGTTGTTAACGACTGCTAATTCAGCCGGGACCAACGGCAACGGCTTTACATGCTTTCCGAAGCACGGAGGAGCTCAAGATGTTTTTTTTTTGTCACCCATCTAATGACCGGCCTTTGCAAATGTTACTTACTTCAGCAATCGCAAACCGGACGCGTTATCCACTGCGGCATCGAGTCATTTTCTTATAATATATAGAAAAATAGTAGTGCCTTAAAATACGTAATGAAAAAAATTAACAAACGCACTAGTCGCCACTACGATTTTCGAAGGTACCCTCGATTTCTTCAGGGTTCCATCATCAGATCCTGACTTGATGACCATGGGACCAACTGGGAAGTATACCCTTTCAAACAAAAAAAGAATTTTCCAAATCGGTTCAGGCGTCTTCGAGTAATCGGGTAACATACATAAATAACTTTGTATAGTCAATAAACCAAAAAAAATACAAGTTAATATGGGCAAGTACAAATACACAACTCCTTAACCGTCAGGAATTGTACCTTCCACCATCAGCTTACCTGAATAACTTGATAGTACACAACTAGCCTTCTATACGTTCCTATAATATTTAAAGAATAATCTCCTAACTCCTAATCGTTGAGGAGTTGTGTCTCCCATCATCATCATCAGAACAGCAATGTCATCACATGATGACTACAAGAAGCAAATATATGATTATTATTAAAAATTATATAAAATACATAGATAGGTACGTGCCTATAATTTGAGGGTTTCCCTCGATTTCCCTAGGATTCTATCATCAGATCCTGACTTGGTGGCAATGGGACCACCTCAAAAGTATGCTCTTTCAAATAAATAAATAATTTTTAAAATCGGTTCACAAATGACGGAGAAATCGCTGGACATACATAAAAAAATATATATAGGTACACGTCGAACTTAGAACCTCCTCCTATTTTAAAGTCGGTTAAAAAAGGGGGCGCCACGATTTATGTGAAACTCTAACTAAGTAAGCGTTTAAGCTTTTCTTGGCTGAACGAGAAAGCCTCCTCTTTTTCGTCCAGGCACGAAAAGTTCGACGAGGGGAGAGGAGGCCTACTAAATAAAAACCTAGCAACATCCCTTAACTGCCACGGAGGATTCGGATGGACCACAAATGGCAAGCACCGAGTTCAAAGATAATGTAGGCAATTGTAGTGTAACGTTGTCGTTGCAATTTACTCAACGTTATATTTTTATGTTTTGCATTTTATAGCCTCCTTGGTAGTTTTAAAAACTTTCTGTCAAATTTATATGAACGGTTCTGAAAAAGAATACTTTGAATGTCATGTCATTGTCATGGAATTTTATGTCGGTTTTGATATGATCATTCTTTCAAAATTCTTCAGTCTAACAACATTGTTTTAATATTGATTGTTTAGTAAAAATGTTTAAAATATTAAAATTGTGTTTTGTGGAAAACCTGTAGCTATGTAGGTGCAGGATATTTGAATCCTTTATGAAATATTTGTAAGTAACGTTTTGGCTTAGACTTACTTGACTCCTTTTAGGTTTTTCTCTTTAATTTTAAATTTTATCCGATTAAACATTTACCTGGGGATTTCCTGAGTTTTTATGGCCATTAGGCCACAGTAGGATCCGTCGAAAAACCCAAGGGCGCGTCTAAAAGCTAGGATCTTAAGCTAGGATTTATCGTGTCGTGGGATAGAACGGTGTCTTATGCCTGTTTTCACCGACGACTCCCTAAGTTCACAATAACCCCTAAGCCATGTTAGGTGACAGTTGTTAGAGCAAAACTGTCACCTAAAATGGCTTAGGGGTCAATGGTGAAAATGGGCATTAGACTCTTAATTTACTTGGAAAAATCGGGAAGGTTACATAAGCATCTGCATCTATTTATATGAAAAGAAACGTTTTAATTTCCATACCTACTAATAACAAAATACGAAGAGGTACACGATAGAAGAGTATCTTTTACAATACTCGTACTTACACTAAGGGAGTGAAGGGGACAGATTTGTAAGTCAACACGTACAAAATCCCAAACAACCAAGTTGTTACTTTATACTAACAGAAGATAAACATTGAATGTCCCTACTTAGTATTTGAATGAAATAGCTACACAAATAGGTATTGTACCCAATAGTTTGATTGTATCTGCTCTATTATTTCAAGCTTTCATGTTTTCTATCTTGTGAACACTTACAAAGTCGTAACAAATTCACATACCTACCTAATACTTTCAATAGCATAATGGTTTAGTTGAAACGGACGCTAGGTGGCGTGACGGTAATGACGCTATTATTGGTCCACTAAACGCCATAAATGTTATATATTAACGTGTAATTGCTGTTTGTTTTAATTTCTAAAGCTTTCCTTAGCCGTTCACTATTTTGTTTTTGTCACAGCACCAAGCTTTCTACGAATAAATGTTATCTAGATCAGAGGCTATTATGTAAGGATTTATGGGTCACAACTGTGCTTACAGTGAAAGTAATAATACAGACAATGTACTCATGCAATAGGCATGCTATTAATCCTCTCAGTATATTCTTTTTATACAATTTAAAGTTACGAATACCTAAGTAGAATAAAAAATTTGCAATAATTAATATAAAACAGGATTTAATTTTCTAATGCCAATAAATACCTAATAACGACTAAGCAAATAACGTATTTTAAAAGAAAGCAGACAAGGCGAATAATCATTGCATCCGAGGGTTCAAATTAACGTTTTTCCTTAACTTGTGCTGTGAGACTGCTCGCTAAGCAAAGCAAAGCAAGCTGCCTTCCTTGAATTATTTACATCTCCAAGAGTCCTTAGACCATAGTTTTCATCACTAGCCCTTTTTTTGTCCCAACTGCTAGGCTTCCTTATGGATGTAGAGAGAGTACGAGAGAGCTAAACCACCACGAATGTCCAGTTGGGGTGGTTGGATATTATTGATTTTGATACACTATACCACCATCCTTAGGAGGCAATATACATTTGCTTACTTTTACAAAAAAAAATTGTCTTTAATAAGTAGATATAGACAAGCACCTTGGTTTCATCATCATCATCATCATCATCAGCAGCTCATTTTAATGTCCCCACTGCTGGGGCATGAGCCTTCCCTATGGATGGATAGGGAGAACGGGCCATAAACCACCACGCGGGCCCAGTGCGGATTGGTGGTTGTTAACGACTGCTAATGCAGCCGGGACCAACGGCTTTACGTGCCTTCCGAAGCACGGAGGAACTCGAGATGGAAAATTTTTGGTCACCCATCCAATGACCGGCTCTTGCGAAAGTTGCTTAACCACAGCGATCGCAGACCGGGCGCGTTAACCACTGCGCCATCGAGCTCCTCGGTTTACTCAGGTGTAAATCTTCCGAAACTAAAAAAAACTTGACAAACAGGGAAAGTTAAATTGCTGTTATACAAATTCTCATGTGATTAAAACTCGCATATCATTGACTCATTGAGAAGCCGTTTTGGCATTTCTTGTTTTATTTTTTTCTTTTATGTGTATTTGTTTTGAAATGTCAAATAAACATTTCTTTCTTTTTATTCCTTCCTTTTCATTGTTTCTTTGTAAGTTAAAAGAACATTGGGTTCCTATATTGAATATATGCGTAAATAAATATTTTGTATCATGACCGGTATTCTTATATTTATTATATTATATCGGACCCTTACCCAACTCCTTGTGGTGTGACTCAGGGTTCGATTCTTGGCCCATTGCTATTTTTGATAATGATCAATGATATAGTCAAGGTTCTCAGGTATGCGAAATGTTTGCTTTATGCTGATGATCTTAAGATCTTCGCGGAAGTAAGTTGTGAACAGGATTGTGCACTCATACAGCGAGATATCGATGCTTTGCACGGGTGGAGTGTTGCCAATGGACTGCAGTTTAACCTCGATAAGTGTTTCGTTATGGCGTTCGGTCATCTCCGTTCTCCAGTCCTTTACCAGTACATGTTAGGGAGTAAAGTTATCAACCGTACAGACTCCATGAAGGACCTGGGGGTGACTTTTGACAGTTCTCTGACCTTCAATCAGCATATATCCGCTCTTTCGAAGAGCTGCTTTAGTCGATTAGGTGTCGTGTTGCGTAATCTGCGTGACTTCCATGACTCCAAAGTAATAAAACTCCTGTTTACTAGCCTTGTTAGGAGCAGATTAGAGTCTAGTGCATGTGTGTGGAACCCACATGAGGCGAAGTACAAGCTAATGTTGGAAAAAGTTCAGAAAGCATTTCTTAGATACTATTATAAACGTCTTTAGGGCTACTATCCCTTTTTGTATCCCACAAAATTTCTGCTCGGTAGTCTAGGAATGAATTCGTTGGAGGTCAGGAGAGCATCTGACGAGATCTCCATTGCTATTAAAATATTGCGTGGGCGTGTCGATTCTCCCGAATCTGTTGAAGTGCTGTCGAGGCTGTATGTTCCAAATAATTATTTACGTGTACGAGCGAGTCGTCGGCACCGTCTATTCTCGCGGCTCCCGTGTCGCACGGAGACGCGCGCTCAGTCCCCACTCTGCCGTATGCATACCGCCCTTAACGCTGTCTTGGTCACGTTTCCTGATTTGGATGTATTTGCTGATGATATGAAATCGTTTCTGTCAACATGTTTGAAGTATTTTGAAAATGTGTAATTTTTTTTAATGTAATATGTGATCATCTTGTCATTTTTTAGTTTATATTTAATAATTTTTATAGAATGTTTAATTATAATGATGGAATGATTTTATTATTGTAATTTTGAAAATTTTACTATAACAATTTAGATTTTTTTTCATAATTATGTAATTGGGAATAATCCTGTATAATTATTAAAATAAATAAATAAATAAATAAAATAAATAAATAATATTCAAGAGCGTTAAATCAATTGTTACGAGTATACTTACTTGCCTACCTTTGTTTTAATTATCTTTTTTGTTATTAGTTTTTGTATTTTACTTAAAGTTAACATATAAACTGAGGTAGGTTACCTTAGTTTTTATGTTAATTTTTTTTGTTTAAACTTTTTATTGTAAGTTATTTGCACTTTGTCACTCAACATAAATATAACTGTAGCAACTAGTAGTGGAAACTGTTAGGCTAATGTGCTAACACATAGTATAATATTATGATTATGTTATTTAAGAAAGCTGTTGTTTCTTGAATAAAGAAAATTAAAAAAAATATCTTAACATTCAAACTCCGATTTCACAGCCACTTGATTAAGCGCTTTCCTAACTCGACCCTGACCTTAGCTAATTTAAGGTAAGCTAAAACAAAGGATATAGAAGGCTCTGTGATTAATGAACGTCCATCATTAATCACGAACTTCTTTGCATTAGCTACCTGTACTTGACTACAGACTGGTCAGTCATAGTAATTTATGACGGACCATTAGAATTTCCGTTGGCTTTTCCCTTCATTTATCAAAATACAACCAATCCTTTTTCATCAAGGTGGAATTAAGGTAAATCACCCCAATTTATACAGGTTTATGTCAAATAGCACTTAGAGCTCCTCGGTTTTTTGTTTAATGTTACTTGGTATCTACATCCGAATTAATAACTTAGCGTTGGCTAACAACAAACAGTCCAAACAGCAAGAATTGGTAAAATACAGTTTCCTTGTAAGTACATAACAAATGTAGAAATATTATCAAATCAAATCATCAAATCAAATTCGCTATTCTTGTTCAATGCGACAGGTGGCGACAGCGTTTACTCTTTAGAGAAACACGAGCCCAAGCGCTAATAATTCCTTAAATGTGAAAGGACAGCTTTTGAGAAATGTGTTTGATAATCTTTACAGATGAAACAGAGACAGAGTGAGATTTCGCATAGTTTAAATTCACATGGAAGACTGCAGAGATAAAATTTATGTATAAATTGTCACGTTCAAATGTAGGTACATTTTGTGAATTACGGTCGAATTTCAATTACTGGACGAACATTTGTCCTAATCATAATATCAACTTGATACCTCTAAAAAAAGGGCATTAATCCACTGGCAGACAAAGAGACAACTCAGTTTTAGTTTCTTTGAGAGGTACTTTTCAAACATAATGTATTGGTTATGCTCATTCATCTATATTTAAAATAAATGTACAGCTGGTTTATTAAGTAACTAAAATAATCTGTTTAAGGGTCTACACGGGCTGCTCGAGCAGTTAGCCAGTGGTCAAAATATACGGACCGCTTGGACAGTCCTGCCATTTCACCGAGCTGCTGACCACCCGGAGAAGTCGCAACTGCTTGAGCGGTTCCATGTATGTTTGTAAATAGAAGACTGTAGTTCACTATGAAGTCGCAGCTTGAAGCGACCGACCGCTTGAAGTTTAGCCCTTACACTAGCTATACAAAAAATGGCACAATCTTCCAATGTTTATTTACGCTTTCTAGTCAGTTCCTTTGTACGTTTGTCAGTCGGTTTTACAATTTTACAAAAGAAAACATGATTAAAATCTAGAATTGTGATAATGAACAAGATATTTGTACAGGGATATTATAATAATACCCAAATAGTAATACACCTACTCTAATTTTCGTGGAAATCTGATCCTCGGGGCAGGCAAGCTAATCTAAATTAATTCTTTTATAATTCCATCAAAGAAATACTTCTTTCTCCAAATTATTCATTCGCTGCTGTTTTTCTAAGTAATTAACATATTCAGGAAAATGCTTATTTTAATTTCACATTTCATAATTTAAATATGATAATCATCGTGTTGTAATCGTAATCTTTGTTTACAAATATCAAGACGTTAGTAGGTTCAAAGTCTGGATGCTTATCAGTTTTATCATACATCATATATATATTTGAAAGTGTAACGTCACTGATGAGTGACTTTTGAGTCAGCCAGGAAATTGGTGATAATTTTATTTTATAGCAAAACATGCATTCTGACACAAAAGAAGCGCAAGTCTGTACCTAATTTGTAAAAGTAACTAAAGAATTAAACAGCATACGCTAAACTGTCGTAAACTAATGTATCTAGTTACTTTCCTTGCTAGTTGTACCTTTCAATTAATAAAATCATTCTAGTTTTTTTCTGAAACTTTCTAAAACAAATGACGTTATGTTCTTATAAAGTAAACTGATAAAAAAATTGTTGGAAAGTGGTTTATATTTATGTTTTACAAAACTGAATTTAGATTTTAACAAAAAGCGTAACACTTTAAAAAACTATAATCACGATAATTTTGTTAAACAAATAAGTACTTACGACAGCGATCAAATCAATTAAGTAGAAACAATTCCTACTTATTAGACTGGTCGGCTCTAGGGCTGATGGAATGGACTTATCACTACACCACAAAAAGGTTTTTAAAAGATTTTTAACATACATTGAAATCTGGACGCACATAGGTAAAGCTCTTTCAGAGTTAGGTATGATGCAAAACAAACTATTTGCCAACTAACATCATTACCTTACAACATTTGCTTCAAGAAAGATAAATCATTATCTTCGCTACAGTGTGATAAAACAATTAGACGGCTCAACGGTTGTAGTCATTGCTCACGATTATCGCGTAAAGAACACAAACTAATAATTGTCGCTCGTAAAAGGTGCGAATTGAGGACAAAATATTTAGTTAATCATGAAGTTTCAATTCTTACCTTGCTGTTGCGGCTCAGCTCCGAAACAATCTGCTAATGTAATGAGGTAAGTGAAATTGGGTTTTTTTTTCTCCGAACGACCGAACAAGGAAATCCGACTCACTAATTTTCGCGAAAACAGTTGCCTTAAATCAACCGATAGACAAATTTTGATTAATTTGTAATTAACTAATTACTTAGTTACGTCTTCTATGAAATGTTTTATTACATAATCAATGTGAGTCCGCTTTGTTATATTAAAATGAAGGAGATACAAATATTTTCTGTTTTAAAAAACTACTTATTTGCGTATTTTACTTTGGAAAACAAATAGCTGTTTCGCTAAAACAAAACAATGAAAGAAATTAATTGTTATCTGATAGATATAAACGAAATCACGTTTCTCATTATAAATAATTATAGGATAGTTTGTATCTAGCTAACTTTTTTATTCAATTGTTTTATACTTCGCATTTAGTGCCTTTATAAAATCTTGCGATTATCAGAATTTGTACGTCTCCGACTTTTTTAATTCAATTATTTTGGTAGATTTTTGTTTTAACCAACAGGAAAATCTCGTAACACCCTCTTAAAACACTTATTAAAAACCCGAGTTTTCACTAAGTGTTTTACGAGTTATATCGCTCAGAAAAAAAACTGAAAACTAAATATTATATGAAATCAAACGGAAAATGTCGACAAACAGCCTGATAGACCCTGTTTTACATCGTAATACCCTGCGATATACCCCTAGGACTTACATAATTTCTCTGGAACATGGAGTCACTTAAAGATAAGGCCGGATAATCAGATAATGCAGCTAATCCCAGCCAAAATTACCTTTCGGCACGGTCCGTATAGCGGCACCAGCCAGACGTCTCGATAAATCGCCCAAGAAGTTGGATTTACGAAACATTAACATAATTTCACGCCGCGCTATTTCATCTAGTTAGCGATCCATTCCGCCCTTACATTTCTTACCCAATTTATTTTACAATGGCCACTCGATGAAGTTCTTTAAATAACAAAGAGAAAAGGAATTTTTAAATATCTACTTCAGTTAAAAGACATTAGTCTTTTTAGGAGGGTATTTTCTATTCTTACGCCAAATCGAGGAAGCCAATAGGTAATAATAAGTATCTTACGTAGGTGTTTAAGTCCGAACATACCTAAGCTAACGACTATTTGATGTAAGGGTTACCTGAGACTAAGCAATGTATAGATCATTGTAATCATCAGCCTATCGCAGTCCACCACTGAACAAACGTGTCTCCCAGGGCGCGTTATTGAGTTTTTTATCGTAGGAAAATTCGCACCCAATTCATCCCAAGTGGTTATAACTTTGCGGGGTATGTAGGGTTAGCCTGCTATTATGGCCGACCCACTAAAACTTAGTTAACTTAACCTTTTTTTAACCCAGAGGAACTTGTTAAGAGGAACCGATCTTGAGGAGGGCTGACGGTTATGTGGGAGTCGTTTGTCCGCATTTCCACAACCCACCGACTATCCGGAGACGCCATTGTCTCCAGTCGGCTGTCAAGAGAGAAGCCCAAGACCGGGAAGGCCGAGACGGAGGGGGATACCCACTAACCTCTGGGGGACCATACTCCGATACAGTGAAGACCGCGGGGCCTGTCCACTAGGGAATTGAACCGCGGGAGTTAACTTAACCTAACCTAACTCGTTAGCGACTAATAAAACAAAGGAGATATTAAAGATAGAGGAAAATTTTTAGTAAATAGTAAAAAAAATACCATATTATAACTGCCGGGGAAAACTCAGGGAGATTCATTGCTATTGAAAAAAGCCCGTGATTTCTTAAATATGTATATGTTTACAGTAGAAAATATAATTAACATTATCTTTAAGTTAAATAAAAGTTAACCAAAACAAAGTTTCCTCTTGTATCCATTGTAGGTATTTGTGCATAGATATATCATCATCATCATCATCATCATCATCATCATCATCATCATCATCATCATCAGCTCATTTTATGTCCCCACTGTTGGAGCACGAGCCCTATCCACCCATACGGAAAGGTTATATATATAATATATTAATTAATTATTCTCAACGCTCTATATTTGCATCTGAAAATAGCACAGAGAATTCTAAAGCTTATTTAGTTTTATTTAGCGCAACATTTTTTGATCGACAAGTTTCTCAAATAAACGGGAACCGTTTGACCTGAATCTTAATGAAGGGTTAAGCCTGGCTTTGCAACTTAACTGCTTAGTTATGGCATTTCCATAATTACCGACATAAACTATTTACGAATAGAAAATTCTCCTGCAAAGTAAAGTAATTTAGGGGTATTTTTTATTTATAGAATAGAATAGAATAGAAAAAAGTTTATTGGGTACCATACAAAAAAATAAGATAAAAATAAATCTAAACAATGAAATTAATCTAAAAATAAAACTAAAAAATATACAGCAACTTTGGTAGGTACTCCAAATAGGCCTCTCCTATTTGGCGATGTCGCTTAAAAAAAATTTCATGTTAAAGATCTTATCCCAATAAGCAAAAAATTATTAAACAGAGTAAGTCTATCAAGGGCAGATTTTGAGCTATTTCTTATTTAAAAATATATTTTATTCAGTATGTATGTTGCTCTTGTAACATAATCTGCTCCTTTGTTCTTTTCTATCTTGTTTCCCTAAAAAACTGAATGAAAATATACTGAAATTCCAATGCCACATTTACACAAACAGGTTTACGGAAAGCAAACAAGAGTCGATATCTCAAAAACTGCCCAATACTGGGAAATGTTGTCATAGTATTTTTTCATGTCTTGACAAGTTCTTTCAAATAAAATAAAAATTGAGGCGCGACAAGCAAAATTTTTTTTATACATTTTCGTATTTTATTTGAGCAATTTTTCACAAACTATGAGGTTTCCGACTTTGCGTTTAGTTTTATGTTGAAGTATATTTTATGTCGGTAATGAATTAATAAAAAAAAACCACCCCTCCATACAAAATTACTCAAACCCCTTTGAGGAACCTTTATTAAGCCTCCGATTGAGAAATGTAGGTAGAGTATAACATGGAACCTTTTTTAAGTTGTATAAGCGAGCTTTCTTGGGACTGACCTTTGTTACCTACTCTATTCGTAAAAGAGTAAAACACAAGTTTTGAACTGTTACTAACTAGATAAAACGGAGTTTAATAAATGTTTTCAGCGAGCAAAGTTCACGCGAACACTACAAATTGGAATAAGATACTTGACTTGATGAGGAACTCCCATCTTCCGAGGTTGTGCATATGATTGGGCTTATCTCTGGAACAATTTACACAATAAAAAAATATATGTATCACACGAGTATAACATCTATATAATTTTATGTTGTGGACAGAATGAGTTATATCGGGTTTTATACAATACGGACAAACAAACGAAATACTAATTACTATTTCGCTTTTAAAAAGCTCCAATATGCGCTCACCATTAATTCAAAAATTCAAAATTCAAAATTCAAAATCATTTTATTCAGTTTAGGCTACAAGTAGCTCTTATGAATGTCACTATGCCATCGGTTCGTAAGTCTACTCTGGGCGGGAGATCTTGTACTGAGAAGAACCGGCAAGAAACTCAGCAAGTGTCCAGATCTTTTCTCCCTTACAGCGCCAAAAATATTGGAAAATGCCCGATCATAGCAGGACACTTTCCATTACAAATAAACACAAAACATACTTATAGATGACAACCACAACATGTAAAAAAAAAAAATAATAAAAACAAAAAATAAAAATTCTAGGTTAACAAATTTACATCAGGCAAAAGTTTCAATTTCCACAATGTCATACAGTACCACTACAGCATTCTAGTAAAAGTCAAAAATTGTTTTAGAAGAACAAAGTCAAACTATAGTGAATAATACTAAAAATAAGATAAGTATGCAAGAGCAGACCAGCCTCCACAGACGGCACCCGTTCACGAGTATGACATATGAATCATGAGTCAAGCATTTATTATGTAACTATGTATCTGTGTTGAGGTTAATGAAACTGCGGAAATGTTTTAGTGATGTGCCACTTTAAGTTAGTTTGTCAAGACAAGGGATGCAAAATCTTATATATTTTTAATCCGTTAGAAATATTTACAAATTGTAGTTCACAATAAATATTTAACTTAAATACCTACGTTAATAGGAACAACGCAAGCCTAATGTACCTAGGTTTTCAAATTCAAATTCAAATTCAAATTCAAAATCATTTATTCAGTTTAGGCTACAAATAGCTCTTATGAATGTCATTATGCCATCGGTTCGTAAGTCTACTCTGGGCGGGAGAACTTGTACTGAGAAGAACCGGCAAGAAACTCAGCAAGTGTCAAGCTCTTTTCTCCCTTACAGCGTCAAAAATATTGGAAAATGCCCTATCATAAAAGGACACTTTCCATCACAAACAAACACAAAAAAAAGGACAATTACAACACCCAAAAATACAAAAAAATAAATAATAATAATAAGTTTGCAAAAATTACATCAGGTACCTACCAATTTCAATTTTCACAATGTCATACAGTACTAATAAAAGTCAAAAATTTACTAAGAAAACAAAGTTAAAGTATACGAGTACAATAATAATAAAATTAGATAAGTAAGCAAGAGCAGACCTGCCTCCACAGGAGGCACCCGTTCACGAGTATGACATATGAATCAGCCATCGCTTCACTCAACCATATCTTAGGGAATGTAACGACCCGACGCACATGCCACCACCGCAGAGACAATAAAGAGAGCATGCCACACTCAAGCTACTCTAAATAAGAACTCAATGAATTGTTTAACGCAACATAAATATTGTTTGTAAACTGTAGGACACTGCTGATAAAGGCTATCATATCAGCGCTAAGATATTAAAGTATAATGATTGATCCAAATAAAACAAAATGTGGATTTTTTATTATAACCAGGCTGCTTTATCATCTAAATATTCTTTGACTGTATAATAACCTTTCTTAAGTAAAGAAGATTTTACATGATTTTTAAACTTATGTAATGGTAAATCTTGTACAGTACTAGGTATTTTTTATATAGTAGTGTATACCTTGCCCCAAGAAAGAGCCAAGAACCTTTTGCAGTCTGAAAAGTGGCATTACAAGTTTTTTCTTATTTCTAGTATTGATATTGTGTATGTCACCGTGTTTAGTAAATGAGTTGATATTGCAACGCACAAAGACTATGCAATTATAAATAAACTGAGATGCAACTGTAAGAACACCAATTTCTTTAAAAATAGTTCTTAGAGTAGTTCGGGAACCTAGTCTATAGATGGTTCTTATTGCTCGTTTCTGCAAAATAAATATAGTTTCAACATCAGCCGCTGTAGCCCATAGTAAGAGGCCATACGACATGACACTATGAAAATAGCTAAAATAAACTGTTCTAGCAGTATCAACGTCTGTCAATTGTCTTACTTTTCTGATGGCATAAGCAGCAGCACTGAGTTTTCCGGCCAATTTCGATATATGAGGGTTCCATTGAAGTTTTGAGTCAAGTGTGATACCCAAGAAAACTGTTGAATCTACTAAATCTAATTTATCACCGTTTATTCTAACATCGGTTGGCTCAGTTTTAACATTAGGTAGTGTAAATTTGATACATTTTGTTTTTTTTGCATTAAGCTGTAGGTTATTAACAGTAAACCAACTGAGTACTTCTGCGAGAGCATTGTTTACATCATCATAATTATTCTTACACCTAGTAACATTAAATATGAGTGAAGTATCATCTGCAAATAAAACAATTTCACAGAAGTTCTCCACAAAGAATGGCAAGTCGTTAATATAAATTAAAAATAGGAAGGGCCCAAGAATTGACCCCTGCGGAACTCCCATTTTTACATGAGAACCAGATGATTTAGTTCCATTAATATCGACAGTTTGTGTCCTTGAACTGAGATACGACTCTATCAATTTAAGTGCAAAATCATTAATACCATAGTAGTGTAACTTCATCACCAGAGTCCGGTGCTCAACGCAATCGAAAGCCTTGGATAAGTCACAAAAAACTCCAAGAGCGTTCTGAGACCCCTCCCAGGCATCGAATATATGTTTTATTAAAGCATTTTGTTTTATATATTTAAAGCAGTTTGTACAATAAAGTATTCTATAATATTTAATTTATTTTAAAGTTATTTAAATACTAAAACAAAAGCACCTAATCCATATCATATTTGCCTCAATATTTATTTTTTATTCACTTTTTAATCCTTTTATTATTATTGTTTGGCCACAGTGTCAACAAATCTCAACTTTGTTTTTATCCTTTTCTTAATGATCTGCAGAAGTGGCAATTAACGAATATCTAGTACACACACACGTAAATGAAGGTTTAATACCTCATAATAACACTCAGAAATAAAATGTTGTTTGAAAACCCGCGTCACGCAAAAGACTCGAATGGATTGAATTGCGGTTTTCGTCGTTCCGTAAAGAGTTCAGCTCCTTTAGAAACTGGAGTATGCTTTATATGTTTACGTGACCAGCGTCTAAAGTGTCATGCGAATAAAGTCACTTGACTACTGTCTCGAAGATTATGAATCTTTGTAGGTTCAAACCACTACCAAATTACACTATTACTGAGGGTCTTGCTTAGGGTCAGTAATGATACCCGTGGTCAGTGTAAGAAGAGGATGAATGGAGGAGAGGAAGAATATTTATTTACAAAACTTAACTTACTAAAGTACTAAAACATGATATCGCAACTAACGCTATGACAAACAATATGAAACTTACAAGCTAAAGTAATACAAACATTCTATAGTATGTATACAGAGATCGTGTTGTACTGCGCTGTGATTGGTCCGCGTTTTAGTATGGACTTTGGTACAACTGTTGTGCTGCCACAAATGTAGCATTTTAATGGTGTAAGAATTTTTTAAATCGGTCCAGTAGTTTTTGAGTTTATTCGTTACAAACATACAAAAAATACAAAGCTTTCCTCTTTATAATACTAATATCTATACTAATATAGATATAGATATCTAGGTAACACAAAACACTAAATTAGACAAGACAAGACAAGACATTAAAATAGTTTACCTAAATTAGGTAATACGATTTCAAACTTTCCGTAGTAAACCCGCTTCACGAATAGCCCGCGAAGTTTCCGCAAACTCTTGTCCTTCAAAATAGATCGCTTACAACTTCATCGACTAACGCACACAAGGTACTGAAAATAGCAAAGCAAACAATAAAATTAATGCGATAGTATTGTAAAAGAAGGTTAGGTTGTTTGGTGTTATTAGCTGTCTTTTAAAACAAATAGTAATTAATTTAATTTGGTACCTACTTAGTACAAAACTTAGCGGTGATAGGCAGGCACGTAACATCCGTTTCAAAACGTATACCTAAGTATAAGTGATTGTGATGTATAATCTTATATAAGGTGTTTAATAGTACCTACTAAGTTTATTATAATAACGGTTTAAAGCTTTATATCATATAATAAATGGTTATTATAATATAATATTTTTTGGTTATTATAATAGTATGGACTATTAAATTCAATCAAATTAGGTATATTAAATGTTTATTAATTTTAAGTGTATAAAAAAAATTAAAATTATATTAAATTAAATTATATGATTTAATCGTTATATCAATAATATTATATCAAACATTACACACCCGCTGCACTCCGTTTGAGTTTTGTCGCAGAGTGCCTGGTGCAAGTTTATTAACTAGTATTTACTGAAAAACTAAACTAAACTTTTATGTTAAAATTTAAATTTCAACCTACGTGTACATTATGTAAAAACTCAATAAATTAGCACGAGCCTAATTAGACATGATATTATACTATATTCTCGAGCAACAATAGAACAAGGGTGTAATTTTTAACAATTATGTTAATTATAAATAACAATTATGCCCACATTATAATATTCATAACGAACGACCTATAGTGACGACAAGGGGGTAAGTGAAAGGTTTCTTTACCCGGAATCCTGATCTATTACCGCGGAATGGTATCTGTAGCGCCATCTATCGGCATTTGACTGATATTTATTACGATGGTGCTATTGCTATAATGGTAGGTGGCGCCACATTGTCGTTGTGTAGAATGATAGCCTTATTAGCTCATACAGCGAAGCCACGCTACGTATCACGCACGCTACGTCATAGTTTTTACGCGTCCCATTGACCTTTCAATGAACGGTATCTATTTCGTAACACAATTAATATTTTGTGTCACGTGAGCGGCTCTTTATCTCAAAAATGGCACATTCAATGCGTTCTAATCATAAAGAAATTAGCATATTAACTTTATAGTTTTAAGCGCTTCATAAGGAAAATCTCACATTAATCTGTGTCATTTATTATACAATAATAATTATGAGCGTTTTTATTTATTATTTTTAATCTGTCGTCTCAACATGGCGACGTTGTATGTTACCCATACATAGGAACACATGACAAGGTTATGAATACATCAATACAACACCAAATGTTCGTTTGGCATTTTGCCGAATTACTAAAGACACATAAAACTGTACTTTAAACTCGCATTGTGTCCATAGAAAATAATTCATTCATATTTCCAGGCAGAGTGACGACATGCCGTGTGTACAAATCGCGCAGGGTCTACTCCGAGGCGCCGTTTGTGATCTTCCAAATGGGAAGTACTACGCATTCAAAGGGATTCCTTACGCGAAGCCGCCTATCGGGAATCTAAGATTCAAGGTAAGTGGAATTACAAATACATTTCGTACCGACAAGTAAACACATTTAGCTAACTTATTATACTTAAGTACCTACATCTTTCAAGACGTAGTAAATATTTGTTTTTAATATATTTTACGAGTAAGCACAGGTGCCTTGATCTCACCTGATTATAAGTGATGATAAGGCCAATGATGGAAGCGCACTTTGAGGCACTGGCTTATTATCTCCTCTGCCTTATCTTATCTCTAGCTGCCGGAAGACAACAATACTACACTACAAAAATTGATGTTATAGCGACATATTTAGCTAAGATGGTGGTAGCTAAGCCAGGCGTACAAACAAGCCCTGACACCAACCAAACCGAGTACACAAACATGTACCCCCCGCTGGGAATCGAACCTGAGACCTCTGGGTCTAAACCGGTGGTCTTAGCCACTAGACCACAGAGGCAGTATCGCTCTTCCTAGTGCTTTGTTCATTTGTTTACTTACCTACTAGTATCTGCAATAACTTTGATGTCATGATGATGTGATGATAATGATTTGTCATTTGATTGTCGCAGGTAGGATTCGAACCGGCCGCCCTTCCACAATCCAAACAACACGTCGTTTGACCTTCCGTCAGAAACATGAATTGTTCGCGGCATACGCATTTTTCAGCAATACGAAAATAGCCTTTGGGGATATCGGGGAGACTTCGCTTGTAGCATTAGTAGCAAATTGTTGTTTGGCTTTAGTAGGCTGGGCCACGTCGCTGGCTAGATGGTCGTAAATTAATGTTTTGGTAAGTTATAATTCGTAACGAACTCGCGACGCCAACACCCACTTAATTGATAGCGCGCTCTATTACAGTAGGGCTAGCTCTCGATGATTTTTCTTGGACAAAGTTCGGTAACGCTGCAAATGCCGCCTGAGGCAAAAGCAAACTCTCAAAAAAAAAGGCTTTCCTGGAATTCATACTTAAGATACGTATACGTACATATAAGTAGATACTACCTGACTGACTGACTAATTGGATGAAGGCAGCATCTTATCTTATCGAAGCTGCTGCACCTAAATAACAAGCTCAGCGTTCTTTAATTTATAATGGTTAAATATTATTTTGTTAACTTTACGTTGAAACGAAAGTCTATATATGGCTCTACTTGCTTTAATTCTCAATCTTACTGTGACCACGAACCCTGCAAAGGGTTTGAAACGTCCGCGTCCGTCGTGATTAATATCATATAAAAGATAATACTTTATTGCATTTCAATGATCGAAGAGCAATGTTCTGAGCAGTTGTCGAATCATTTCATCACCATTGGCCACAGCATAACTACCGTTGATGGTTGTACAGTGTTTAATTATGTTTACGGTTAAACAAACTAATGGCTATACACAAGCACAGTAAACTATTCAGTGCTACAAGCCACTGCACAACTGTCGCAGAAAAAACGTAAGTCCGGTGGAGGGCTAGCGTTACTAAAGATTATCTACGTCATTGACTTCAGATTGTGTCCATACCACAGATATAAGATACAATTTTATTGCTCTGTGGTCCATACGGTAGACAGCCCTAAGATTCGACCACAGCTGTGTTGAACCAATTCTGTACTCGCGTGCCGAATGCCGTTATATTAAGCCTAGCAAACAATTCTCCATATATTATGTAATATAGGTATGTATTATTGCAACGAAATTCTTTCATACTACTTACAACTACAATTAGATACTGATGGAAAAAAGAAAATAATTTTAATAGAAAACAAAACAAAAGTGAAAAAGACACCGTTGTAAATTTTATTCGCTAAATTAGTACTAAACTTAAAACACTCAAAAAAATCGATCTCATAACAAATTGGACCTTGCTGACTGTTGCGAATGTGAACAAAAACAAACAACTTATTCGTAGTAACTATTTACATTATTATAACATATTGAAGCTTAATTTATTATCGCTTAGACTTAAGTCTACTCCACTCCCATACATAGGAATAGACATAGGAACATAGGAATTAAACAAATATTAAAAGTCTATAATTTCAGTAACGGAAAAGTGAACATCATTAACTTTCTGACGATACGAGGTTATGATGTTATCTGGTGAACGAATTGTTACACTCTACGATTAATGTATAACGATTGAGTTATAACACGAATAAATTGAAAAATAAACTTTATAAAATCAGAAATATGCCTCACGGAAAGTGTTTACCAATTCGTTTCGTTTTCTTAATGTCAGACGCTACAAATTGTCATATGCCATGGAAACGGCTAGCTAAATCTAAGTAAAAGCGAAGTAAATGCGCATGCGCTGGTCTGGGCTCGCTGGAAGCCGAGGCAGCCGCACGACCGGTCATGCAGCCGCCGCACCGGGCGCGCCGGTCCTGCTGCCAGCGCCAGCTACATAGTTCTGCCATACAGCAGCAGGCCACGGAATTTACAGGATCCCTGAACTGCTGTAATTGCTTAATAGACCTTGATTTTTGATTGATTGGCGTAACGTAACTGCACTCTGCAACGATAACAGCCGATTTTTTTTGTATTCGATTCAATCTCCATTATGTTGTCATAAAGCCAAGGCCCAGTGGTAGTAGCACAATAATTATGCGACCTATAGACATAAACAGAGAGCGTTGTGTTTGATGAGCAGATTGGAATGTATTCAATTTAATTTAAATGATCCTGGGTGCCTAGTGAGTTTTGTTTGACATTCGATCACGTTAATGAAAACTCTTGGCGACATACTAGAAGAGTTAAAATTTTGCAATACTATTTCCTTTTCGTAAACGTAATCAAATGTCAAATTAAACTCAAACTAGGCACCCAGGTGAGTCCTTCGCTCTCGTTATGTCAGGGCGTGTATCATACGATTTGTGTGTGTATTAAACTTACCTATCTATTGTTGCAGGCCCCCGAACCGCCAGAGTCATGGGAAGGCGAGCGGGATGCCAGCGAGCACGGACCTATTTGCCCGCAGTACAACGAGCGCCTCGACCGCATCGAGGAAGGCAGCGAGGACTGTCTCTACCTGAACGTCTACTCCAAGCAGCTGCGGCCCGCCAAACCGCTGCCCGTAATGGTCTGGATCCACGGCGGCTCCTTCTATACTGGCTCTGGCAATTCGGACTTCTACGGCCCCGAATTCTTCATGGCCCATGACGTCATTCTAGTCACCTTTAACTACAGGCTTGAAGTCCTCGGCTTCCTATGTTTAAACAACGAAGAGGTCCCAGGCAACGCCGGCCTTAAAGACCAAGTAGCTGCTTTACAGTGGGTCAAACGAAATATAGCCGCCTTCGGAGGCGATTCAAACAACATTACGATTTTTGGCTGCAGCGCCGGCTCAGCGTGCACGTCCTACCATTTAGTATCTGAAATGAGCAAAGGCTTGTTCAATAAAGCTATATGCCAAAGTGGAGTATGTCTCAACGACTGGAGTTACAATTTATACCCATGCCAAAGAGCATTCCAACTGGGAAAGCTGCTCGGTAAAGAAACGCAAGATGAAACCGAACTGTTAGAGTTCTTGAAAAGCGTGCCTGTGTCCTCTCTAGTCAAAATTAAGTTACCATTATTAGGAGTCAAAAATGAGGACCTGTCCGATGGTTTACTATTCGGCCCAGTTATAGAGAAACCGTCCCTCCAAGTCAGAAACTTCATAACTGAAGCGCCGACTGACTTAGTTCGTAAAGGGCAAATAGCTAAAGTGCCACTTATTTTGGGTTTCACATCGGGCGAAGGAATGGAGATAGCAAGAAATTTGGAGTATATGCTAAGTATGTTAACCGGAGTTGGTGATCTCGTTCCTAGAGAATTAAAATTGAAATTGTCTACGGAGAAATTACAGGAAGTAGACACAAAAATAAAAAAATATTATTTCCAGGATAAGGAAATCACAATAGATATGACACAGGAAGTGACTGATTATATAACAGACGCTATATTTGCGTATAACATTCTAAGGTTCGCAAGATATTGTGCCGCCTTTCATGAGTCGTTACCAGTCTATTTATACCAATTTACAGCTGAATCTGAAAGAAATTATTCAAAGAAGCTTTACGGGCTCGATTCTGTAAAAGGAGTATGTCACGCCGACGACTTGCATTATCTATTTCACATATCGTGCCTTCCTATACCATTAACAGAGGAATCTAGAGGAATAATAAACCAATTTGTAAAATTATGGGTGGATTTCGCACGTACTGGGTTAGTATACATATTTTCTTACCTTTATCTGCCTATTAATCACGCGTGATGTTACAGGTTAATAAAGATTTATTAGTACATTTTGTGTATGTAACTGGATACTTTAATATTTTCTTGTTATTTCAGAAATCCCACAACATCACATGAAACAGTAGCATGGAAACCTTTTAAAGAAACAGAAAGGAACTGTTTCATTATTGGACAAGAATTAAAATGTACGCATATTCAAGACGCACCAAATATGAAATTCTGGGAAGAAATTTACGAAGAGTCCTTCATAACGACCAATAAAAGTGAAATTAATTAAAAGTAATTTGATCCTTAGTGGCTAAGAAACCTTTAACACGATATTCTCAAAATATTAAAAGGATCTTAGCATAATCTAAATTAATTAATATATGGTATGTCAGAAGAGTGCAGGTTCAAATCCTGCTCGTGGAAATTTTTTCAACAATTGTTTTTTTTTGTACTTAATTAATATATTTCAAAATTCTTAACCCACACACAAAACACACACTAACACATACATATACGTACTTAATGACAGTATTTTATACAATATGAAAAAATAATTAATTAATATAAAAAATGTTAATCTATTTTTTTAAGTTAAGTTTAGTAGGCAAGCATTAGTTTTAATAACCCTGATATTTAAAAACTGTAGATTTTGTCCAATGTATAAGATTAATTTGTTTTACCTTTTCGCAGTCAGAGGGATTTATATCCCCACCGCATTTTGAACTTTATTTGATTGAGATAAAACTGAGAACCAATGAAATATTCAAACATGTTCAGTCTGTTAAAGGGTTAAGTTGTATTTACTTATTTTGAGTAAATAGGTACATGATACTTTACAAAATAATATAATTTACTTTACCTTAGCAGTCTAGTTTTAGCAAGAATTAGGTAGCATACCATACAGATAGATGCATAGGTACAGATAACTAGAACTTAGGTCCTTACAAATAGAGTACCTATAAGCTTCGAATATTTATTCTGTGTTTTGTTTTAGTCTAAACTGAAATGAAGTTTACATGACGGGAACAAAATACGGAATATCTATCATCAAAGCTTATTCTTTGATTATTTGGTAAGGCTCTCAAGGTTTTGCAGTGAAACAAAATGATATATAAGTTTTGGTCTAGCGCATCATTTCTAGAAAATGTCCAACTGTGATATCGTCCTTTGCTCAATAAGCTCATTTGAGCGTCTTGAATGAAGTCGTCATTCAATATCGCATTTCGTTCACGTTGTTACCGACATTTTGTCAATAGACATAATACAATTACAATTATCGTTAGTTTTTTTTGTATCTCCTAAGACAGGTGAATAAAGTCTACCTTGGTTTTATTGAAAGCTATGTTTACTAAACCTAGGTTCACTAAGTCTACCGTGCGTAGCACTTAATGCACCCAGGTGGTGATTTGCTCCAGGTGAATTAAGTCTGCCAGGAGGAAAATTTTAACTCCGCTCGTAAGTCGCCAGGAGGCGCTGCATCAATGCCATACTAATTGTCGTTTTCGTAAACTTAATCGAATGAACACGGATAGTAGACAAAGCTCACACTAGGCACTCTGATGTGCAAGCGTCGTCGGTACTTAGTGCGATGGCCCTCCTTTTTACTAAACACTCGTTTTAGAGCACTACGGACAATTTGATACGGCCTCTAGACGACCCGCGGTCAGTCCGTACAGACGGTTGCATTGCTCTAAAACCAGTTTTAATCATGTTGATAGCTGTATAAAACATTGCACGCCATGTAGACAGCATAATATTGAGGTTTAACTTTACTCATGATCAAATTTAATACAAAATAGCATAATTTAGGAAAGATCGAATTTTACACAAAAAAAACTAGATTATAGAAATACTTCTTATAATTACTGAAAGTACACATTTTCTTACAAAGAATAGTAATTTGTTAGAAATACTGCAATAGCGCAACATTCGTTAAAGGGCTGCTTTTCAATCCTCAATAAAAAGTTATCTACCTGATAAGAGTTATAACTAGACAAATTGAAGTCAATGTTATTTATTGGCAACAAACTGTATATAATACAGGACTTCAAAATATACAATAAAAAACAGCAAAAAAAAAATTACCAAACACGTTATACAATATCAGAATTAGGTTAAAACTGAGGATTGAAAAATCAGTCTCATCTCAACGTTTGTTTTGGAAAAAAATGTTTCAAAACACTCATCAACAGACAGATTTTTGTTTATTCTGCTTTATTACAGTATGAACATTATTATTATAATAAAACACCGTGGCTCAGCGCCTTCAAACACCGATGAATGTACTTTACTAGCAATGATTTGTTCGATCATTTGCCAAAAACTCTCAATCTAATAACATTTCACAAAAATAAGTCCATACACGTATTTCCTGCTAAACTATATTAAATTACACTTTTAATTGCATTATTTACTCTAATTTTACACAATGCGTTATGCATTGCGTAAACTTGTTTTTGATGACTGTCTCCTAATTTCTAAACTGATGTTTTGTGATAGGTGCATAATTCTGAAACATAACCATGCAACAAAGTATAAAGAACACTGTGATAATTAACAAAACCATATTTAAGAAGATATATTTATCCATTTATTACATTAGTTGTGATTAACCTTGACATGCTTTGACTTCCGTTTTGTTAGGATAGGTCATCATTAGGTTGCCGACCAAAAACAATGTATCCGCTGAACCAAGTGTTTTCACTTTGCAATTTTACTTAGAAACAGACAACCTCAATATCTCCATATGCCATATGATGCTTTACAGGCATGTTTATAATTTAGTTTAGTTATTTGTTTAGGTTGTACACACTGTATCGGTGTACCCTATCTGCCATATGCGGGATTATATAGGTATTACCAATCATATTGTATTAGTCATCTGTAGCCGAATGGGGAGATGTTTTGAGTACAAGAAATCTTAGTTCAAACCCCATAGCCACGTTAGACTTCCAACGGTAACCCACTCCTTTCGCAAGCGTTTTTGTGTCAATAAGGCTTATTTTTTATGTGTTAAAAAATACGAAAAATACAAATGTTGCACAACTTAATACTATTATTCCGCTATAAATAGTTGTGTTCTTTTTAAACTGAATTATCATAATTTAAATAAACATATTGTACCTTAGTATTATGTTTTAACTCATATTAATATTTACTATAAGACAGAGCATAAGATAGAATTTACCTAATAATCAGTAGGTATTCTCAATATCTTCACCAAAAAAAAAACACAACTAGCCCTATTAAGGCAGTAAATTAATTCAAAATAAACATTGATTCAAAATAAACGGATTTGATTGTTTTTTGCAATTCTTGGTCCCAAGACCGAATGCATGGAATGTCAACTAATGCATGGCATCCTTAAGAGTTTCACGATGACCCATAAAAACATCAATTAACATTTTTTTGAAATATTGTCTGATGCCAGACTTAATATTGTCTGACGTCACTTGATCTCTATAATCTATGTTTCGATTCGATTTCAGAGCATTGAAATTTGATGTTTGTATGGGACTCGTGATATTAACTTTAACATCTCTGAATGCAGCAGGAAGTGCTACTTACATTTTTTTTTATTACACAAACAAACTTTTGTAAACAACAAAATAAAGCCTGATTCTATTAATTCTTTTTATTTTCTTGAACACCTGAAGAATGGTCTAAACTTATTAGTGATACGTTATCATTGAGTAACAAGCATCAGGAGCGGTCAGAGTGGGACAAACAATCACCGGTACAAAAATGCAGCAGCGGACAGCGCAGCGCAGTCTCCCAACAACTCAATAGTCATTTTTCAATATTTGTGTTTTTGTAACTCAATAGTCACTAAACAAAAAGTATACCTGCAAAATGTCAGTCACCAAAAACTTTCGCTTTCTGTGTAAAACGTTGTGGAATCGTTATAAGAGTACATAGTACAACATGGTTACGAGCGTCCGGTGTCGGGGCGTTCGGCGGCGGGCTTGCTGGGGGGTCAGTAGCGGCCGGAACGCGAGTTGCGCGGCGGCGCGTCACGGCGGCGCTCGCGCGAGCGGGAGCGGCGCGGCCGGCGCTCGCGCGAGCGGGATCGGGAACGCCGCCCGCCCTTGCGGCGGGAGTACAAGTACCTGGAAGACGGAATGACGTTACTAAGACCTTAAGCCCGCAAATGTTTTGTATGTAGCAAACCATCACAAGCGCCTGCTACTGTTAGCGCTGCTCATACTACTTTTGGAACTTAGAAACCAATTCTTAATGTATATACAATGTCTTGTGTATATTATAAATAACACGTTTCGTGTTCAAATATGGAGTTATGAACCGTCGGAGATGGCCCCATATGCGGGTTAGTTTGCTTGCGTTGCGCATAATAAGTAACCCATTGGTTGGTAGTGAAAGCCAGCACACATATAAAATAAGTGTAATATATGGCTTTGACAACTGCTAATCATCAGATGGCCCACTTCAATAAATATAATTATATTAATATTACTAATAAAAGTAATGATTATTAATACCTTCTTAGCTCTCTAGAGATAGGTTTCAAGTGCATGAAGTTGCAGAAACCGCTGCGCGTGCACTCTCCCATCTCGTACTGCCGACAGCAGGCCTCGCGGAAGTCCGTGACGGGCGACAGCTCGGCGTACACCGGCCGCCCGCCAAACCAGCGGTTGTTCAAATCGTTAACCGCCTTCTCCGCGTCTTCTTCGCGACGAAACTTGAGTAGGAACAACAAATATAGAGCGTAAGTATATTGGAAGGAGTTGTTATACAGAGAAGAACAGGCATGAATATTAGCATTTGCACGTGCATGTTTCAAACGGTTTACACACAGTTCACATGCACTTGTCTCAAGACAACTAGTGAATGCATGGAAGTTGTAGAATGTTCATACTATGTTTGTATTCACACATGTAACCATGAATATTGTATGTCATGCATATATTACAACTTGCTCACAAATCACTAGCTAACTCAAACAAAAAAAGTAACTTATAATTTAAAATCTTTTCTAACTCAACTAATACAATAAGTATATTATTATCAACAATTAGGCCTATTATTCAATAAAGTAAGTCAACTGATTGTAGTATTCATGAAATGGACAAAACTTGTATAAAACTAAAACTCCATTTAGATTTATATTTTTTTTAAACATAAAAGGCACAAGTTGCTGGACTAACTGCCCTTCAAGACAAATACCTAAATTCATAACCTTATGCTAAATGTTCACATGAAACAGATTGCATTAAAAATACATTTATTGTAGAAATAAAAAAAAATAAAAAATTTTGATTTTAAAAACAGTGTTCATCACTCCTATAATAATGTAATCTTGTCTTTTATCTTTGGCCTTCCTTTAAGACTTATAACCACTAATTGACTACAACTTGCATTAACCCAGTTGTTACTGAAACTATTTTTGACCGCTCTTTCTTTTGGACATTTGAGTTGTCCAAAAACTACTAATAATTTCTTTGAAAAAAATGGAAACTCACATTACATGTTTTGATCGTTATAACGATTGGTAGTAACAACTGGGTTAACAATTTGTTACAAAAATAGCAATAAAGCCTTTCCTTAAAATTACTAAGCTAAAAGATCATCATAAGCCTTACTAATGGACGATTTAGGGACTGGACAGACAAAGGACAATCCTCTGCATACTTTTGTTGGAAAAAATATACCACAAGAATAAAAGCTGACTTTTAAGTTCATTGTGTGGTACGCTATGCTCTTTTAAGTAATTTATATAAACAGACAAAAAAGTATGCAACGGACTGCTCTTAGCCTGCGCTGGCCTTAAGGTTAGTTTGACAATGATGAATGTCCAGACGCCTGCAAACCTATCCAAATCCATCAAATTTCTTCAATAAATATTCAACTATATTCTATCTACATAAAGTTCAAAGTCAATTGAGGAAATTTGACAGATTGTGGTAGTCTGATGTGCATGCGTGTGTACTTTGGCACTTTGCTTACCTTAATGTACACATTGCCCACTAAATGGTCACCAAGATTGTCGCACACATTCATTTCTTCTATCTCACCATACTTATCTTCACATTCAACAAAAACATCTTCGAAAAAATTATCATAATGCTCCTGCATTTCTTCATCAGACACATTGGCCACGACCACTAAAAAGAAAAGTAATAATTTATCAATTGAAAAATCAGAAATATCAATAATGTCAATGGACAAATTGCTATTTCATGAAGCCTACTTCAAGCAATGAGCTGAAAACAGTAAATAAATACTATAAGTAATAGAAACTTACAGTGACTGCCATCAGCAGACTTGGCAGAATTCTGAGGGTTTACATATAAATTTTGCAGTAAAACTGTTTGTGAAAATGTAGGCTTGTTGTGAATACGGGAACAGCGATCTCCATGTCGGCATGCTCCGATTTTAAAATAGAAGGAGCAATTGACTCTGTAAAGTAATAGGAAAATGGGTCAGTGTCGCCTTGAATGGTTAGTGTTTAGAATATAAGTAGTGGTATAAAATTTACATAGAAACTAAACACTAAATTAAGTAGAAATAGCCAAGATAACGGAACGAGCCGTAAGTATAGTTTTAATAATACAAAACAATACAACTTTAACAATAATACATGAAGCTTTTATAAGTATTTATTTATTAGAGCTGTCTTATTATTATAAATAAAAACCGGGTTAGAGTGTCGCCGCTTTGTAAAAACACTTACTTATCCTTTTCGGTACCAAATATAGCCGCTAAATACTCTGCCATTCTGACCGACGCAAGCCAAGTAACCTAAAAACTTTAAATTATGTATATTGCTATTCACAACACAGATGCTACGCAATATGACTGTAGGACATAATACATTTATCTTTGAAGGCTACCTATTAGTAATTCCACGTTTTCTTTCTTTAATTTAAAAATATTTTCCAATGATGTTTATTACGTTCGCCATCACACAATCAACGTTAACATTAGCAATCAACCACAGATAACCAAACCAACCACAGATATCCAAACCATACCATAACCATGTGCAAACCACAGACTATAGATGCTTGCTTACATAGAACTAGTGATGTCGCGCTACTCTTTGGTCGCGGTGCTGCTTTATAGTGAGCTATCGAACCATTACTGAAGTAATACTATCGAAGGTCATATCCCCGATATCCCCGCAAAAAGTTAAATTAAATTCCTCTGTCTGTGTGAGATAGATAGCAAAAAAACAAGATACCTAAATGTACATATTTGATTTTTGTACATATTATAAATAATAACCATTGAACTTTTAAATACGCCTATAATTGATTTACTATTTACATTAATGTTAAAATAACGTTTGTATCAATTATAGACAGTCCTAAGCCAGAAAAGTATGAAGGGGAGTTCATTGGTTTGTTTTATTTAAGACTAAATGCGACGCATTCAAAAATAATATTTTTGTAAAGCACGCTGTCTGTCTAACGAACGATATGTAATGTAAGTGCTACGAGATCTAGAGGCCCCAGTACACTATGACGACTATAGTGTAGCGTATGCTGGCCCACTACAGGCCATCGCCCATCGCCATTGTGTAGTACAGGGGGCAATGGTATACAGCCACAGTGGCGTACAATTGGCCATGATGGCGCGCAATCGGGAAGTTGTCGGTTTTTTTGGGCACACTTAAAGGAATCGTGGCGTAGCTTAGACCGTATTGGTCTAAGTGGCGTAGGCATCAACTATTAACTAATCTGTGATCTAGCTTAGAGCATTAAACCAAATGGAGAGGCCAAGGGTGGATTCGCGTTTTGGATTTTTTCTGATTTATTTTGAAGCCTTTTTGTAAATTAATCTGAAATGCGTGCAAAGTTTCAAAAATCGAAAGAAGTACTATTAAGTAAGATCTGCTTAACAAAGGCACTCTTTTTTAATCAAGAATTTAGATAATATTTGATCTCAAAAAATAATAAGAGAAATGGTAATGACGTTAGGCTAATGGCAATGATTTTTTGAGGATGATAATGATTAGGAATGCTTGGTAATGACGAGCTTTTACGGCAAAAATAATAATTAAGTACTTGATAACTTTAAGTGATTAATTGCATGTAAACACAGAATTTAGTAGCAAGTTGCAAGTTAAAATTTAGCTAACAACTAAACAAGATATTTAGAATTTTGTCTATTTTTCGGTTAAGTTGGTGGGCGGGGCTTGTCACTTGACACGTTTGGACTGGCACAATATTAGTTAAATGCAGAAGTGTAGTGAGCGACGCGCTCGGGTTCAATTTTATTGTTCGTATTAAATTATTGATTATTGTATTAAACATATTTACTAGATTTAGAAACTCTACAAAAATGAGATAGACTGCGAAAACTATTGCCAGTATTGAGAAAATATATTGTAATATGTAATTTTAATTTTGCATCTAATGCACATCGCATTACAGTATCTTTTTTCTGTATTTCGTTTTCCACTTTAGATAACAAGTAAATAAAAGAGTCTTCTGCCATGCGTGACGCATTAAAATATACTTGTTATTAAATCTTCATTCGCTAGCTCCTCGAACAAAGTGGCGCTTGATTCTTGGCCATACTGATCTCTTCTATTTATTCAATTTCTCACCCAGTTTTTTGGGTATGGTTATTTCCCTAATTATTTCATCTTTGACTTCATAACAAATTTAGCACAGAATTCACGACTTCATTACGTGGTTGATCGTCCATCTTGAGTGAACTAAGCAAACTAATTACTTAAATACGTATGGACATATACTTAAATATAAGCCACATAAAATTAAGTTTAAATTTAGTTACCTACTTAACAACTTAAAACGTGTATGCGCACTAATTTCTATGAAAAAAAGTCTGTCATTTTCTGCAGGGGACGAGGTAACGCACACAAATACAGTTTCACACTGATGCATTTTTCAATGACGTCGCTACGCACGCAAACGACAAAATTATTAAACACTAGCATAAACTAGACGCACACTAATAAATTCACACACAGGGATAACCTGTCCGTGCACGAGTCTGACGGCAACTATATGTAAACGTCGATAGTGCTTGACACTATCGATTTAATTGGTCGATGCCAATAATAATGACATCGCCCGAAAGGTTGCTAAGCTCAAGTACCCCACATCGCTCGCAGGACTGATGGTCGCTGGGGCGGAACAGTCCTCGAGTGGTGACCGCGTACCGGAAAGCGCAGTGTCGGCAGGCCTCCAACAAGGTAGACCGACGAATTGGTAAAGGTCGCGGGAAGCCGCTGGATGCGGGCTGCACAAAACCTGTCGTATTGGAGATACTTGGGGGAGGCCATTTGTCCAGCAGTGGACGCCTTTTGGCTGAGATGACGATGATGATAAATATTAATGTGAAAAGTTTTTTGTTTAAGAGCGTTTACGCCGCACACTAGCGCCGGCGCCGCCAATGAAAAAAAAACATATCTAGTAATTAGAGATAGAAAATCAAATTATGCTCAACAAACTATTTGAATGAAGTAATTTAGCATTTTTACGTCACCTTATGAACATTTGACATGTTATGGTTTAGTTATATACGGCGGTATAATTAAAAGTGGCCGTTTTTAGCTTTAACGTCTTATTTAACTAAACCACAACATGTCAGATGTTGTACTGTCGCAGCTCTAACTTTGTTGCAGTGTGGCTAATGTAATTAAATTTAAATTTCCTATTTTCGAGATAAGTGACGTGACGTCAATATAATATAATAATGAAGTAGACCGATCATAAACATACAGTTTTATAGTATTGATATTTTTTAAAGCAATTTAGTTGAAAAAAACGTTGTACGAAAAAATAAGTAACAATTTTTAGATAGTGTTTTATCATTAATTAAATAAGCATTTATAATTTAAAAAATAAACAGTTTTAACGATAAAGAACGTGAAATATAAATTGTTATTCAGTGTTGGCTCATCCAACTTTAAAAATTACGCAAAGTTGCAACTTGACGTTTTAGTGGCAACACTTTTTGATTGACAATATTTTTTCAGTTTTTTGCAAATTTAGTGCATTATTCAATAACATTAAGACAAAATAATACTTAAACATGAAAAGTAACGTTACCCTTTTGTACAATCGACATTTATGATCTCTTTTTACGTGAAAACATGCTGCAATTTGGCATTTTTTGCTCAGGTCTTATCGCGTGCACCGTGATTTGCAAATGACGCTTGAACACACACGCTCGAACTAGTTTTATATAACGGATATGATCGGCGGTCATATAATTTAGGCAGACTAGGGGAACGCCTGTCAGTGGCGTCTTCGGTTGGTTTAATGCCCTAAGGCATCCAGGTAACGACGCCAAGCATAATGCTACATTTTTTTAACGGTGTCTCTGTTAGACAGAAGTATCGTTATAATTTTTATAACGGTATTCAAAGCCATCTGTCAAAGTAACTAGTCTGTGGACCACTTGTAGAAGACAAGCACGACACGACAAGACGAGCCGCTATCTGACAAAAAAGTTTATCATTCTCTGTGGTTGTACTGGACGGACTGGTGGTGGTATGGTGGTGTGTTGGTGTGGTGTGTGTGACTGCTCAAAAATTATTTGGAATGTGAGCGAATGCAATGTGGTGTACAGTGGATCGAGAATTTATTAATAATTCAGTTAATTAGACTTTATTTCAATTATATAGTGTTAGCTATTACTTAGAAAGACTATTCAAAGTAGCTTCAGTGCAAAAGAATACATGAAGTGGTATTTCATATAAAAATCTTCGAAACTTCAAATTAGTCGTCGTTCGTGTCTCGCTCACGAATAGCGACAATGTCTTACAATTCTTCACTTGATGATTTCTGTGGAACAAAATTTTGGGTAAATCTTTGAACAGTTATAAAATAATAAAAGTTAGGTAGGTATGTTCCAACCTAGCTTGGAATGAAATGGTTATGTAGCTAGTTACTATGTTAGTGGGTAGTGTTTTAAGCGTACCTATATGAAAAAGTAGGTAGTCTAAATGATGCACATTTATCAAAACACTTATCTCAACTCCTATTTAGAATGTTATAATTCTTCATCAGACCTACACTGATAAGTAGGTACCTACCTACTTAAGTTTAACAAACTATTAGACAATTCAATTTACCTGTCTTCATATTTTGTTATATATTTTGTTGACAGCAACCTAAAGTTTAGAAGTGAATTTCATTTCTAATTTGTTAGTTTTTCGTTTTTGTACTAAATATTGCAAAAAAATAGAAAATATTTCCATATACCTAATTGACATCAATAATTATTATAAAATTGACTTGCTATAAGTGGCCTTGACCTTTAACATAACTACTTATATCAGCAACATCATCTCTGTTTTCAAACCAGTTTTTGTATCACCATCCATGATTAAATCAAACAAGAATAGTCCCTAAGAGCTTCAAAATAAAATATAAAAAAATATTTTTTGTATAAAATGCTGTGAATAAGATTCTTGATTTATGTAAATATTGCATTTTGTTCATTAAAAGACAACTAATAACATTCAGAGATTAAGAACATTCACAATGTTATGCAATTTTGTCATTACTTACCTACTTAGTAAATACATTTGAAATATTTAATTAATTGCATTAATTTAAGTTACACTATCCATATTTATTTAATAATAATTATAAGAGTTTTAATAAGTACATTCATAATCCCATACAAGTTTCTTGTTCAATATTTTGTAAACCAACAGCTAATTTGATTAAAACTTTCTATGATTATAGTGATTATATTATAATGTTATGCAAACACATACAACACAATAGCATAGTTGGTAGTGTACCTGACCCAGCATGTCATGGGGTGCAGGCTCAAATCCCACCTGTGGATTTTTATTCAATACTTTTTCACAAAAACTTTCTATGCTTAAAAAAATACAGGAAACTAGGTAGTTAATAGACAACAAAAAAGCTTACTCAATTGATTAAAACTTTTTATGAATGATGTTTATTAATTTATTAAATCACTGTTTATGCATTAAAAGTTGCTTTAAAATTAGCTTATGGTTTCATAAAACATGGAGCATTGAAGTTTTACTTCAATCTTGAAACTTCTACAAAGCAAAAAACATTTAATATGTTTACAAAAAATAATTTGGATTGTATTTTTCTTTTATATTTTAGGATAGCAATTTGACATGGTACACTGAAAACCCAGAATTAACCCCATGTGTTCAGAAAACAGTGTTTGTATGGATACCATGCATATACCTATGGGCGGCATCTTTACTTGACCTCTACTACATACTGAGCAGCAAAGAGAAGAATATACCATGGAACATTCTGAACATAACCAAATTAGTTATCAACTGTCTCCTTATAGTAGTGAAGTTTGTGGACTTAGGTGTAACAGTCCATAACTCATCGCAAAAAGATAAAATTGTGGCCAATGCAGATTATTATGGCCCTATAATAAAAATATTAACTTTTGTAAGTATAATGCATGTATATTAACATATTTTATTCAATTGAAATTGGAATTCAACCCTTTTTATTAATCTGAAAGATTCAAAGTCTACCTGAGAGTACTATTTGTTTTTGTGTGATGTGTATGTTTGATGTGTGTTGCTTTATGTCATTGAGTCTTCTAAATAAATAAAAAAACACTTTTAGTGACATAAAAGTATGAAATGTTAAGAAACATTGTGACAATAATTTTGCTACTAAACATTTTCGAGTTATCAAAGGGCATCTACATATTGCTCTGCTATTAAATGACAATGTTGATTTTGTACTTATTGATGAATCATATAAAATTATATTCTACAAGTGATTCATTTTGATCTCAATTTTGTATGCCTAACAATGGAAATGATTTTTTATATAAAACAGAGTCATTATTTAATTTGTTAGGTTCAGGGGTAACTGCCTGTAGCAGGCTGGGTCATGGATATAACGGAAAGTATTAGAAATGTTCTGACTAGCGACACCGCCGACTGCGAGCCGGCAACACACTCTGACACAACAAATGCACGCCTTTTTTCTCTTTTTTTATACTGCGGAAAAATTGCATGGATTGCATAGGTACCTACGCGCGGTTTTGAGACAACCATCAAGTTATTTGAGGCTCTCCGTCCTATTCCCTGCTCAACTAACTCGACCTGAGAAGCTCGACGGGGTGCATGGGCACACCCTTTGAAAACTACCTACTATCCTAGTCTAGCACTTGTGGAGGCCCGAGCAACCACAAACAGCAGCTACCGAGTACCACTTTGCATCCCGCGCATCATCCCTTCCCCAAACTCCCGTAAGCCGTGCGGCTAAGGGCTGCCGCACATCTAGCCTTGTTTAAGGCGCTATGCCAAGTATCGACATGTGCCTATGTCTAAGCGCTTTACCCCTTCTCTCCACGACACGGTCACCCAAGCCGAGACCTCTAACCTTTAGATTTTCGCTAACGAAACCGATTCGAATGCCTCGAAAAACCTAGTAGGCGACAAGAGTGCCATCCTCCTTAAACCCTCTGATGAGTTCCTTGCTGCCCCGTAAATCGTATTTCGTCTGTCATTTAGGTTTAGGTATTCAGCTTTGTTATAATTTGCTATAGGTGTAGTTTCTAATTAATTTTTATTAAGAAAACTGCAATAAATTTGAGATTACTTGTTGCCACACGCGGATACCTATATACCTATCTCATAAACTCGAACTCTTTTTACTTCGCTTTATCGTTTTAAACAGAACAATGGAACATCATTGTTTGTCACGCTAAACGCGCTCAGATGCCAATACGTACCTATACCTTACCTAATTCGATAGGCTTGCATTTGACTACTATCTCACCTGATGGTAAGTGATGATGTAGATGATGATTTGAAGACCCCAATTATATTTAATAGGAACACTGAGGCAAGGAGTTCCACAGCTTTGCGGTACGTAAGAAAAACGTGGACGCAAAACGCTTCGTACCTACGCATGGGTGGAATCTCTACTTTGTAACTATGGCGTCGCGCGGCTTGTCTGGTTGTCCTGTGATAGAAAGGTGATGGAGGAACCAAATTGAACAATTCCATTGCACACGAAGTGAATCCGATAAAAAATCGAAAGACTTGCGACCTGGCGCCCACGTTCTAAGCTCTGCAGCTTGGCGTGAAACAGTTCGTCATCGTCAATGAGCCTTCTGGCTCTCCTGTCAATCGATTCCAGTACTCCAAGTTGGTATTTGGCGAAACCATCCCAAAGGTGAGAACAATACTCCATACACGACCGGACTTGTGCTTGATATAGAGTAAGCAGCTGTCCTAGTGTGAAGTACCTTCTCACCTTTGAGAGGATACTCAGCTTTGTTGCGGCAAGTTGTGACTTCGATTCTAGGTAGGAGTTAAAATTTAGGGTCGATGAAAGTTTCATGCCAAGAAGCTCGAGATGGTCGCAAATGGGAACAGAGACACCTTGGAAAGTAGGAGTCAAGGTGAAAGGACTCCGTAAGCGTGTCAGAATTGGTGCCAGCTCCGGCGCGCATGTCCTCAGGACTACAGCTGGAATCCCATCCGGACCGCTAGCTTTGTTCACGTTAAGATTACACTGACACTACGCAGTATTTTACGTACCTTCATCTGGCGTATGCGGATTTCTGACATGGTCGTTTCGCAAACCACTGCGCTAGGGGGTACGGCACCACCAGCATCAAGACGCGAAGATTCCGCAAAAAGAGTGGCAAATATATTGGCCTTCTCAATAGCGGTGTGAGCCAGCAGCCCATATGGTTTCAGCAGTGGAGGAAGAGAGGGGCCGACAGAAGTTCGCTTCGACTGACTTAGCCAGGTACCAGAACGCTTTGCTACCCGATGGATATGCAGCCAGTCTGTTCCCGATTCGGCTAATATGATCGAAACGAGCATTCTTTTGCGCCTTTTGCTTGACTTGGCGGCTCGGTTAAAAGCTTTCTTCTTTTCACGGACGTCCACGGTCTTGCGAATTCGTCAGCCCAGGCTAGATATCTCTATCTCTGTCTATCTCATCAAAGACTGGAGTCATAAGACGTATAATTCCTTATACAATCCATCTATATTTTCTTCGGTTTCCATCTGGTTTAATACACGAACCAGAAGGCCCGAAGGCTAACACAATTGCATGCAATTGTATTCAGGATGCCTGTAGCCGCTCCCGCATAGTCTACTAAGTCAAAACTATCGATGCGCGCATTATTCAACATTGTCGTGGCATTATAAAAACGCGGAGCCGCAACACAACGTCCTACGAACGAATATAGTTCCCTCGAAAGCGACCCATAGAGCATTTCCAGCCCACTGGAATCTCATACTTGTTGAATAGGTAGGTACCTACAGCAACTAGGTATCTGCCTACAACAGTAAAGAAATTAAATAACATGTAATAATAACCTGTATCTCTAAGTTCCTCTTAGTCATATGATAGGTACTATATCAAAGGCCTTCAAGAGGTCTGGAGGTTCATAGTGTCATCTTAACTTAACATGCTTCCTTATTTCACTGTTGTTTGAAATGTCAAGCACTTTTGTAATGATTGTGGCAAAAGAGATCGGCCTACAGGTACGTTCAAAATAAGATCTCTTAAAATAAGTAGAAACAAAGTTTTAATCTTTGGATATAAATATTTGCGGCATGAAACGTACAGCAAAATATCAATGCGAGTAGGTACTCGAGGCAAGTGATAATGCAAAGTTCTTGATCGTTTTGATCCGTGATCAGCACGATCATGTCTTCGAACCATGGTTTGACTCGTAAACATTATCACTTCCTGTACAGTATAGATTGTTAAAAATTAAAAGTCTTGCTTATAGACCATTTGCCGTCTTTAGATTAATCTTAACCTAACGCATCATCAATGTCAATCTTATTAAAGCCACGACAACAGATTTCAGTTTTTCTGTATTTTTGTAGTTATTTTACATGTAAGTAGGTATACGATTTGTGTCTGAACCATGTCCTGCAATTAAAAGATGAATGTTTAAGTTAGAGTTTGGCTGTAAAAAAACTTAGATGTCTTACATTATCGGTGGTAGTAGGTTTTTTCCGACAAATCAGCAAGGGCTCCTCTTCCCCTTCTTTCCTTGGCTGCGCGAAATTAATTAAAATGAATAGCGACATCTAGATGCGTGCGATGCAACAAAAGTAAATTCTGGGCACTCTAAGAAAAATAAATTAAGAACCACGAATACCTATTCGTAAAAAAAAGTTCACAGTTAAATCGTGTTATGCTTGTCCCAGCAATCCAGCCTCCAAATAGCTATTTATAGTGATGAAAGGAAAAAAGGACGTTATTTTATCGGCGTTACGCTGTCCGTTAGGCTGTGAGATGACAAAAAATACGTTAAATAAGTAGGTACCTATTTTACTTTATAAAAACATTACTCCTTATTACCTACATTTTGAACTTCCAAAAATGTTTTTAAATGAACCAAAACCAGTCTATAAAAGTAGATTCAAGTTATTAAGTTTATAAGAGCGACACACTACTCATTGTGTTTATATTGTGACCTTGATAGTTCTGTTCACAGTAGAAAATTACGATTGCGAGGTTAGCAACAAAAAATAAAATATTAAGTATTACATCATCATGGTTCATAAAAACCATAATAACTTAGGCTCGTTACGGTACTCCAAACGGATCTTTTCGATATTCTGACCTTCTACTCAAGTGGGTATAGCTTATAAAACATTATTTTCCTTCAAATGACTTTACACATACATACCTACATATTGGAAGAAACCGCAAATTATTAGCTACATAATTATAATATAATATACACATCACACATCTTTAAACAAATCCAAATTTAATTCAACAAGCTATTCACATACCTACCAATAGGTAATTTGTTAAGTCATGTTTCTCTTTAATAACAATTTCATTAATATATGTTTGTTTCAGGGTTTATCAGCAACATTACTTTTCTACAATCGTAAATATGGCATGAGAGCATCAGGGGTGCTATTTTTCTTCTGGTTACTATTAATATTAGCAGGGTTACCGCAACTCAGATCTGAAATTATGTTGCATTATGATAAGGCGGACGACGAAAATGTCCAGTACAACTTCGTTAGTTATATGGTGTATTACCCCTTGATTGTTTTAATGTTCATACTGAATTGCTTCGCCGATTTGCCACCGAAGGACACGCCTTATACATACGTAAAGGTAATTGATACTTTATTTGCTGTTCACCAAGGTCATTGCGTTACATCACCACAGTCTCGCTTGGTTAAAAGTGAAAGAACCTTTTTTTTATTTCAATAATGTTACGCGACACTGACTGTCTCTCTTTAATGTCGTTTCTTGACTATCTCCCGTACCTACCATGATCTGTGATAGATTTAAATAGACTCGTCTGCCTGGTCAGATCACGCTTGATAAAATTGTACTCTGGGACCAGTTCCAGAATGCGATTTAAACAAGCGTGATCGTCTTATGATCAAGTAATGATGAATTAAGGGGTCATCAGTTGTTAAATTTGAACAAGACGCCATCCTAGACACATTTTTCAAGTTCAATGTGCGAATATAGTTACCTATTTTGATTTATGTATGGACACTTAATGACACTTGAGAAGACAAGACTACAACTAGAGAAGCACAAGACTAAGATGCTATCTATGAAAAATAAAAAAAATGGGTTCAACAGTATGTCTCGTAAAAAAATACCTCTTAGGTACGTAGTATTGTACAATCTGAGCCCAAAGTTCCTCAATGATATTGTTAGTCAGTTGTTATACACGAACTTTTTCGAAAATTAAAGAAGGTATACAATTTAAAAAACGTAGTATTACGAGTGCCTACCGCCATTTATCTTTTAATGCATAGCTTACGTAATGTATCCTACACAAAGCGAAGCGGTCAACGTGCTTGTAACTATTATGAATTTTAACATAATTGGTGTAATCTTTTAAAGTTACTTTACATTTTTGGGTCATTGTCAAATCGATAAATAAATAATTAATGTGTCTAACGTTTTTGTTACTCTTGTCAAGTTCATGAGATGCGTAGGTACAATACCAATAAATCGATTTTTAGAGAATACGTTAACGAATTGTAGGCGTAGGTAGGTATCAAATTTCTGTACGTTAACGTTTTATTTTTTTCACAATTAATCTTTCAGTGACTTGTAGTTTCATGATAAGTATAGAAACAATCGATGATTAAAACGCTTCGCACCTTACAGTTTTGTACTATAATTAGTCTTAAGCTGCTGTACAAAATAAAAAAAAACAGTTCTCAGAAAAAGACGTCGTCGCGCGCTACAGGAATGAAACCACGCTTGATTTGATTTTGGAGCACAAAAAATATTTGCTATTATTATAATGACTATATAGAACTTGTATACGTTAAAAATATTGTTACCACCCCAACTGGGCCGTTACTGCTTGAAATTAATAAATATCTATTCACTTTTCACGTCATAGTAAAAATATATGTTTTTCTTTAGAACCAATGTCCTGAAAACGCGTCAGGGTTTCCGAGCCGGCTCACATTTAGCTGGTTCGATCCCCTCGCTTTGACGGGCTTCCGACGAAGCTTGACCGAGAGTGACCTTTGGGCGCTCAACCCTCAGGACTCCTCCCGGGAAGTTGTGCCTCGGTTCGATAAGTTTTGGGAGAGATCGCTTAGAAAACGAGAAAAGTAAGTAAAGTAGATTGTCATACTAAATTAAATAGAGAAAATTAAACGAATATGAATTCATAATTTATTTTGTATCTAACGCCTGCTGTGAATTCTTAATAGATGGCTTATGTTTATATTTTAGGTGGTAAAACTTTGTATGAAACGCTTCCGATGTTAGAAGATACTGTGTATCTTCTAACATCGGAAGCGAAGAATAAATTTTCATCAAAAACTTCTTTGTAAATTTGTGAAACCTCATTAATATTATATGTATATGTACAAAAAGTGTGTTTGTTTGTTGATTCCTTCCGTCCGTTACGTCAAAAGTGATTGGATCGAAGAGATTTTAGCACAATCTCGACAATTGTTATCTCGAATCGAGAACACATATTATTCCTTCGGGTAATTAAGAGCATCTAATAGTTAAATTACTTTTGCACCGACTTTTGTTACAGGCCGTATTTAACGCGAGCGGAATGTAGTAGTTTAAAAATTATGACACACTTTTGTGCAGTTCCAGTGGCGCAAAAGCAACTTACAGCAAAACATCAGCTACCGTGAACTTCAAGCCGGAAGACGAGAGAAAACCCGCCTCTATACTGTCAGCGCTCTGCATGGCATTCGGAGGGCAATTCCTTTTCGGCTCTCTCCTGAAACTGTTCAACGACACTTTGATGTTTCTATCGCCGCAGCTCCTCAAGTGAGTATTGCGTGACTCGACACAAATTGTTCGTTCGACTTTGGCCTCTTTTGAAATCTTATATCGCATTTGGGATATAATTAGAATCGTGGGCGAAATCTTTTTTCTATTCTCTTTCGTCACAAAAGTTGTGGGTGATGCACCTTAATTATGTAAATATTCAGTAATTTAATTCGCTTCAAAGAGCTCGATTCGCAGTGGTTAACGCACCCGGTCTGCGACTGCTAAGGTTAAACGACGTTCGCAAAGGCCGATCATCGGATGGGTGATCAAAAACGTATCATCTCCTTAGTGCTTCAGAAGACACTTAAAGCCGTTAGTTTCAGCTACACTTGCAGTCGTTAACAACCACCAAACCGCTGGGGCACTGGGCCTATGTGGTGTTTTATGACTCGTAATGATAGTGATGAATTCTCTTGTTATTTTTCTAAATTCTTCTGTATCCAGCAGTTATCTATCTAAACAATTTTAAACACTAACTACAAACAAAATTTAAATGATAAATTAAGATTAAGACTTGTAAACAGTAATTTTGAGCCGATTATTTTATTGTAGCGACCAGAACTGATATCACTTTAATAGCTTATTAATCAAAGCCAGTGGCAATAAGCTTATCTGAAACGTTATCCTATAATTGTTATATACATAATATTGACTTCTTGTGTTTATTATGATTTTTTTTTCTTTAGACTCCTTATAGGTTTCGTAGAAAGCAAAGAGCCGGTATGGAAAGGCTACCTATACGCAGTTGGGTTGCTGGCTTGCGCGACAGTCCAAACGATGTTGTTGGCGCACTACTTCACCAGGATGTACCTTGTTGGTATGAGGATAAGGACGGCGCTCACAAGCGCCATCTACAGGAAATCTTTGCGTATGTCGAACGCTGCCAGAAAAGAGTCCACTGTTGGAGAGATCGTAAACTTGATGTCGGTAGACGCGCAAAGGTAAGATTATCAAATTAAAATTACATTTTTGGATGATTAAATCTGGATGGCGACCACCCTGATACCTATATTTTTGCATTTGCTTTCAGGGGGCTTATTGTCTAATTTCAACCTCTCTCACGATTAGGGTTGCCACCCGTACTCTAAAATAGAGTATTGTCCTCTTTTTCATGTAGGCGTACTTTATAATCTACGACACCAATAAAGTATGCTAAAATACTCTTTTTACGTAAAACTGATTGTTACTGGCGCGTTACTCGTTATGAGTACTTTTGAGACTACATAAACTGGTATCCACAACCACAAAATATTTGTTAAATGTCGCAAAGAGCAACAAAAAATACGTTTTTAAGAACAAATAAATAAATACTCTTTTTTATGCTTGTGTACTCTATTTTTGTTCTAACAAAATGAAAAAATACTTTATTTGTCCTGAAAAAAGGTGGCAACCCTACTCACGATACCTTTCAAAGGTATTTATTTACGCTTGTCATTTTGCATAGACGATTCCAAATAAATGTCAAATTGCCGATTTCGTTCATTCAACGTCATTCAAAAACTCGTCGCGAACGCAATCACTGACACTTGTGAATTAGTTTGATGTTCTTGAATAGCTTTTAAACGTCAAATTTTAAGGTATTACGATAGGTATTAGAGTTAGACAATAAGCCCCCTGGTTTGAAGGGTAATTACAGGACACGGTGGCATAAGAACTGAAGGTTTGAACAAGCGTCCATGGGCTGTGGAGGCCACTGAAACTTTATTAAAAAGGTTCCATTGGACCGATTTATAAAAAATGTTTTTTTTTATTAACCGGTTAAAATTTAAAATGATAAATACTTGATTTACGTTTTCGACCCATGTTGATAGGATGCGCGCAACTATCAAAATATGACTGCGCTCGCGACGTAACACTGGCGCGCGTCGCGCGAGTATTTCATTCAACAAGTTACAAGTCGCAGTCAGCCTTCACTAGAAATAAACCGGTTTATTTAGGTTCGAAATATCACTCCTATTTGGTTCCGCACCGGAACGGTACTTTACGATAATATAGGTACCCTAATTAAACCGGTTAATTTTGAACCGGTTTCAAGCCCTGGTGGAGGCTGCTTTTTACATCAGGCGGCCCGTATGCTTGTTCCCTAGCTCAGAAACATAAAATATGAAGAAGTTTCTGATTTTTAACATATAGTGTTGTGAAAACATATAGTGTTGTCTAAATGATATACATCATTGTTTATAGAGCTTTTAAACGCGCCAATTAGCATACGCATCGACTTTAATTGCCTCTTCATTCTCTTCATTACACTTATTATGAGCCAATGAATTAACAGACGAATATTTCACAGAACTATTACTATTAACTATTAATATCATTAGTTTTTTAATATTGTTATGTTACTGTAAAGTTGCCTGTAGTTAGATTAGTTAAGTTTAGGTATGCTGTTTAATTATGTAATACAGCCTACATCAATATGAATTCTGTTTTCATACCTGAAAATTAAATGATTGGAAGAGTAACTGATGTCACTTTACTAATTATAGACTTCGTAGTATCACGGAATATCGGTTGACCACTTAACGAATACACCATGACGTATTGCTATCGATCTACTTAACTCAAACACATAGAAACATTATTGTTTCGGCACATTTGTTTGTCTGTCCGGCATGCGGCTGTCTGTCTGTCCGTCTAGCTAGTCTGTCTTACAGTCACTTGTAACTTGGGCGGTTTTTTTACATTAAAGCTAGAGTAAAATAATTCGCCTATCTGCTTACTTGACTATAATAATGTCATCAATTAAAAATTTGCAGATTTCTGGAGTTGACAGCGTATTTGAACATGATATGGTCGGCGCCGCTACAAATCGCTCTCGCCCTGTACTTCTTGTGGGGCATCCTCGGTCCGTCCGTGCTCGCCGGCCTGGCTGTCATGATCATCCTCATCCCTGTTAACGGCCTCATCGCCAACAGAGTAAAGACGCTGCAGATCAAGCAGATGAAATATAAAGACGAAAGAGTTAAGCTCATGAACGAAGTACTTAACGGCATTAAGGTAAGATATTTATTTATTTAAATGGCACAACTATTCAGTATAATTTAGAACATTGAAAATATTATTACATTTTGTTGCATATTTTCGCCGTCAGTCAGTATGTATTTATTTACACTTTAGTGATAACGAAACTCCAAAGTAATTCCGCTTTGTGCTCTACTGAAAATATTGTGAAACCAAAGATTTTGTTCAATGTCATCGTCAATTCAATTACTAATGATAACAGTCGGTTTATTAGGTTCTCTCTATGAAACCTTACAAGTTGCAATGAATTGTTTTTATTGTTATCACCAAGGTCTATAAAAATGTTTCAATAACTTTAATATTTCCACGGCTTTACGGCAGAAATAAAACCCTTTCTATTTCTACAGTACTAAAGAGTATATTACTGTGTTCGCCGACTGCGTCCACGTGGATCTAGTTTAACGTCATCACATCAATCATATTTTTTTGATAAACCACTAAGATTGTAAACAAGTGTCCGCCTGATGGAAAACGGTAACCGGAGACAATTTATAGCTTTCCCACGTTATAATGCTAAATATTGGCGTCAATAGGCTACAGCATGGTCTATAGACGCTTGCAAATGCAATATTAAGATGGTACAAATCGGTTTACGTTCGGCCTTGAGTATTATAACTTAAATCTAGGCGAGTTATTTTTCTATCAAAAGGATTTTTCCGTTAGCCCCTTATTTGGAATAGAAATATTTTTCCCACTTTTAACTTTAAAGAAATACATTCTATGTACAAATACTGTTACTGTAATGTAGAGTAAATTATTTGCCTTTTTAACATGTTCAACTGCACTTTATTGCACTATTGTTAAGTTAAATATCTGAGAATTGCATGGTTACCGCTACAATAAGTACAATAAATTCAATGAAGTTTATCACAACAGAGTTTCCTAGTCTGAATTAAACTTGAATGAATGTAACGCTTCATTCGTGTAACTAAAGTTGATTGCAGTTGCATATTGTACAGTCGACTTCAAAAATTTAAGGAAGCCCTGTAGTGTAGTATATAGACAGAGAGTATACAGTAGTTTACAAGCTAATTAGTGCTTTTCATTAAGACCCACAAAAGCCTTTCGTCAAGGTCACTAATGATAGCCTACATCTTAATGAATATTTTATTTGTACAATCAGTCTACAGTGCCGCGCAACTAGGGTTACATAAAAAAAGAAACTCCAGAGAAAACTCCTTAGAATTGCAAAAAATTCCCATCATTTTTAAGAGTTAAGTAAACCTTTTTTTTATTCAAATGTTTTCTTTTTTTTTCTGTAAAAAAACTCCTAATTCCTGACATCTAATAATACTTCCGCAATCCGGACAAAGAACTAATAACAACTTTTACGCACAAATGAGCGCTCGCACTTGCATCACGATTTTGCACAATTATTTTTAAACATACCGAAATCACGGTTTTATTCTAAAGCGGATGAATGTAATAGTCAAAGGTCGTCGTCGTCGAAGAGTTTAAAAAAACATGGTTAAAATAATTTGGCAATTATAACGTTTTTATGAACTGCACGGGAAGTACACCATTCTATATAATAAAAAGATTAGATTTTGTTCTAAAAAATTGAGCAACCCTTAATGTGTGCCCTATTAATTAGACTATGCGATTGCATTGGTTTGTGAGTTGATAAGTCAACACACAGTCTTTGCATGCTAATTTGAGCCTTATGCAACGGAGCCTTAAGAGCCTTATTAACTACTGATCGGCATCAAATATTAATTCCTCGTCTGTCAATAACGTAAATCAATTGTTACGTACCATAATATGGCCTTTTGACAGACTAGGGGTTAACACCTCTACAAATATCAGCAAGCATCAGTAAAGAATACAGTGAATACTTTTATTAGTTAGATTACCCGCACTGAATACTTATTCAGTGCGGCTGCAAAATGAAGTACTAATTTAGTGATGAAAACATATTTGCTTCGAATTTTCGAGTTATTTTAAAATCTTTTATCCGTATGTAGTCGGTTAAGTTTCTATCTCTTACATAGTATATGTCATTGTACTAGATATGTATTATCTTCGTCGTGTGTAAGAAGATAAGCAATAGGAGGCGCAATACGGATACAGTATTACTAATAGTGATTTCTACCTAAACGCGAGAAAGCGCGTTAGATGTCCCACTATACCCGGGAAACCAGTTGGGTATGTGCCCCATCCCACCCTTCGAGGGGGAAGCGGCATGCGTACTAAAATCACGTTCCGATCTGGGGACAAGCAATCATCAAGATTTCTACCAACATCTAACTTCATTATCATCAACTCAGAATATTGAAGAATTTGGATTGCTAATTTTTTTATATCAATTTTTTATCTGTTGGCATTATGTTTTGAACCTATTGATATCTTATCGCATCTGATTCGGTCAATATTGAGTATCGTCTAAATGTGGGTTTGTAATATTCCTTTTAAGTCACGAGAATGGTTGTGTAACCTTATTCATATGAGCTGTCTAGCTCTATAATAAAACCTTTGATTGTACTTTAATATTGAATGACATCTGAGACCAAAACCAATTAATTCTTTATCAATCAATTATTATAACATAGCTCCTCCAAAGTTTGCTTTTCACCAAGTCTAATATTAAAATATAATATGATGCGATGGAGTTGGACACAAAATGGCCTTTTTAGACCTGCTGAGCAGACCTATCACAATTTGACTTTTGCAATCTGTCGCACTAACAGTTAAATCCTTCTAAATAATCCATATACATTTTTTTTATTCATTATACTTGTTACTTTCAGGTACTTAAAATGTACGCGTGGGAGCCAAGCTTTGAAGACCAGGTTCTTAAAATAAGAAATAAGGAGATGCACGTTTTGAAACAAACTGCTTATCTTAATTCAGCTACTTCATTTATATGGTCTTGTGCGCCTTTCCTGGTAAGTAATGTTTGTACGATATATTAGGCAAATAAAATATTATCTCAATTTTATCTTACATTGGCATAGCTTCCTCAGCAACTGAATGTGCCCTATAGCATAGGATTTGTATTTTTTTATTCGTCTATAGTTTTTTAGACAAATACGTTAACTGGTATGAAACTTGAAACTTGGCATATATTTATATCATGTTAGGGGACAAATAGTATGTATGTCCAAAATGCCATTTTTGGATTTTCAGAAGTCATTGTTATACATTTATTAGCATTTTTACTTTGTACTTTTTACTTTTAGTTTGTACTATTCAATGTCTGTATAATAAATATTTTAAAATGGAAAGCGACCCCTAGGGAAATATGCTGTGTGGCGTAACTTATGCTTATCTGCGATGACTCAGAATAAAAGTTTTTTATTTACTTTATTTGCCATGAATCTGATATGATTCACTTCTTGCGCAATAGTTGAAATATGTTTTTGACAAAGTTATGAACTACAAAAATATATTTTTTTATTCTCTTTTTGATTCCGTACTTTGAAAGTAGTTCATAATAACAAATAAATAGCCTTAATGTATTAATATTGGGACATCGAAGATTATGATAACAATGCTATCAAGAACTGGCGGTCAATTATTAGTAAGATATAAGATATCCTTACACAATCAGTATTGCTTGTATTGATTTATTATCGCCTAAGTTACATATAAGCCCTATCAAATTAATATTGACATATTGTTGACTATGGCTATAAAATATCGTTAAATGCTTGTAAGTGATTAGATTAATCTTATTAAAGATATGTTATATAATTTTGAGTTATAAAAAACATATTGTATAACTCAAGTGTATGTATTGTAAGTTGGTAATGTTTTTTATTGTTTCTGTATTAGCTTGTTAGATGAGTTCGAGTTAGGATAACATGAAAACGAGGAAGATCAGCTGTTCCCAATAGCACATGGTGCATCGCTGTAGTCTAGCTACTATTTTAAATAGTTATAATATTTTATTATAAAGATAGAGTACATCTGAAGGAATATCATCTTTAATCATAATGAGCTTTATACTCGAAACAATTAGTAAGGTTTAAAATATTATAATAAGGGCTAGTTTTACCCTTTCCGATTGGTGTCAGATAATCTGGATGGACTTTATGACGCTTATCGGAGAGATGAATTAATGTTTGAAATATTTGTTTCTTTTCAAGGTAACATTTCTAACTTTCTTCACGTTTGTGATATCTGACCCAGAAAAAAACATCCTGACCGCCACAAATATATTTGTGTCGATGTCTTTGTTTTACACAATGCATTTGCCGTTAGGTTTGCTCCCCATCATCGTGGTGTCTGCGATAGAGGTAGCCCCACCAATGTTCATAACCTCTACTTCTCAGAGGCTATGGTTCTTTTGCACTCGTACATACTAACAAGCATAAATTCATTACGTTATGCGAGACGACAATGGAGCCTATTGAGTGTTCGTCGTATCAACTTGATATACTCTGTAACAGTAACCAAATTGTATCGCTGCCGGTCGGCGTTCCGTTGGCGTACTGAATGTTATTATGCAGCGCTTAAGTATACGCCCCGTTTTATTTAACACTAATTAAACAATGTTTGTCAATATCGTGGGCTTTTACAAATAGCGCACACAACACTATCTTACAGATAGATAAGATTAACTATGTTGACGTTTTCGCTATTACTTGTGAAAACTCCGTTAAATTGCAACTTCATTAAAACTGTTCTTACTTTGCTATAACAGTCGTAACTCGTCGTCGTCATTATGTAAAGATACACATTGCGTAACAAAACAATAACGAATTTGCATTGATCAGAATAATCCAAACTATTCAATCTGAACATTATTATAAGTATGTATTGAAAATTGTTATGATACATGTGCTGTAATGTAAAGACTTCTGTCAATATTTACACGACGACGTTTACTTTTATTGTTGTTTTTCATACTAATGCCCGGTTGCATTAGTTGTAAAGAAAAAATAGCAATAAGTATTTTAAACTTTTAAGATATCAACTATTTAAAATACAAAAAAAATATTTAAACAATTTTTTGAAATTTACCCTGACACTGAGTGTTCTATATCGTGCTCGTGTCACTAGGATATAACCCTGAATGGACGTAATCAAAATTGATACGACGGAATCTCAACGCTCAATAATGCATGGAAACTATGATATTATATAAAACATAACTAATATATATATGCTGGCCGTCTCGTAGGTGTCCCTGATGTCGTTCGGGTGTTTTGTGTTGGTAAACGATACAAAAGCGCTGGATGCTAAAACGGCTTTCGTAGCGTTGTCTCTTTTCAACATACTACGTTTCCCACTATCCATGCTGCCTAATGTTATATCGAATATAGTACAAGTAAGTTTGATTATTACAGATTATTACTTTGTGTTTGTGCTGTATTATTTATTAGCTTGTCCAGGAAACATTTAGTAGTATAACAAAAAAATTAATATGTTTTTTCAAAATTATGACGATTCTTTGTCGACAAGTATAAGTTAGCAGTGATAGAAAGAGACATTCGGTATTTATAATATTGTGCCATTTCTTTTGAAATTGTTTTATAATCATGTGCGCTTAAGTACGTCGTCGATATACTTCGATAGTTCGTTAGACCATCAGCAAGCATCAGAACTTGACGTCCTGGGTTTTTTCACAGCGGGAAAGAGTTCCAGGTGAAGTGCGCTTCCACCTTCGGAATTATCGTCACATACTATCAGTTTCAAGGCCATGAACATAAAAATATCGTTACGTTCAATTATATTCAGTGCCTAACTTGGCCACTTTATTAGATATATTTAACTTCTTCAGGCTGTGTACTTTAGCGCATATGAGAACGGACCCAATTTACATTTGTGTTATAAGTGGGATTATGGGTGTGCGGTGCTCGCTCGCGAATCTGCCGACTTATACTTGTTGCACACCATTTCAAGCCACACCAACCACATTTCACTAAAATCATTATCGTTCATATAAATTTTCTGTATTGTAATTAACACAAGTTCACAAATATTAACGCTGATGGTAATGGAAACTCACAATTTATTGTAAGCTAAGGTGCCTGGATAATTTATAATAAGTGACTAACTTCACAAACAATAACTTTATAATATACTAGCGGCCCGTCCCTGCTTCGCACGGGTGGACTTTTTTTTATATAGCCTATGTTACTCAACGCTAATGTAGCATTCTAATGGTGAAAGATTTTTTTAAATCGGTCCAGTAGTTTTTGAGTTCATTCGTTGCAAACATACAAAAATACAAAGATTTCCTCTTTATGATGATGATGATGATGATGATGATAATAATATTAGTATAGACAGGGTGCCTAGTGCGAGTTTTATTTGTAAGTATAGTGTTAAAGTTAACGTGCGGACTTCTTGGCGGGAAAGTGAAGTCATGTCTGCGGTTTTGTTTTATTTTCTAAAATTTGTGTTATGTCGAATTTATGTGAAAAAATGAAACAAAACAGTGCAACGTCACTTTTCAAATTCTCTCAAGAAGTCCGCCTGAGGACTTAGTACAGCCCCACATATTTACTCAGATACTCGAGGGGTTGGGGGGTATATCATTTCTCACTTCTCATTTCTATTATCATTCATCGTCATCATACAGGAAAGAAATATTGTTCTTTATGTATTAGTTGTAAAAGAAATATTACACTTTTTCATTGGCTAAATGCCTGTGCAAAGCCATAAAAACAAAAAAAAAGTTAACGCCACTGGCAAACTAGCACTAAGCACTCTTAATGTTAAGGACCAATTTTACCATTTCTTAAAACGTCACTATACCATAATAAAGGTTTACCTAGATTTGATGCAGTTTTCAGAGATATTATATTAAATTAATTATTAAAAAGGTCTTAACTTTTCACTCTAAAAATATCTACGTGATGTTAATGTTAATGAATATATATAAATATATATATAATAGTAATGAGCCGTCAATCGCAGTTTTGGTGTCCTCCCATGAAGCAAATCGTCTTTTCAAGTACCGTTTACATTTTTATGTGAAAATAAAGAATATATAATTTATAAACCGAAATATTATACTGTAACACAATTATAATGTTTTAGACATCAGTTGGAATAAAGAGACTAAACAAATTTATGAATTGCGATGAGTTGGATGAGGGTGCCGTGGAACACGACCCTAAAGAAAGTGAGTGATCATAATAATTATATTAACTTTAATGTAGTTCTAATCAAAAAACAAATAATAATTATGAGCAGCTTATAAAATTGGCAATGCTATAAAAGTTAAAATAATGGAATGAAAGATAACAACACCATTACAGGGTTTGATATAAACAGTTATTTTTAGTTTACGAAACTTGTGTATTGCAGCTAATCCGCTCGTCGTAGAAAACGGTCATTTCTCATGGGGCGAGAAAGACTCTGAGCCAGTGTTGAAGAACATCAATCTGCACATACCGCGGGGGTCGCTGGTGGCAGTAGTCGGAGCGGTGGGCTCGGGGAAGAGCTCCCTGCTCTCCGCTCTACTGGGAGAGATGAACAAGGTGTCGGGTCGCATCAATACTACAGGTGCGTGACGTCACTGGCTAGAACATCAACCGGCACCTACTACAGGGGTCGCTGATGGCAGTAGTCGGTGCGGTGGACTCGGGGAAGAGCTCTCTGCTCTCCGCTCTATTAGGGGAGATGAACAAGGTGTCGGGCCGCATCAACACCACAGGTGTGTGACGTCACTAGCTAAAACATCAACCTGCACATACCGCGGGAGTCGCTGGTGGCTGTGGTCGGTGCAGTTGGCTCGGGGAAGAGCTCCCTGCTCTCCGCCCTGCTGTGGAAGATGAACAAGGTGTCGAGTCGCATCAACACTACAGGTGCGTGACGTCACTAGCTACTAGTTAAAACATCAACCTGCACATACCGCGGGGGTCACTGGTGCTGTGGCCGGTGCAGTCGGTTTGGGGAAGAGCTCCCTGCTCTCCGCTCTACTGGGGGACAACGCCGCTACACACGACTTTAAAGTTTTTATCATAGGTCATCGGTATCGTCAGGTCATAACGCCAGATCAGGACGCGCCGAAGCGCATTCTTCATCCGGAACTCTTAAGACCAGTGTCTCGAGCGAGTTGCCCCGTGGACACGTACAGTCCACTACCTAATATCCTAATAAAGCGTCGGGCCGCATCAACACCACAGGTGTGTGACGTCACTAGCTAGAACATAAAAAAATGGTTCACATTTTTCCATCCTTACAAAACTTGTGAAAAAGCTTTTTGCTGGCGCCCGCCGTCTGGTTCCGTATATTCGGAACGTCTCTTTTCAGAGGCTGGGTTCGTATACGAAGAAAAAAGAAACCGGCTTGATCCCAATCGCGCAGATGTGCTTGTTTTCTTGCGACATAATTTGCCTCTTATTGATTACAGCTATTAAATAAAAATACTAAAGTGTTGTTTAATAATAAATAAAAATTACATATTATTATTTCGAAATTTTGGGGTTAATCTAACGACCAAATCATCATTTTAGAAAGGTTCGGGGGTTCGGCAGAACCGCGGTTCAAGATTGAGTATTCGGCCGAACCTCGTAAAAAGTGCCGAACCTGCCGGGTACTGAACATTTGCCGGGGCCGGGCCGCAACTCTACTTAATATGTCGTCGTTCCACCTTGCTGGAATCATTTAAATAAACTCAAAATTGTCGCAGGTGCAATCGCGTACGTGCCGCAGCAGGCCTGGATCCAGAACGCGACGTTGCAAGACAACATTCTGTTCGGTATGGAGCTGGACAAGCAGCGGTACAACAACGTCATCAACGTGTGCCAGCTGAAGCCGGACTTCGATGTGCTGCCGGGCGGCGACCAGACGGAGATCGGCGAAAAGGGTGAGTGGTGATGTTTCTTATTATCATCGTCATCATCATTCGTCATCAATAGTCATCATTATCATCGTCTCAGCCAAAAGACGTCCACTGTTGGACAAAGGCCTCCCCCAAGGATCTCCACAACGACCGGTTTTGTCCTGCTCGCATCCAGCGGCTTCCCGCGGCCATTACCAGATCGTCGGTCCACCTTGTTGGAGGCCTGTCCACACTGCGCTTCCAGGTATGCGGTCGCCACTCGAGAACTGTTCCGCCCCAGCAGCCATCAGTCCTGCGAGCGAGCGTTTATCCGTCGTCTGCTGTGAATACAGACACAATAGAATTTTAATTGTTTAGGGCACTGATCAGTGCCCGCCGCATATTATATGTTAATGAAGAAATATAGTTTGTGACTTTGTTTGTTTGTTTGAGGAGGCTAATCTCTGGAACTGCTGGTCCAACTCCAAATAATCTTTCACTGATAGAATGCTACATTCCTTGGGGCTAACAGGCTATGTTTTATATCTTTTTAAAATCTCAAATCCTTGCAGACGAAGTTGCGAATAAAGTGCTTATGTTTAATAAGTTAAGAACCATAATCAAACAGGTGATAATTCTATACTCCTCTATGCTTCGGAAATCAAGTAAAGTTGCATAGCTAAGTCCCGGCTGCATTAGCAGAAGTTAACAACCACCAATACGTACAGTCACGAGCAATAACATGTATACACTTTTACTAGTTTTGACTCTTATTCCATTGTATTAAAAGTTAATTGGTTTACATGTCAATGCTGTTGACTGTACATGGGTCCGCGTGGTGGCTTTTGGCCCATTTCTTCCTGTGGAGTTTCCATCCATAGGAAAGGACGAGCCCCAGCAGACATAAAATGAGTTGGTGATGATGGTGATGTGATGAATTATTTATTTTCGCTGTTTCGTATCTTTAGAATCGTGTGCTCAAAAATGAAGATATATAGTTTTATTTCATAACATTGAAACGCTTTGCTTTCACGTTAAGCCTTTTTATCACACTAATATAATAAATGCGAAAGTTTGTGTGTATGTGTGTATATTTGTTGCTTCTTCACGCTGCAACGGATGGATGGATTTGGATGAAATTCGGCATCAGATAGTTTATAACCTGGATTAACACATAAGATACTTTTTATCCCGATATTCCCACGAGAACGGGAACCACGCGGGTGATACTGTGGGTGTCCTCTAGTATGAAATAAATAGTTCAGGTTTTCATAAATATAGCACGCTATGAGATTATAAAATAATACCTAAGCTGCCTCTATATCTATATTATAGACTAGCTGACCCGGCGGACTTCGTACCGCTTTGACAGTTTCCATCATTGAGTTAAATATATATCAATGGTTTCCATGACAACAAAACAAACAAATCATTTTGTATTGGAAAAGTAAATTGTCGTTTTTAGTATTTTATTTAATATAGCCTATGTTACTCAGCGCTAATGTAACATTCTAATGGTGAAAGATTTTTTTAAATCGGTCAAGTAGTTTTAGAGTTTATTCGTTGCAAACATACATACATACAAAAATACAAAGGTTTCCTCTTTATAATATTAGTTTAGATAAAACTCACTGTCAAAGAAATAGCAAGGTAGTAAGACACTCCGCTTTACTAACACTATCGCAGGTACCTATTGACATAAGAAGAGTCCACAATTTATATGCTTGTTTTAAGCAAATATGATAAATTATCAGTCACCTTATTATGTTTTGATCTTACTTTGTTATTAAAAGTTAGTTCGCCCTTTTCTTTTTTAAATGGTAAGTTTAAATTCTTTAAACATTCTTGGTATTACAAACTAAGCGTGCCTGCGTGCATAAAGGTTGTTTTGGAAAGGGGTATGACTGTAAAATCAAATAAAACAGTCGTTTCTACGTAAAGCATCACATACTTGGTAGTTGTGCACCTTGCCCGGTATATCGTGGGGTGTGTGTGGGTTCTAATTCCGCTTGTGGAATTTTGCCACACTTTTTTCAAATTGCTTCTGAACAATAAATATTTTATGTTTAAATTATTTGTAGAGCTGTAAAGGTCTTTTGCTGAATCTAATCAGAAAGGCGGTTCATTACACTGTTCCAAAAATCCGTAACAGAAATTCGGAAACAAATAACTCATTAGGAACTGGATCTTGCCTCGTCGGCTGAAACGTGTTATCTCAATCGATCTATAGGACTATAGCCTCATTGTATCAAGAACTAAAATAGCACTCTCGGTTTATGTTTCACTTTGATATAAATGAGAACAGTAAAACGTTTCATTCGACTCATTCGGATCATAAGGAACATGACTCAAATGACAATTTTGCTACAAATTGTAATTGGATCCACCGACAGACCTCATTGGGGGTCCACAATAGCCCAAATCCAAATAATCCGATCTTAAAAGATATAACTTTTTGCCATAACTATAATTGTTTGCTTGCATCTCCAATTTTAGGGCTTTTTTATTTATATTTAGTTTATCATGGTGTTTGGGCTAAGTTATTAATTTAATCTAGCAAAATCAAAACATCATAGGTACGTTTTGACGGCTTATTTATTTTGTACGATTTCTGGTGTCATTGTTGAAGTTTCTGAAATGAATGGGTTGTCGAATGAATACGTTTGAGGAATCTCAGATTCAATATACGTCATCTTTCATTCATTCGTTTAATCAGGTATACTGTTTTCGCAGGCATCAACTTATCCGGTGGTCAGAAGCAGCGTGTGTCACTTGCTAGAGCAGTGTACTATGACGCGGATAATTATTTCCTGGACGACCCTCTCAGCGCCGTGGATTCGCACGTCGGCAAGCATATATTCGATAAGGTGAGCCCTCTCACATACATATTATAATAATGTATTTAAAACTTACAACATTCTGAACATCTGCACTCGCACAAACAAAATGTCAGTGCCACTACTTTTAAATTATATAATTTTTAATTTACTAATAGCAAAAACGTACCGGCAAACGTGCCGAAACACATTTCCTATTAATAAATTATGCACAAATATAAAAAAATATTGTTATGCTAAATTGACACTTCCCCCACTAGATAAAGGTACATGTCTTTGTTTATAAATCTGTATATAAGCCTAGAATATTGTAAATAAATCAGTCATTTATTCATACAACAAGTCTCGTCTTATTATTTGACTCACGATAATATAACATCACACTATATCTACCATTTATTGTACTGCCATTAAACATCATCGATGTTCGCAGCACAATTTCATGCTAAAAGTTTCTAAAGAATGTAACAAGTCGCTTGTCAACATCTTAAATAACGTTACTTCGTTCTTCTTATTTATTATAGTATACCACTAGTATTATTCCCCTCTTAATCGTACCCATCGTGTCGTGTAATTAGAATAAGAAACGTTTATTTGACTACAACAAATTCTTAATAGAGACATGTTAAAACAAACTAAAACTGTAATGCCAAAACGGCTTTATCTCAGCTTAATGCCACAGCCTACGGCGCCGGCGCTGGTTTTTGAAAGAAAACGGTTTGAGGGTTAGAATAGCTTACAGTAACCTTTTTTTTTTTTATTTACTCTTCTTTTAAAATATGTTATGCTAATACATACTTCATTGACTGTTAACAGGTAATCGGACCGAACGGTTTGCTCAAGAACAAGACTCGCGTGTGGGTGACCCACAACGTATCCTACCTCGCGCAGACCGATCTTGTGGTGGTTCTGCGCGAAGGCGCCATGTCCGAGGCGGGTACATACCAGCAGCTGTTAGAGAAGAAGGGCGCCTTCGCCGAGTTCTTGCTGCATCACCTTAGCGACGCGGAGAGGACTTCTCCTGAAGGTAACGTTGACTTGACAGCTTATCGTGCTTAGTGGTCTGTGATCTTATCGCCAATGGATTTAGACTGAGTGCCTTTAACTCTTTAACAGACAGCAGGATGTATATTCTTACCATATTTTGAACTTTATGTGATTGAGATAAGATTGAAAACCAATGAAATATTACAAACATGTCCTACCTACCATAAAGGTTAACTTGACATATCATACTCATTACCTATGGTATGTTCTCTAACTCGTCCGTGGTTTAGTATTTAGACCACTGAGTACCTAATGCCATTTCGCTATTCGACTGAATTAAAACAGCGCCATCTAGTGACGTACTCGTACACTGTTTTCTTTTACCTAAAATGTAATTTATAACCACTTGCTTGTTGACACAGTGAAGTAAGTGACGATAATATTGACGTCATTATTCCCATACAAACTGTATCTTGAGTTAACTCTCGAACGTGCTTTTAGCAGTCTACAGTATTGCAAAGTTACTTATGTTTCACGCTCGCATTTTTTTGTATTTATTCCAGAACTAGACGCAATCAAGGAAACGCTTGAGACAAAACTCGGGTCAGAGTTTCAAAGCAAATTGCAGAGGGCAAGATCATTATCAGAGAGCAATTCGGAATCAGAACCAGCGGGCTCAGGTATGCTCAATTGTAGGTTAATTACTGCCAATTATACGTTATTTCCACAATAGCATATATAAAGATTGGAATGAAATTGGGAAGGGTGTTTTTTATATCTACAAGTTTTGACTAAAGCCATAGAATAGAATAGAATATTTTATTTGCTAAGAATATGGTTGGTATTACATGTTAAACTTAAAAGTTGATCATATTTTTATAGTTTCACATATATGTCAATATTTAAAAGATAATGATAGGCCTATTTGAGCTATGATCTTTTAAAATTTTAATTGTCATGCAGGTGACCGGGCCGGCAGCGTGAAGCGGAAAACACCAGAAATCACACCCAACGAACTGAAGGAAAAATCGAAGCTCATTGAAGTAGAAAAAACGGAGACTGGCAGCGTAAGTCTTTTCCTTTATCTACACGCAGTGTGTTACAGACAATTCTTCCTCCTGGGAGGGGTCCTAAATAAACATCTGCGTCGCCCCGGGCGCAGTGATATAGGTACCTAATGTATTTTTCCTGTATGAAAAAATAAAGAAGGGGTGTTATATACATTTGGTGTATCATCATCATCAGCTCATTTATGTCCCCACTGCTGGGGCACGAGCCTTCCCTATGGATGGATAGGGAGAACGGGCCATAACCACCACGCGGGCCCAGTGCGGATTGGTAGTTGTTAACGACTGCTAATGCAGCCGGGACCAACGGCTTAACGTGCCTTCCGAAGCACGGAGGAGCTTGAAATGATAAATTTTTGGTCACCCATCCGATGACCGGCCTTTGCGAAAGTTGCTTAACCTCAGCACTCGCAGACCGGGCGCGTTAACCACTGCGCCATCGAGCTCCTCATTTGGTGTATGACCAGATATAATAACTTATATAATAACTTTTTGGCAAGTTTTTTGTAAACAACATATTTTTTATCTATGTGCTGTTGTATATACTATACAACGGTAATTACTCAATTTCAAAATGATGAATATATATCATTGTAAATAAATTCAAATTAACGTTTTAAGATATATGTAAAGACGTACCGAAACGTTTAAGTTGAAATAAACATTTATGACTTGATTCTTTTTATTGTTTATTTAGCCTGTTTTTGTCCACTGCTGGGTAAAACTCTCCAACAAACCCTTGAACAGTCTGCAACAAACCACTTAGAACCATGTCACAATTGCTTTACCTTTAGTTAACCATCGCCTGTTATTATATTGTTTAGTTTGTTTGACAAAGAGCTAAAATGTACGACTTTTCACTGTACCCTTTCTATCCTTAGTGGGTTCGACCATCCTTCTAGTAGAGGCATCTGACCCCGTCGACGCTTTAATATTATGGAAAATTACCTTTTTATTTAATACTAGCTGACCCGGCGGCCTTCGTACCGCTTTGACAGTTTCCATCATTGAGTTAAATATATATCAATGGTTTCCATGACAACAAAACAAACAAATCATTTTGTATTGGAAAATTAAATTGTCGTTTTTAGTTTTTTTTTTTAATATATCCTATGTTACTCAGCACTAATGTAGCATTCTAATGGTGAAAGATTTTTTTAAGTCGGTCCATTCGTTTTTGAGCTTATTCTTTGCAAACATACATACATATATACATACAAAAATACAAAGGGTTCCTCTTTATAATATTAGTATAGATTTAATAAAAACTTATATCTCTATGTTGCAGGTGAAATGGAGTGTGTACAAGCATTATTTGATGAGCGTGGGCGTGCTCGCGTCCGTGGTGACGGTGCTGATGAACCTGATCCTGCAAGTGTTCCAGGTCGGCTCCAACTACTGGCTCGCCGAGTGGTCCAATGACCAAACTATTGTGAGCAAATATGTTTGATTTTTCCTTTATAAATGGCTTCGTGTGAACGCCTCGGTGGTGTCTGAGTGGCAGAGCGCTACCCGATACCCGAAGACCTGAAGATTTCAATAAAAATGTACAATAGCATTACTTTGTAGCAACTGTTTTTAATCTAGCATGCTGTCAACACTATATAAAGGTGTATCTAGTTCTAAACTGTTTTATTAAAATTGTATCGTAATGTTCTGATATCTACCTTTTTGTGTTGCCAATAAAAATTAAATAAATAAATCCCGGGTTCAATTTCTAGGTCGGGCTAAGTGTGTTTCGGATTTTTCGATGCATAGCCCGGGTTTGTGATCACCAACCCGCATTTGGCAAGCGTGGTGATTAAGCCATTGCCCATCAATTGTAGCGATGACTTGATTGATTGACAATAATGGACGCCTTTGCCCAGCAGTGGGACAGTTATTGGCTATTTATTTTAAGTGGCTTCGTGCTGTTATCACATTTAGCCAGTGAGTGTCAAAGTAATGAAGATATTGTACAGTATTTTCTTTGATAATGATTGATATAGAAATGTAACATGATATTCCCCCTAAACCTCTTGAGTATCCTTGAGTATGCCATAGATTTTCGCAAAGTAACGCCTGATTCCATTAATTTCCCTTGAGTATCAATCAATCAATATGTGATGTCATCCCTTCAGGAAACCCTCTGAGGATGTTCGATCACTGTGTGTTGAGGAACTTTTCGTTTCTCGCCGCCTCACAAAGTCCCCTTGCGCTGTAATGATGGTCTTTACAATAAAGGCCATCATTACAGCCTGAGGCCACGCTAAAGCTACCTAAGTAACAGCAATCTCTTTCCAAAAAAGTTTGAATAAACTATATCTAAAATATAAATAATATAAATAAATATTAGACAACATCACATACATTGTTTTGAGTAATTATAAGCACTCGTTTTATGGAAATCAGAAACAACGACGACCGACGGTACCACCCGACACAATATCGAAAAGTTCGTTTTGACATGACCGACCGGCAATCGAACCAGTACCTTAAGACCTCAGAGTTAGCGCCGCCTAAAGTCCGGCGTGCAAGCCTCTCGGCTACGGAGGTCGTCAAAAGACTAACTAAATTTAAAAATATGATATAATAAATTTGAAATAAGAGAAGAATTCAACCCGCACAGGTTTCTTATTTAACTATTTGTTTCAGATTGTCGACGGCGTCGTGGATAAGGCAAAGCGAGATCTCTATCTTGGGGTTTATGGTGGCCTCGGGATTGGCCAAGGTAAGTCCTCGCACTCTCACACTAAACGGCTCGAATATCCAACATATACCGCGAAGTTCTTGCCGTCATCGCAAATTGGTGTTAATTATTTATTTATTTATAATTTGCGTAGGTAGAGACAGGTGCACAACAAACTACACAAAGATGTTTTAACATCTTTGGGTAGTTTGTTACTGCTAACAAGGAATTTATTCCTTCAATAAATGTTCAATCATATTACATAGAAATAAAGTTCAACGTTTATTGAGGAAAGACATTTTCTGTCTAGTCTGATGTGCAGCCGTGTATACATACAAACAATTAAAATTAAAGTAAAAGGCGCAGCTTATTTCATGATGTTTTTTTTCTAGCAGGCCCGTAAATAAATCTACATATGGAATGAATGAAATTAAATGAATGAATTATAGCTAGTGAATACTAAAAAGTACAACGTAGGATTAAATAAATATACCTACCTACAATTGTAATTATATTTACTTTTGGTTCTGAAAATTATGATTTGGACAATTAATAAGCGTTCATTGCAAATATTTAAAATACTATTTACTCATTGCTATTAGCAATAAACTTTGTTACTCTCTTTGAAATTTACTAATTTAATTTAGTCCATACAAAGCTCTTTTCGGTCGCAGGATAACATATTAGTTCTTTTATTGCAAATAGTTCATAATAAGTATATTATTATAATAATTATATTAATAATTATAGAAGTTTGAAATGTTGAATGCCCACTGACATACATTTTAAGTGCCGTATCACAGGATCCATTTGTTTTCAAGTGTGCATTAACATAAAGCTTAGAAGTTTTATTCTGCGTACAAAAGGTTTTCAGATGTTGTATAAATGTAAATCTTTTTCGCATCGCCATATATAAGTAGTTATTAAATTTTCATAAAATGCTTATTCTAAATAATAACAACAGCTAATCATATTCACTTCAAATTAATCTTCTTCAATAAATCTAATTAAACACTAGGTCGAATATATGGATTAGAGAAAATATAACATAATTGGTTACATGATTATAGTAGGGTTGTGACAAACATTCGTTTGTTTTGATTCAAATAAATATAGGCTACAAGATTCGCAATATTTTTGTTTCCTTAATTACTATTTACATTGTCATGATCAATTTGATACTGATTGTTAAAACGCATAATATGCTTATATACGTTATATTATAGATATTGTTTCCTATTCCTATAACACCAACTCATTTTAAAACATCTTAAAGGATCGAACGCCACATTTATTGGAAATTAAAAAGACAAATCATAATTTCTCTACATAAGATATACATACAACTTTTTCGTTTTTCTACTGGAAACTAATAAAGTTCTAAGGCTACTATGAATGGGTTTTTCGGTGGTGGAACTCCATTAATATATTTATCATAATATAAATAAGATTTGCTTAAATTCTTAGCGAGTTTTAAATAAGTTATACAGCGTGGATAGGAGTATACCGACAAATTATAACCAAAGATTCTAATGCCTATTTGGACAAAAAAAAAGTAATATAAACATGGGCCAGTAAAGCCTAATTTTCGAGATATTAATTTTTTAAGTAATTCACAAGTTCAAAAAATCTCAAGGGTAACACGCCCTAACTATTTGACGTAATCACACACACCTTCACACAAGTACATAGTAATAATTAATAATCAATGTCTCACACTGACGTTGACTTCATTCGTCGTTTATCGTATTTTGTCAGAGTCTTTCGTGAAGTTTGACGTTTTCTATTTCACTCTTTGAACTTAGGTTTTGTTTACAAGGAAGTACTGTCGATAATTATTATTTTTGTTCTAAAAATAAAGTAAGTTAATTACGCAGTTTTAGACTCATATTGATATAACATAATTTACTCGTAATACCACCAGGAATCCTTGGTTTCAATTTGTCTGTATACTCCTTCCCACGCTGTATATTGAAATCAGGCGAAATGATAATTTAAATTATTATTAAATGGAAAGTATTATCCAGGTCTAAGTAATAATGTTTATTGTTGTGTGATATAAAATCAAAAAAGTTGACATTTTTGATATTTTAAAATAAATACATTTCTTAATATTTAAAGTTAAGTACTTAATTATAATAGTTTTTAGAGAAAATATTTGAAAATTACAAAAGTGTCAGTTAAATCCTTCAGTAACTTACAGACGGTTGCACCAAATACGTCTTACGTTTTCAGTTTTACTTCATACTATTGTTGCTTTAAGTACAAATACTTACGAATCGAAAGTTAAAACTATCGATTTTTCTTAGTATATAACTTTTTCCATTACCTTTTTTATACAAAATAAATATACGTACGTACTTACGTAATATGGTGCAACTGGCTAGATTAAAAATTACATATTGCCTAAAGTGTTCCCTTATGTATAAACTTATATATAATTACTATCTCAAAGGATAATGAATACATTGTTTATGTTATTGTCATGCTCATCCCTTTTTCTAACTCCGACATTAATATTTTACTTTTATATATCATACGTGCATGCTCTACAGTACTTTTATCTTCAAATAACAACTTAAATGTGCATGTAATAATGTGGTAAATAATATTTATTTTAACATTTACTTTTAAGCCAATTTTAAAAAATAATTGGCAAAGCTTTTATTGTGTTAAAATTTAAAATTGCATGACCATTTCTAGACGGAGTTTTCTGTTAAATCATAGGAAAAACTATGCTTACGCCTCTTCCATCGTATGGACGTGTTTAGTTTATATTTCTTTTAAATTAATTTCGATTCCAAAAATCGCGCATTTAATCCGGTTTAAACATTAACCCTCTTATACATAAAATTTATTTAAGCATTATTTAGTTAAATATTGTTTTGTCAACGTCACACAAACGTCATTTTGAATTTGAGAAAAAGAGACAAAACAATGATTAATTAAATAATGTTTAAATAGTTTTTATGAATAAGGGGGTTAATGATGTTACAATAACATGCCATAAAAGCGGAACGTCACCCACGTGTAATTAATTATAAAAGCTAATCACAAGTCTCATATCTACTTACAGCACGGGTTAGCAAATAAATCTTTCAATATTTTTTACTTTTTATTTTTTAAGTGTTAATTGCTACACTTAAGCTGAATTAAATATTTTTATATAAAAATACAGTGAAAAAATTAAACGCCCACCCGACCCAACCAGGAATCGAACCTGGGTCTTCCGCAATCCGGGCGGCTGCATTGACCATTATGCTACCGGGAAGGCTGACGTAAGCGCTAAATTTTGTCACTGCTTTTTGATTTTTGAAATGCTTTAGTTAGAGCGACATTAGTGCCATCTATCCAAAGGTATTTGCAACCGATGGGCATGCAGATGAATACCACAAATTGATAACACAACGCTATAGTAAATTTTTACTTTTTATTTTTTAAGTGTTAATTGCTACACTTAAACTGAATTAAATATTTTTATATAATTTATTAAATATTTCAATATTTATTTCGTTTCATACAAGTTTGTCCCGACAATGTTATCGTACGCTGTACGACATGCGCCCGAGCATCAAATCTGGCGTCCCACACCCAATATATCATGTTGCTATGAAAAATGCTACGACGGTTAGAATACTAATGAGGTCGCGCGCGCATTTACTTAGGCCGCGTCCAGGGTGAACGAGCGGCGGGTGCGACGGACGAGGCTTGCGAGTTCTTTTGGCGTTTAGGCCTATTTCAGGTGTGGCAAACCATGGTATGTCACACCTGGAATAGACAATTTATTATTCTTACTAGACAGTCCGAAGTGGTTTGATACCCGCCATCTAGGCTCGTAGTGTGACCGCAACGGGCGGATAGGGACGTTTGAAAACAACGCGTGTTTTCTCGCTCAAGATCGCCGCGCAAGGATGCCCGCCTCAGTCGCACTGTGGACGCATACGGTTGTTTATATGCTTAATATTTCGCGCCCCCCTTCGCCACCGCGCTAGCTCCTCACCGTGGACGAGTACTTATCAGTAAGTAATAATAAGAATGTGGTAGTGATGTCGGTGTCGGTGTCCTCGCTGGCGCTGTACCTGGGCGCGCTGGCGGCGGCGCGCGTGCTGCACGCGGCGCTGCTGGCCGGCGTGCTGCGCGCGCCCACCATCGGCTTCTTCGACTGCACGCCCGTCGGCCGCGTGCTCAACCGCTTCAGCAAGGACGTCGACGTGCTCGACAATGTGCTCCCCATGACGCTCAGGGGGTGGACCTCCTGCTTCTTTGCGGTATGAACCGTTCCGGTTCGTTACGACCGAATTTATGGACACGTCACCGAATGTTTTATAAGTAATATTATGACGAAATGGTTTCTAGTTATTAAGAAAAATAAATAAAACTCAAACTTACTGACGTGGGATCAGTTTATGTCTAATTTATCCCTTTATTAATGATGCCTACTTGATGATCTTACGCTTACTTAAAGCTGCTTTGACGCCGTGACTCACAACGATGCGCGCTTACAATAGCCTTCCTACTTACAACGTTATGCATGTTTCAAGTTAGAATTTCACTTAGTAGCGAGTTGAGTAGTTACGCCTGAACGCCCCCGCACCATTACCATCAGTGCACAGTAGCGTCCGTAGTTGCCGCGCACTCTTCCGACGTAAATGATGTATTCATTATTGATAGGTAGTAGGGCTACACTGAACAGTGTTTAATGCAGATTTTGGTGGACGTTGTTGCAGCGATAACGTCGATATTTGCCGATTTAATGCTATATTTGGCGTGTTGGCGTGCGGCGAGGACACTTCACGCGCTCTTGTTGGACAGTATGCTAAAGGCCCCGTTGCAATTCTTCGACGTGACGCCCGTTGGCAGGATACTCTCTAGATTCTCTAAAGATATTGACGTGCTGGACACGTCGCTTCCCTCTCAGTGTTCAGACGCAATATTTTGCGCGTTCGAGGTAATCCCCTCCCCCTAAAACGAAGTTATTGCTTTTTTACACTTTATTGGGGTGGGTATTGGTTTTTGTTTCATTAAATTTTTCGTTCAATTCAATCGTCTGTTTATTTTTCAGTGATATTGTTTTTAAATACTTTTAGTTACTACGTGATTTGTTGTGTATTTCGTCTGTTTAAATTTGTTTTTTATTTTTTTATTATTCGTCATCAATGTCTGACTATTTTAAAGATTGTTTTGTTAATCTGTTTGTTTGTTGTTTAATTGGGTAATTTAAAATACATTAACAATATAAAATATGTATAAGTTGAGTTTTGTTATTAATAATTTTCTTTACGTAAAACTTTTCATAATATTGGAACTTACCTATATCTTTTATGTAAAAAAAATAGACAAAATTGATATCTTTGCAATATTGTTAAAAGTATGTTCCTACTCTCAAATAGAATGCAATCTCTATTTGTCAGACTTTGATAAATAATAATGTATTATTGTCTTTTGACTAACTAAAACTAATGGTGTCAATTAATGAAATTTAAACTAATTTTATTGATAAGTACAACAGAATACTTATATGTTTCATTTGTAATTAAACTTTGCTTGTAACTAATTCTATATCGTTTTAGTAAACTGATCCCAGGACAGAGTAATACATGTGGATATATAAAACTTTCATACAATACCCTATATACCGTTTAACTAATCCCTTGTCTGTGAATGGCTTTTGGAATATTGTGTGATGTCAAAACAGATTCACTTTTTGTAAAATGTTCTTTATCAAGCTTCTGCACCGTGATTTAAAGCAATGACACTATGTTTTGTTTATCACGCTTTTTTAATTTTTACCTAGCTTCTTATGAATTTTTATTAGGCTTATCATGAGCAATACTATGGAACAAGGGATTATTGAACGTGTAACAATTGAAAAAGCATTCTAACTCTGTCCAACTGTAGGTACTCGGGACGTTGTTCGTGATAAGTCTGTCCACGCCGATCTTCTTGGCGGTGATTTTGCCCATCGGCGTTGTGTACTACGTCATCCAGCGGTTCTACGTGGCGACTTCAAGGCAGCTCAAACGGCTGGAGTCGGTCTCACGGTCGCCGATATATTCGCACTTCGGCGAGAGCATTACTGGAGCATCCACTATACGCGCTTACGGTGTTACTCAGAGGTAATCGTCTACATTTGTATATTATGTTTTATATTAACAAACCTTATGCGCTGTTGCTGCCCAGGAAACTAAACCATTATTCCAGAATATAGTAGGCATCGTCGAATTTTTTTTAATAAAAGATGTTTGACGCTAGTATGGCTGTACTTATAGGTATTCAAGGCATACCTCTTTTCGCAACTGTCAAAAGAAAGTAGTATTATTAAGTAGATACTATGCCTATGAAACTTTCGCGTTCCATTTTAAACAGGGTTTTAACGAAAATGTTCACAAGCATACCTTTATACCCGACGTTTTGACCGGTTTGCACCGGCGCATGTGACGCGCTGACTATGGTACGTGTGCCACCAGATTGCGTGAAACAACGTTAACATTTCATTGGTAATGAAATGTAAGTGTATTTAATGCAGGCCTCTAACAAGGTGGACCGACGATGAAGGTCGCGGGAAGCCGTTGGATGCGAGCAGCACAAAACCGGTCGTTGTGGAGATTCTTGGGGGGAGGCCTTTGTTCAGTAGTGGTCGTCTTTTGGCTGAGATGATGATGTTGATATGAGCCATAACTGTCCCACACTTTTTCCACACCTTCCGGTCCCCTGCAACATCATGCCATTCTTTCTTGAACCTATATCAAGGTCGTCCCGCCGTCTTAATCTTCGTACTGTGTGTTTTTTTAAAATTGTTGTAATAAAATATATTTTAACATTCGTAGGTTCGTTGAAGAGTCGGAGCACGGGGTGGACCACAACCAGACGTGCTACTACCCCAGCTGTATCGCGAACCGATGGCTGGCGGTGCGGCTCGAGATGATGGGCAACCTCATCATCTTCTTCTCCGCGATGTTCGCCGTGCTGGGCAGGGACACCATCAACCCTGGCCTCGTTGGACTATCCGTCAGCTACGCACTGCAGGTCTGCATTTTATATTACTACTAGCACTGCACCTGCGATTTCTTCCGCGTGCATTTGAGACTTTAAATGTAAACTTTTTTATCAAATTGACATGTCCCAGCAAGGACTGTATCATTATATCAGTGAAAGAATTTTTGGAATAGGGGTTTGACTGGTATGAAAATATGACTCGAATTTTTGTCATTATTTAATCCTAAGAGATTTCTTTTTAGAAACTGTTTGCTATGATTTTCCGGTAAAAAATCCAATATTTTAATTAAAAAATAAATAAGAATTTTTTTTTTAATAATGTCTGGTCACGTGATCGAAAACGCTTGCGATTGGTTAAATCGCCCGACACGTCACAGTTAAGTAAACAGGTTGAAATTACAAGCATTTTTGAGTTTTTGGATTTTTTTTGTCCACATCGTTTTTCTCCACATCTAGAACAATATTGTTGTTAATAACCACAAAACTTTAATGTAAACTACATTATTAAGACCAACTTGAAACTAATTTTTTGGAACACTAAACAACATTTTTTCCGGAGTTTTTATACGTGTATTTGTACATTGTGGCACTGCACACTATATATAAACCATTTCCCTTCGATTATATGTAACAATAGCAATAACAATATGAAGGTCGCGGGAAGCCGCTGGATGCGAGCAGCACAAAACCGTTCCTTGTGGAGATCCTTGGGGTAGGCCTTTGTCCAACAGTTGATGTGTTTTGGCTGAGATGATCATCATCAGATGATGATGATGATGATGATATGTAACAAAACAAAGTTTTATTGCACGCACAACGCAGACAGGTATCATGATAAGCTTGTTTACTTGCCTGTGACGTCATAGGTGTCACGTGATTGACATCTGAGTGATTTACTCCCACTTAGTCATTTTCCCATTTCATCATGCGATGCCTATTCTATACAAGTTATTCCCATTTTATCATGCGATGCCCGTTCTATACATTTTTTTAAGCGCATAATCTTTTGGTAAAAATGACATTGCTCACCAAATTAATGTGCTCTAAAAGTCCGTTGAGAAAGCCAAATTGGGCAATAATATCCATTTTATTATTTATTATTTTTATTATTAGCCCTCGCTGTCCCACTGCTGGGCAAAGGCCTCCCTCCATTTCTTCCACCCATTGCGGTCCCCTGCTATTTGACTCCAATCCTGATTAAATTCATCCAGTTCGTCCCGCCATCTCCTTCTCGGTCTACCGCGGCGCCTCCGTGTTGTGTTTGGGTTCCAAAATGTTGCCAACTTGGCCCATGACACTTCTGGCATGCGGCAGACGTGACCAGCCCAATCCCACTTCAGCTGAGCTAGTTTCAGAGCTACATCTGTGATTTGTGTTTGGGAGCGCAGCTCGGTGTTTCGGATTCGATCCGTTCGCTTGACACATATTAGGTGTCAATAATATCCATATTTTATTTTATTTTATTTATTCTCGTTATCCTGTGGAGTAATGCCTACAATTTGGAAACAATCGCTTGTTGTAGCCATTTTCAAAAGCGGGAACAAACATGACATTCGTAATTACCGTGGAATCTCTAAACTCTCGATTATCCCGAAATTATTTGAGAAAATCATATACGATACACTGTTTCCTGCCGTTAGACCTTTCCTTATAACTGAACAGCATGGTTTCATGGATAGGCGTTCCACGGAAACCAATCTATGCGAATTTCTCGATCAGGTGCTTGACAGTATGGATAGAGGCTACCAAGTGGACGCCGTGTATACCGACTACTCTAAATGTTTCGATAAAATTTCACATAAGATACTGGTAAGGAAACTTGAGTATATCGGTGTACATGGCGACCTTTTAAGGTGGCTACAGTCCTATTTATATAATAAATCACAGGCAGTAACTATCAAGGGTTTTATATCTAGTTTTACTCCTGTGTTGTCTGGGGTTCCTCAGGGCTCTCACCTTGGCCCTTTGCTTTTTAATATATTCATAAACGATGTCGCAGAATGTTTCCTAAATTCAAAATTTATTTTATTTGCAGATGACACTAAAATTTTTTCAACTATTAAGACAATTCAGGATAGTGTTAAATTACAGGAAGATTTGGACCGGCTGTGCAATTATTGTGCAAAAAACAAACTCTTTCTTAATATTAACAAATGTTCATACATATCATATAACAGGAAAAAAAATCCAATTGTATTTAATTATCAACTTTGTAATCAAAAATTAAATAAAGTAACGGAGGTGAGAGACCTGGGTGTGAGCCTTGATAGCGAGTTATTACTTTCTTCGCATATTAATAGGATAACCACCAAAGCCTACAAAATGCTTGGGTTCATTTTTCGACAGAGCACTGAATTTACTAATCCTGATACATTAATATTACTTTATAACAGCTTTGTTCGATCACAGTTGGAATACGCGTCGACCGTTTGGAATCCGCAATACTTGAAATACATAAATTTAATAGACAAAATTCAAGATAAATTCATAAAACGACTACATTTTAGGTTTAAAAACAGATCGATTAATCTTATTCCATTGGCACAGCGGCGCGAGCATAGGGATATCATTTTTCTGTATAAATTAATCAATAATTACATTGAGTCTCCTTACCTGCTAAGTAAAATTTTACTTAGATGCCCTAGGGCGAACATGCGTAATTGTAATACATTTTCTGTACCTATGTGTCGGACGAATTATGCAAGCAATCGATTAATACCAAGAACAAAAAAAACTTATAATTTGAAGTACGGTCACATCGATATTTTTAATCTTAAGCTACGTCAATTTAAATCGATTTTAAAAAATGAAACATAACAGTGTACAATTAATATAAGTTACTTACCTAATATTGTAAAATTCAATATTTTAAGTTATTTTTTTTTAGTTATCTAATAATATGTCTGGCTACACCTACTATTTAATTTACTTTTTATTAACTTGTATTCTAGCATGCAACGTTGCCTTTCTCAACAATAGTTTTATATAAAAGTGGAAACTAATTAGGCTTATGTAAGAACTAAGTGTCACTATTATTTGTATGACTGTAACGCTGTTTGTTTCCCAATAGATAAATAAATAAATAAAAAATAAATATTTTATATATTTTATATATTTTGGTCCATGAAAGATCTAATGAAAGGAACTTTACCACTTTCCTTAAAGCGTAAACTCATGGATATGTGCATCCTCCCCACCCTCACATACGGCGCGCAATTTTGGTCATTGACAAAACGTCAGAAGTCCGCACTCTGGGTATGCCAGCGAGCCATGGAGCGTAGTATCTTAGGAATAAAACTTACGGATCGCATGAGAAACGAGATAATACGCTCCAAGACGCAGGTTGCCGACGTAGCTCGGAAAGCAGCCGCTCTCAAGTGGGACTGGGCCGGCCACGTAAGCCGCATGTCGAACGAATTGTGGGCGAAATCTACCACAAATTGTGTCCCACAAAGCCGAAAACGACATCGCGGCCGACCTAGACGGAGATGGCGGGACGAGTTGGACTCATTTTTGAAGGATTGGTCCCAGAAAGCTACAGACCGTGAATATTGGAAGAAGGGAAGGGGGAGGCCTTTGCCCTGCAGTGGGACGATATACCTAGGCTGAAAATAAAATAAATAAATAAATTACAAATTGATGTATTTGGTGTATAATGTTAGTCCAAATATTTAAATGTGTCGTTTGATTGTCCACAGATCACACAGACACTGAACTGGTTGGTGAGAATGACCTCAGACGTCGAAACGAACATAGTGGCCGTTGAAAGAATAAAGGAGTACGCAGAGACGCAACAGGTCTGTAACAACTTAATGCATTTGAAACATTTTTTATGACTGTACGATTTTGACCTCTTAGAAAATCTTGAAATAATTAGACGGTTATGGTCAGTTGAATTAGAAATATAAAAAAAGTATGTTCTTGATAAATATAACAAGTGACAACACAACGTATTATAATTAAATGGGAAATTTAAATAATTAAGCCTAAGTAAAACTTTTTGGAAGATCAGGAAAATAAATAGATTTTTACCTATACATATGTATTTATTTTTCCGGGCACAATGGTATAAGCAATATAAAGCATTTTCTCTTGTACACACGCCTGCACATCTGACTACCTCAAACTGTCAAATTTCCTCCTTAGTGGCTGGTTACGTCACTCAATTTACCCACAGTCCAAATTTCATCTAATTAGCTTGAGCGGTTTAGGCTCGCAGATGATGAATCAGTCAGGCCAAGTCATTATATGTATATAGATATTTGACAGTCTTGGATAGACTGATGTACAGACGTCTGTACATACAACGTATTATAACCATCCGTCGTTTCTATCAGTAGTGACTGTATGTTTATGTGTTGGTAATATTTATTAACTAATTGAAAAAAGGCAAAGTGTTGAAAAAATTCCACGAGCGGGATTCGAACGCGCACCCCATGACAGGCCGGGTCAGGTGCAACTACCAACTATGCTATCGTGGCTCAATCCAACTCGCCGAAATTACTTTTACTTTTTAAGCCAAAGGTGCCAAAGAAAGTTGCTAGTGCACCTGACCCGGCATGTCATGGGGGATGCGGGTTCGAATCCCGCTCGGGGAGTTTTTTAACACTTTGTCTTTTTTCAAATTGTAATTTGTTCGCAACAATATTCGCATAAAATTATATATAAATAATCATTTATTGACTAATTTGTTAATTGTCTGTGTATTTATTTTGTACAAAAAAAATATTCACTGTTACCGTCTTATAAACAGGAAGCACAATGGACCCTTCCCAACGGGCCGGGCTCCACGTGGCCCGAGACGGGGGCACTACAGCTCGACCAGCTGACGCTCGGGTACCGCACGGGCGAGCCCGCGCTGCGCGGCGTCACGTGCACCGTGGCGCCGCGCGACAAGCTCGGCATCGTCGGCCGCACCGGCGCCGGCAAGTCCACGCTCACGCTCGGCCTGTTCAGGTAATTATATCACTACTAGCTGACCCGGCGGACTTCGTATCGCTTTGACAGTTTCTATGTCAACAAAACAAACAAATCGTATGTTTCACAGCTAGGAACGTTTTGTATTGGAAAATTAAACAAAAAATTGGGGTGGACCACCCTTATCACTTAGGGGTATAAAAAATAGATTACGACCGATTGTCAGACCTACCGAATATACATATAAAATTTCATCAAAATCGATCGAGCCGTTTCGGAGGAATATGGCAATTAACATGTGATACGAGAATTTTATATATGACTAAGCTCATGGTACTGGCCCGACAGTAGCTTAAGGTACTGACTCGGCAGCAAGCTTATATACGGTACTAAATCGGCAAACATACTGTACTGAATCAATAAACCCAAGCTCGATTCGATACCGTAGTGATTCGACAAGCTCAGCATCGTCCGCCGCACTGGCGACGGCAAGTCCACGCTCACGCTTTACGCACGTTCAGGTACTGATATGACTACAAAAGCACGGTACTGATTCGATGACAATCTCACGGTACTGACTCGATAATAAGCTTGCGGCCTGCCCGGTGGTAGGTCACTCAGCTGGCAATGCTTAATGACCAACCAACTACTACCATCAAGATAATTTTAGCATCCGTTTAGTATTATATGATTCTTTTTTTATACCTATAAACTGATATAAGGTTGTTAAACGCCCATTACGTAATGTAACCGTCCCAATCGGCCAACAGGATAGTAGAGGCGTTAAGCGGCAAGATCCTGATCGACGGCATCGACATCTCCACGATCGGGCTGCACCAGCTGCGCTCGCGCATCACCATCATCCCACAGGACCCAGTCCTATTCTCGGGCACGCTACGCACCAATTTGGACCCGTTCGAGGTGTACACGGATGAAGAGCTGTGGCGCTCGCTGGAGCATGCGCATCTGAAGAACTTCGTGAAAGGTCAGTAAAATAAAAATAAATAAATGTTTCCCACACTCACACCAATTATCTAGCCCCAAGGAAAGCTTCCATAAGAAACTCGTTATATGGTAAACTAGACAACGGATAAACATACATAATATACTTAAATAAATACTTATTATATATAGGAAACACCTAGACCCGAAACAATTTAGAAAAACAGGTATTTCTAAATTGATCCGACCAGGGATCGAACCTGGGACCTAAGAGATGGCGACACCATGAAAACCGGTGTGCAAGCCCCTCGACCAAGGAGTGTTTAGTGTAGTGTTTTTAGGACATAATTTTTCAGATGTCAATTGTTTTATTTTAAAGAGTTACTGTTGGCTTGCCTTGTTCTTTGTAGCGTAACCGGCCTTTTGTGGGCGTCGGGAATAAAAGGTTCCTTAGTAAGGAAACGTGGTTATCGAACATCCTCAATTTCTAGAGGGGTAACATCACGCAATCGTGTCACCATCCCTTACTAGACTCCGAGTCGTTCAGATCGGAATTTAGAAGTTTTTTAACTGTAGTGTGTGTATAAGATTTTTTGTATGATACTCGTAGTCCCCTTTGTTTTGCTTTTACAAGCAGCTTCATACACATTCTATGATGTCAAAGTCAAATGTTTTTATTGCCAACTATATGTACTGGACTTAGTTATCGCCAGTCAAAAAAATTTTGTATCCTGATCTCCAAACTTCTTTTTTTTGTGAAATTATATATATATATATAATTTCTCATACTAGCTGACCTCATACTGGCAGACTACGTATCGCATTCCTTTTTTCCTCTTTTCTTTTTTCTTTTTTTTTATATAGCCTATGTTACTCTGCGCTAATGTAGCATTCTAATGGTGAAAGAATTTTTTAAATCGGTCCAGTAGTTTTTGAGTTTATTTGTTGCAAACATACATACATACAAAAATACAAAGGTTTCCTCTTCATAATATTAGTATAGATAAAAATGTGTTCTTTTTTCACTACTCGAAAATTTTTGTAAGTTAAGTATCTCAAATAATCCGCTTTGCTAATAGGGATAAAGATGGCACTAAATGATAATGATGAGGTTAAGCAACTTTCGCAAAGGCCGGTCATCGGATGGGTGACCAAAAGTTTATCATTTTGAGCTCCTCCGTGCTTCGGAAGGCACGTAAAGCCGTTGGTCCCGGCTGCATTAGCAGTCGTTAACAACCACCAATCTGCACTGGGCTCGCATGGTGGTTTATGGCCCGTTCTCCCTAACCATCCATAGGGAAGGCTCGTGCCCCAGCAGTGGGGACATACAAATGAGCTGATGAGGATGATGATGATATATGTACATAATATGATCTTAAAGTATATGGTGCTTACAACGTTACCTTACTAAATGTTCAAATAATTTTTAACGCAAATTTTGTTGCGAACAAATTACAAAAACACAAATGTTGAAAAAAAAAAATTTTTTCATCCCCCCATCTCGGAAAGAGTATTTTTGCTCTTCGATATCTGAGTGCAAAAGCCGTTTTTATCCGCTAGAGGATAAAGTAAATTGAATTTAGAACATCGTGTGCACTAAGTTTGTGAATTCAAAACATTATTAAACCTATTTACTTCTACCTCCATGGTGCCGAATTTATCAGTACAAAAGTCACTAACACCAACATTACAGTACCTAACAAAAATATTACACTCAACTTAAGTAACTGTAGCAACGTTACTTTAAATTTTTCTTAATTATGCCTAAGTATTATTTGTTATAATTTAAAGATTATTCTGTAATACTTACCTATCGTAATGTAGTAGTTAACACCTAAACTGAAATAAAAGTATCTTGTGATTGTAAATGTTTTTTTTTGCATTTAGTCATTTCCTCGCTGAGTGGGATGAAAAGTTACGTGTTGCACTCGAGTGCAAAGATTTTTCACCTTGTGCTCTTTTGATTCCCTCGCTAACGCTCAGGATTCTAATTTTTGAATCACTCGCTGCGCTCGTGATTCAATTTTAGAATCCTTCGCTTGCTCGGTCATCAAAATTGAGCACGCGGTTAAAAAGCAACTTTGCACTCTTGTATAACAAATAACTATTTTTTTCCTTTACCTTTTTCCGTAACTTAATATTTATTTATTTATATGCAGGTCTACAAGCCGGCCTCCGACACGAGATATCGGAGGGCGGCGAGAACCTGTCCGTAGGGCAGCGGCAGCTCGTGTGTTTGGCGCGCGCGCTGCTGCGCAAGACGCCGCTGCTGGTGCTGGACGAGGCCACCGCCGCCGTCGACCTCGAGACCGACGACCTCATACAGGTCAGCTCCTTGTCTTTATGGCTTTTGTTTTATACAGCGTGGGAAGGAGTATACCGACAAATTGAAACCAAGGATTCCTGGTGGTATTACGAGTAAATTATGTTATATCAATATGGGTCTAAAACTGCGTAATTAACTTACTTTATTTTTAGAACAAAAATAATAATTATCGACAGTACTTCCTTGTAAACAAAACCTAAGTTCAAAGAGTGAAATAGAAAACGTCAAACTTCACGAAAGACTCCGACAAAATACGATAAACGACGAATGAAGTCAACGTCAGTGTGAGACATTGATTATTAATTATTACTATGTACTTGTGTGAAGGTGTGTGTGATTACGTCAAATAGTTAGGGCGTGTTACCCTTGAGATTTTTTGAACTTGTGAATTACTTAAAAAATTAATATCTCGAAAATTAGGCTTTACTGGCCCATGTTTATATTACTTTTTTTTGTCCAAATAGGCATTAGAATCTTTGGTTATAATTTGTCGGTATACTCCTACCCACGCCGTATAAATAACTGTTCTTTTATAGTACACTTAACATATTTTTGATATTTGATACTATGTCAACGAACGAGCTTTAGGCCCGCCAGATGGAAATCGATAGATATAAAAAAGGGAGAAAAAAATTGTGTATTTTATGTAAGGTCGTATTATACAAAATATTATTATTAACAACAATACACGTGCGTTGCCTTTAGTTCTTGCGCTTTTTAATAAACAAGATTGCGTGAAAGACATCGGCACGATTTGCAAGACTTTTCCAATATTAAATGGATTTTTATATTTTAACTAATACTAAAATTAAATGTTCAAATAATTTTTAACACAAATTTTGTTACGAATAAATTACAAAAACACAAATGTTGAAAAAATTTCCACGAGCAGGATTTGAACCTGCGCCCTTCTGACATACCGGGTCAGGTGCTCTTCCAATTGAGATATCGTGGCACAGTGTGGGATTTGGTATCATTTTCGGCCACCTTAGTTTTATGTTTTCATTTGATCCGTTATTATCAATTTGAGGATCAGGTAAAACTCCCAGAATTTTATCTTACATAGTTTTGGAGATATTTGAGAACTCGAGAAAAACCCATAGAAACCTGAAAAACGTAATTTCTCAGTTTATATATGTTTTTAAAAGTTTCCTAAATATACGTTTTATTGAGATAATCTTTAAGCACCATTATCATTCAATTAAAGTTGAAAATTACAGTCCTATACGACAATATAATAATTTTTCTCAAGTATTGAACCATATTTATTTCTCGATAATCACACAATATTAGCGATTTATTTTTATGAAAATCAATTAAGTATAATTAGAACTAACACGAAAAAAAAACTGTATTAAAATAACGCATGATTGCCGTTATTTATTTATTTTAATATTATAGGTAGGGTTGTCATCTAGTCTTTCAATAGTGTTCAGTAAGTACTGCATACGCTTTTAGTGGATGTTGTTCGACCAAATTCTGGGGCCAGCAATGACGGCAATACTGTTCGGACAGCATTATCAGATGGAAATCGCCAAACTTTTGCAAACATTTTAGACATTGACGAATTGCTGGAGGACGATTTTCACACAATTTTGGTTGCTCTTTCGAGTGGTTTGCCAATAGATGTTGCAAAATTTCGAGTGTTTTGTGCTTCCGTGGCTGAAAATATGTAGAAAAATACAACTGGTGCTATATGTCAGTCACTGTACACAAAACATGGATTACATGGATGGCAAATCATTGAAGCGAGTCCTTTACCGATAGGAATGCTGTCCGAGCAGGCAGGTGAATCCAGAAATAAATCTGGCGATATGACCGAGAGCACCACACAAGAAAATTAGATAGAAAACCACAATCCTCGACCTCTTTCGCCGTACTCTCGAGTCTTCGGACCCCTACCTAACGAGTTTATCCCTAGAAAACCGCAAGTAAAAAAAAAGCGATTACCTATTCCACATAAAGTTTTGTCACTTTTGAAAACAACAGAACCAACACCCAAGACCAGATTCAGGTTTTCCTATAAACTAGGAGGCCTAGAAACTGAGCGGGCACCTGTTAGTGCCACTTATTTTTTGAATTTTTGATGTAATGATGTGTGTTGTGTGTCACCAATGAGTCACTTATTAACGAAGACACGGATCTAATTCTTTGCACAGATGAAGTCCTCATTAATTCTGATGATGAATGAAAATACTTATAATAACATTTAACTTCCTTTCACACAGCTCATTTAAAATATTTATTTATTATTTACTAGTTGTCGCCCGCGACTTCGTTCGCGAAGACTACACTATCCCACAGAAACCTGTTACCAGGATAAAAAGTCCTATATCCTAGTCCGGGTCATGGTCTGTCTATGTGCAAAGTTTCATCCAAATCCGTTCAGCCATTTTCACGTGATGCGCGGTTAAATAAACAGACAAAAATCTAAAAACTGTTGTAACATTATCAGTTCTAAGTATCCCCAGCCAACTTTTTTTCGAATATCTTCCATGTACAGACTTTCGACCCTCTTTAGCTTTATTATATGTATACATAGATTCATAAAACACTTGTACGGGTAAATTATGCGAAAAATTATTTGGGAAGTGTTAATTTGTCAATTTTTTTTTATAAAACAAGGGTAACCCCGAATTGTCAACCCTATTCCTATAGAAACCAGATAAAAACTTAGAAGTGCCATAAATGCTGAATCATACAAGATTAGTGTTTGAAAATTTAAATTAACATGGGTACTCTTATGCTTAATGCAATACAGATGTAATGGATCGCTAATATTGTAAAATAATTCAAAAAAACAAAAATAACTAAAAAAAAATAAAAAATACATAACTTTTTATGTAGTTAAGGTACAATGCTGAGTTTTTAATATATTATTAGGATTATTATTTAAAAGCCAAGAAAAAAAAATTACGGCTTTATCAATTTTACTTTAGGAGATATAAAAGTAAACACGATTACTAAAGGTTATTGACCTCACCTACAAAAAATTATAGCGTTAAAATTAAACATGATATTCATGTTTTAGTTTCATAGTAGGCTTTATCAAGATATAATGCAACATATAAAAACATAAAACGAAGGTGTCCAAAACTGATCAAAAATCCCACACTGTGCGTGGTTCTGACCAGCCCGCCGAAATTATACTACACTTTTTACTTTGAAAGCCAAAGACGCCCATTAATTATTAAGGTATGTCAGAAGGGTGCAGGTTCAAATCCTGCATGTGGAAATTTTTTCAACATTTAATACTAAAATTACTACTTTTAATTTACTGTTTGATAAGGGCGTTCTAAAAAAACCGTTCTATCTACAATCGTTTCGTCACCCTCGCAGAAAACGATCCGCTCCGAGTTCGCGTCGTGCACCGTGCTAACGATCGCGCATCGCCTGAACACCATAATGGACTCCACCCGCGTCATGGTGCTCGATAAAGGCCAACTGGTGGAGTACGCTCCGCCCGACCAGCTGCTGCAGGACAAGACCAGCATCTTCTACAGCATGGCCAAGGACGCCGGCCTCGTCAACTGAAGCCCTAACCATACCCACATACATCGCAATACCAATACAAAACTGTAGTTACTCAAAGTATACTGGAATTTGAAATTAAACCGTGCTTTTAGTACAATACAGTAAAATATCAAATATCTGTACGTTTTGAGTTTTAACAGTATTGTGTTAGAATTGCGACATATTGTTTTATGAAGTTTACGCGAACACCACACATTAAAATGTAACTACTTTTACGGATCTACTCGCGTTCATTTTACACATTAATTTCATTTCATATTACCATGAGACGTTTCGAAAACATTGCATGGTCCGTGGTCACAGGGAGACTGGTTAGTCGTCTCATAATTAGTTGGTAGCTTGTATACCCTCATTTTATTTTATCACGTGTTATCCGTTTCGTTCGCAAGTAGATCCGTTGACGTAGTTTCATTTGATACCCAGATACCCCTATTGGCTGCTATAACTATACCGCCTTACTTATAAATATACCGTAAATTTACGTTTAAACAGACCAAGAAGAATCAGGAGAATGAGATTATAGATCTTTATTAGGGGAATCTGGGCAGACTGCAACTTCATATGCGCAAACTATCAACTTAATTAAAGAAGGTATTATAACTTTTAAAAGTTTTTGTCAAAGGTTACCAGTTGCAACAACAAAAGTTTTCGCCCAGTTTACGGTTGCCGCAATTCTTACTCAACTTTTCACGGTGGTCAACCATGGTGGTTTACAGTCAGTGTGTGACTAGGGATCTCAAAAAAGAAGCACTAATTAAAAAAAAATTAAAATATCTGCCTGAAAATCGAATTTATTATCATCGTGTACTTTTTTTGATATGCGGTAATATGGAGAGCAATAAAATTTTACATTTTATGTTGATACGATCGATCGTCGTCGATAATACGAAATTGATTCTATCATCGAGTGCAGCAACTGAAAACTTGTCGACCATCGAAACTCGCAACTAGATTTGCTATGTCTGCGCATTTCTTTAGGTTATATGGAAAAAGCTAGTTGCCGTGCGAGTTGCCTGTTGTTTTTAGAGATCGTATTAGCGTTCCGTATAGCGATACGGAGTTTAAAGTTGCTCTGTTTGCCTAACCGCTCGGCCTCTAAAGCCTAAGCCACGTCTTGCGATGAGGCGAGCGGTTTTCTCCGATTGTTGCGTCCTTTCTATAAACATTGATTTTACTGTTGTCTGACTTAGTTCTTACACGACGCTTCTCAAAACAAACAAGTTAAAAACTGTAATTACCAATGCGTATGTAGAATGTCACAGACTGCACTAATATTTAACCAATCACAAACACATTTGTAGTATGTACCAGTATGTTTTGAGTAAGACTAAAACTTCCTTAGTATAACGCGCAATGAAGTCAAAATTCGCTTGCCGTGTCGCGGTCCGTTATCCGCATAGCCAAGGTAACAGAATGAAAATGCCCGTTCGTTGTTTCTTCGCGTTACGCCAGCACTTTCATTATGACATGGGAATACACTCACGTGATCTCACACGAATGAGATAAACCTCACAAAATTTAAATTCAATTTAGACTAATTTAAGTGTTTATAGCAGACGACTAGGGCTTTATACAAACGATCCAATGGCATTCCTTTCTTATTACGAGTTCACATATCACCGGTGTTGTTGCTGTGATGTGTATAGTTTGTATTAAATCTAAAGAGCATAGGTATATGGAATGCCAATGGACAGCTTATATGAAGCTTGTACTAGATATGAGATTATGTTAACAGGCGGATATGGCATATTTTCGCACTGTCCAGATAAATGATAAATTTGTAGATTACAAAAACAGGCTAATTCTATAGATTCTTATCGTCAAAACGGATATTGTATTCAAATTCGGGAACGAGATTCAGTCATACTAAAAAGAACATGATGCAAATTCTAGAAAATTTATTTTTGTTTAGCAAATAACATTCATGTAATATTATTTTACTAAATTTAGTTATTAACTATACCCATAGTAGTGTATTTTTCGTTATAAACTACGTAAGTAAGTACTTATGAAAGCTACGAATGCACTGTTACTTTAATAATGTTTACATTTTATCAATTGACATTCAATTTAACATCATAATTCAGATATAAAGTTTTATTATTTAAGGCTTCCCTTTTAAGGTACGTTCGTTAAGTTTAGACAGCGATACTGAACAACTTTTCTCAAGAAGCAGGGGTCAGGTTATTTTAGCCCTCCATACAAAACCGTATGCTAGGAAGCAATTTTGAGTGCTTGTCTCTATGAAAACTCTTGCAGTTGAGGAGATGAACATATCCTTGAAAAGAAATTCAAATTAAAGGGAAACTGCATCTAACTTTAAAATGTTGATGTTTATTTTGCAATACACAAAATTGTATTAAACGTGACATGGTACCCATGTCAAGAGATATGGGTACCATGTCACGTTTTTGTAACACAACAAATAGAAAAATGACTTGTAATGTGTTCATAAAAAATATATCGAAATAAAAATATATGAATGCGTATATGAAATTAAAAATCGATGTTGTTCAACATACACAGAGAGTAAACGTAAATAAACGTAAATGTTTCTATTTTGGTACCGTGCTAAATAGTTTTATTTCGATATGCTGTTTGATATATTTACTGTAATTGTCGAATAATTATCTAGGCTAGCAATTTTAATTAAAGATTGATCAAAGTAATTAGTGTAGAAATGTTTAAACTTCGTATTATATCAAAATGATTATTTTAATTTCTTTTATTGTAATAAATTGTTACTTTACTTGTATTATTAGTTTAGCATTTTAAGTGCACAATTTCATTTTATTATAACCAAGGTGGAAAGGACGTACACCACGTGGCGGGGAAGTAGTGCAAATAAGAAATTCTATTCAAACTTTACATTTTGAGTCTTGTGATCACTCAGTAGGGACGTGGGGCCTTTAGGTTGAATCACTAGCGGAGCCGATCTTGAGTTGAGCAGCTATTTCGAGGTGTTTAAATTTAATTGCTTTGCTGAATAAAAGTAAAATTAAATTAGGATGGTCAATTCTGGCCTAACACTACTTAAAAAACTTCAAATGCATACTTTCTCGCGCGGAGCGTTGGTTTTTTTTACTATATATTTATTATTGTATTATTATGTTTTATATAAAATCAATAGCGAACTTCTTGCTACCAATAAAATCACAATATACAAATATTGTAATGTACAAAATAGAATACTTCCATTTTTTATGCCTGAAACGAAATAAGACAAATATGTGCATTTATTTGAAAGAGTATTGTACTTAATGCATGCAGTGTGAATCCTGCCTCCCAAAGGGGTTAGTTTATAAATTGTCTTGTTCGTTATCACTACTTCTTATGGTACTTAACTAATGATTTATAATTCTTAATTTTTTACGAATTTTATAATATTGTACAAAATAATTACATGCGGATGCGGATTTAGGAGAAACAGGACTAAATTGACATGCTTCTTTGTAATCTATGTATGTAGAAAGTATACATATTAAGTTTTAAACCATTTAATTAGATGTACTAAATAGTTAATCCATTTGTAAAGATTGCCTCATATAGCTTAGATTTTGATAACATCACAAAAACTGTCAAAGTATAGCACTTGGCGTGATTGGGATTAATACCAAATTTCATTTATTTCATACCACATGCCATGGTCAACCAATTACGATCCTAACTTGTATGCCCTTATGCGTCTTACTAATAGAGTGTACACAGTAATACATATGTATTTAAACACAATAACGGGTCATACTATGCGATTTCTGCAGCAGCTTAGCGAGCGCGTGCTTGAATTGAACATATATACTCAAATAACTTACATGCCACAATCTTGTCAAAATTGAGAAAATAGGCAAAAACGTGCATATTTGCTGTCAATTTATTATGTAAGAAATAAACAATAAAATTGTAATACATGTTCCACATGTATGGATAAGACAAGTATTTTAGTGTCACTAATGTATGATGCTACATAGAACTTCTGCATCATTTAATCGATTATGTAACTCAACATGACATAAGAAACGTGCTCTACCAAATTCGCAGCTAACAAACAATATTATGGGTGCTAATTTTGATTATTTCATACAGATGTTCAAATAATATTTTTAACCTTTTTATGTAACTTATTAGAGAAACATAACGCTTGCTACTTGATAAAACAAACTAGAATACTCTCACCTCCGTTACAGTATGCACTGTGAATATTTACATATTGTATATAAGTATATATACATGTATATAATTATTTAATCCCAGTGACATTGTCGTAATACATGCTATTTTAAATAAGAACTCACTCTTTGTGCCTATGAATTAAGATATTGTGGTTGTACCAATGCAAGTTATTATTAAGGGTTTTACTAACAGTTTAGTTTGTAGGTCGTTCATGAAAATGTGTTGTTAATAGGTACCTAGTTAGTTTGTTATGCCACACTGAGCCATTTTCTCTGAGTTTAATACTTTATGGATTTAATACATTTGGATAAAGTATTTATAAATATTTCAAGAAATTAAATGTTTTACTAATATGGCTTTGGCTGAACAGTAACATTCTATGCCACACCCTTAATAAGTTGTTTCGAAGAAGCGTTGTGTGGTAAACTGTGTTCTTTAGTTTTAAAATATTATCTCAAGTCTTTAAAATGGGTACTTAGAAATACTTCCGCCAACCTTCTCTTAGATCATACGAAACAAACATTTATCTGTATAATTAAGATTGGAATTAAGTAGTATTGTTACAGGATGGAGTTTTTTTTTCAATTATATTTATTACAGATATTGTACAATTAATTATATCTTTAATAAAAGATGTAGTTGCGAAATGCTCAATGTTATGATATCCATTATTTTTTCCTCAAGCCTTAACTAAAATATAAATATTTATAAAATATTTATAAATAAAAAACAGTGAAACAGTTATACGCCCACCCAACCCAGCCAGGAATCGAACCTGGGTCTTGCGCAATCCGGGTGGCTGCACTGACCGCTATGCTGCCGGGAAGGCTGACGTAAGCGCTGAATTTTGTCACTGCTTTTTATTTTTTATTGCGGTATTGTATTCACTGTTTTTTATTTATAAATATTTAATTCAGCTTCAATGCAGGAATTAGCACTTAAAAATAAAAAAATTAAATTCAAATAATATAGCTACCGCCGCCGGCGACAAAACCATGATCCGAACTGGATTTAAAATTAAATTTACGACCCCTACAATTCAAAAAGTCAGTGTGTAGGTATTACTTTACCTAGTTATTTCGTAGTAGGTAGGTACATAAAAATGCAAGTGAATATGTATGTGGTGAATAATGTGTACAGGTAGGTACACATTATCGACCTTATTTAAGATTCTTTCCCTGACGGACAGGCAAAGACAGGAGATTCCCACGTACAACGATATCCAAACATACATCCTGCACTTTGTTCAAATTATTATGGTATTAGTCTTTTAAAATAAAATTATCATATTTGAAACCAAACCATGATTCTTTATTTACTAGAAAAATTATCTATAATAGATAATTTTTCTAAATAAAGAATCATGATTTATATTACCTATATTATATTATATTTATCAGCATTTAAATACTTATTTTAATATGGAAAATGTTAGTAAAAAGGGTAATAAAATTCGCTAATAATGACAGGATCCTGCCTAAATCCCTATACTCGTATTTCATTAGCTGAACAATCTTGCCTAGTTTAAGTGTTCATTTAATATATTGTCATTAATAATTTCGGTAGGAATTTTACAGCAATCAAAGAAGTTTTTTTGTTGTACCTACCTAGGAACCTATCAATAGTTATTATCTTTTTCTTTTACACAAACTGCGGAATTTGTTTTAATGCCTTAAAATGTTCTTATACTCTAGAAGTCGAGAGTTGTAAAACAAAGTTGATCGTTTTTTTTTAAATAAAAGAACCCAATTAAAATGCTGTGTTTTCTATGCTGTTTATCAATTTATATTTCAAACACAATTCTTATTGTAAAACTTTATAAATAGAGTCTATCAAGAATACTTTTAATCAGAACGACGGGTTATGTCTGCAAATCATAAACATTGAAGCATTTATTGCGCGAGAATCACCCGGGGGCCGATCGCCTAACTCGATTGCTTTGAAGGCGAGGCGAGGAGCAGGGTTACCAACCGTAAAAAGAAATCCTCGTATCGTACATATTCAGCTAAAAATCTCGTATTTTGACATTCAATCAAACCTCGTATAGATCGCGCCAAACTTCTAGTCCTCTCTGAAGTTGCTTCGTTGCGCAGCTGTACAGTCAGGCCCTACCGCTCGTCCCCGCCTTCGCCCTACTAACCTTCGATCAACAATACACTAGATACCGCCTCACGAACTAAAACAAATCTCAAATATGGCACTGGCTGACTTTACTATAAATGGAGAAAAACTATCCTAAGTTTTGATAATTTCAACCTAATTTATACTTTTTTTGCAAGGAATAAAGCACAGTTTTGATTATTAAGACATTCACTTACGATCTTACGTCGAAAACGACAGAAAGAGATAAGAAATTTAAATAAACACTTGTGTATTTAAAAATATATACAAAGACCCTTTACATCCAAATTCGACCTTATTACATAAAAATAAAACAGCAAATGGCAGACACGAAATGTTACTTACTTCATTTCGAATTTTTGCATTATTGACTTTACTTGCTCCGAACAGAGTATTATGGAGTCGCACTTAGTAATTTCGTTGGCCAAACATTAGCAAATGTTGGCGCGTGGGTTGGTTTTAAAAATTAAAGATTGTTATTTCATAAAAACAGTTAGGTATTTTATTATTTATGTTATGAAAAAGCATTTACTTACCGAAAGTATGATATTCCTTCCGATATATTTTTATTTCGATAGTTATTTTTACAGTTTTTGAATACACTGATGCATTGTGGTACGTCATCATGTTGGCGCAGTCAACAGCGAACTAAATAGAAATAAGACCCCACTTTGAATGTGAGGCGTTATTCGCTCGGCCGTTTTTGACACCCTGACCGGTTATCTAGTGTATTGTTGATCGAAGCTACTAACGCCTACTTTTTACTACTGCGACGCGAATCGCGCCAACTTCAGAGGAGACTAGAAGTTTGGCGCGACCTATACGTATATTTATTATGCATCGATAACGTGCTAAAACCAAAATTAAGGCATATTAAACTTCTAGATTTAGGACTTTTTACTCAATGAAATAAACTATTGCAAGTTTCCTACTAAAGAAAACATCACTTTGTTGTATTTCAAAAAACCTTATTAGAACTCAAGTAAAATCACAAAAAACCGAAATGTGTCTAAGTATAATATACAATTATTACGAAAATTTGCACATTTACAAACTTCAATTAGCTACACGGAAATAACACGTAGTACAAAAACGTAGTTAAATAAACAATAAATGGGGAAAAAAAAAAAAGAAAAGAAAAGAAAATAATATTAAAAAAGAAAAATAAATAAATAAAGAATAAATATTTATACATAAATAACATTAACTTGCTTGATTAGTCTCCTAACATGCTTAACACAACAAAACACACACACACTCAGAATCACACGCACACACACACACACCCCCCCAAACCCTCTCACACACACACACACACACACACACCCCCACACACACACACACACACACACATCGACTCACCCATACACACAAACATGCACACAAACCCTTTCTTATATACCTAATGTTATTAAAAATGTATACCATAGATATAATAACCTCTGTTATCTAAAGTTATTATGTAAGGATCTGCTGGTATAGTGTACCAAACCCTCCTCAGTCTTGGAGGTGGGCGTTGGCAACTGCGACACAGTCATCCGACGAATGCGGTTGTTATCGTTCACATTTAATTTTACAAATTGAAATGGTGCCAAATAAAGATTTTTATTATTTTATTATTATTATTAGTACAACTAAACACGGCCGGCATGCAACATTGCAACGAATGGAACACGTAAGGGACAGAGAAAGTAGACTAGTGCGCTGTATGACAGAGACGACTTTATGCGAAGAATGAATGGCTACCATAGACAATCATCGCGTAAATGCGGCAATGAAACTTTTGGTGTAAGAAGTTTCAACAAGTTCTAATAGATAGCACAAGCTTTTACTATTATATGATAATGGTTATGCAAAATGTTTGTATGGCCATATTATCAAAATTTCGTACATAATTGTACGAGGTTGATAGTGTCCTCATACCTCGCACGGAAGACCACTGAAGAGCAATGTTGATAGCTATAGGCATATATAGCAATATACAGCGATGGTGCTTTCATATTGCTTTGCATTGCATTTAGGCGGTAAGTGTCTTCTTTTATACCTGTCCCCCGACAGGTATAAAAGAAGACACTTATTTTCTAAATGTATTCGTTACATAAAAAATTTAAAAATTAAAAATTAATAGCATCAAAGGTGAATCGATTCATTAGGTTACGAATAGAATTGATTTAAAAATAGATATTTTTCGGAAGAATCGCCATCCCTAGCCCGGCGCCGTTGCGGCACTCTTACGCCGATTAAGCGACAAAAACGATATAACTATATTACATGATTAAAATATATTGGAGTAAAATCGGCAGTTGATTTTTTAAAAGACAACAGGAGCTTTACAATTTTGTATGTAAACAAAATAAACAATTTAAGGTAGATGAATGGACATAATATATAGTAATAGTAATATATGAACACTTCATCAATTAAGAATTCCACATAGTTATTTCAATGCTCATTAGTGATTATTCGTATGTAAACTAATTTAAATGGCTTACATACACAGTTAGATTTAACAATAGCAACTAACATAATAAACTCAAAATAATAGCATCAAAGTAAAAAATAAGAAGCGCTTTACTTACCCTCAATGACTTATTATTCCGTAACAAACACTACCTAAAAAAAAGTATTTATTTCGCATTTCACAGTATGTATATTACGACAGTCAGCCTATCAAGACATACATAAACAAATGAATGACGCAGTATTAATCAACAAAAAAATACAAAAAGTCAAACTCAAAGATTACAAACGTAACTTTGAAGGAAACTAACACACAGCCATCTCGCGAGTTTTTGAGTAATTAACCCTTTAACCTTACGGTGTTCCCGTAATATTACGGGTACATTCAACTAATTGTAAATATTTTTTTGGTTTTTAACAAAACAGAAAAAATCAAATGTCGATTTTCAAAGGTGAAGTATCGATACACTGAATCGATTCAGTACTACATATTGATTTAAAAAAAACGATTTTTTGGCCCGAAAAATCGATTCTTCGATTAATCAATCTCAGATCGCCAATATCGCCATCCCTATGTTGACCATCACTGGTTTTGTCAATGTCGGTCGAAGTCAACAAAACAAAACAACTCTTGTGTATTTCTCGTTGTAATCAAAGAGAATTTAACACTATTAAGTATCTGTGTTGAATTGTATTGAATCGGTGCGAGCGCCGCGCAGTAGCGAGAGCTAAACGTAGTGTTAAATTCTCTTTGGCGAGAGCTATCAAACAAAAAATTGAAGGTTGTGTAATACTAAAATGGTGAAATAGTTTAAGTTTAGTCAACTTTTATAAGTTTCTATTGGCGCTGTAATTTGTAATAATTACATTTAATTTTGTACTATGGATTTACTTTTTAAAATCGAACCATTTGAAACATTCAAAAAGGTAGGTACCTACTTACTTTTCTACAGACAAACCTACGTTAAAACTAACATTTATTAGCTATTTACTTATTTGTAATTTATAAAGTACAGTAAAGTAAATAAGCCTATAACTGTCCCACTGCTGGGCAAAGGCCTCTGTCATTGAAATGAAGTCATCAACCACAATTGATGGGTAAATGCTTAATTACTACTCTTGCCAACTGCAGGTTGGTGACAACAAACCTAAGCTATGCATCAAAAATATGGAAACACACGCCCAACCTAGAAATTGAACCCGGGAGCTTCGGGTATTGAGCCAAAGGCTTTGCCACTCGGCCACCGAGATGTAGTTATTTATTAATAAAATGTTAAAATAATTTTAACACAAATTTTGTTGCAAACAAATTTTTACAACATTTGTGTTTTTGTAATAAGTAATTTTAATGTTTACCATCACCTAATCTAAAGCAGAAGTCAAAAATTTATTTAGCCACTCATGTGCTCTGGTTACCACAGAACAATTGAATTCTATTGTGTCTGGGCCCGAAAGTGTCTGTGTATCTACCCCACATTTCATTAAAGGTACACTTCAACTCCCAGTGCACTCAACATTGTACTACCAAAGCTATATGTTTACATGGAAAGAGCTGAGGTACTAAATTATATTTAAAACCGTACTGAGCACTATATTATTACAGGTTTCAGGTGAAGTCATCAAGACCCTACACAAGTCGGAACAAACTACTTTTGAAGGATTACAGAGCAATCTTATCAACTCTACAAAAGATGAAATAATAAAATTAGTCTCCACTTACAACTTTGACATAAACTTAGTTGCAGAAAAAATTAAAAATTCTATTTGGGACATTGAAAAAGTGAATTTTTTTATTTCATTATTAGAGGAGAACAGGACAAACTTGTTTTACTCAATACTTTTGAACCATAATAGCATACATGGTGACTCAGTAACTGATTATAACTGGTTACTTAAACTTGTTCTGGGAACAAGTGATTCAAAAGTATTAAGATATCCATTCCTGCAGCTTGATTTGTCAATAGTTAATTCCAGTAGTGAACAAAAACAAAGATTGTATGATTTCAATAAAGAATCATTATCTAGACTTATTATGGTGTTGGAAAGTTGTCTAGAAATAAATTAAATAACTAATAATATTTTCATTCCATTCCTTTGTAACCTTTTTGCAAGATGCTTGAGCACTTTCAATTTGAATTATTCCACTTTGGCCCACCAAGTTGCCAATGGGGCTGCTGCTGGTGGGGCAATTGGGATTGCAAGTGCTTGGGATTAGCAATGTTGGTGTTTGTATTTAGTGTTTTAGGGCGCTTTCAAATTAGGCGTTTTGTGTCGGACTGCTGTCGTGCGTTTGCACTGCGTTCCCTATTAAAACAAGCGTGCAGCTGTCGTTTAATATGAAAAAGCACGGCAGCGGTTCGACACGAAACGCCTAAATTGAAAGCGCCCTAAGGCCCCTCACCCACGGCGACTTTTTGTAGCGATGCTGTCGCGCGTTCGCATCGATACAGTCGCGATGCGGTCGCTAGCTGTTTGCCCTCGCCCACATAACCACGATGCAGTCGCGATGCAAACGCGATTCAGTAACTGCACAAAAACGCCTGCGATCGCTACAATTGCAAGATGGACTCCGTTGAGGCAACATTAGTCACGTTGTCTTTGGTGCTGCTTTTACGTAAGCAGACGAAGCGTGGGCAAAAACGCGATGCGCCGTAGCGCGTTGGCATCGCTTCTGTAGCGCGTTATTAGCGATGCTGTCGCGCGTTTCGTAAACGCGTTCTTAAATCGTTTCGTAAACGCGCGACAGCATCGCTACAAAAAGTCGCCGTGGGCGAGGGCCCTAAGTGTCTATCCATAGGGCAATCTGGCTGGGGCCCTAGGATAACAACCTGGGAATTGAATTAAACCCAGTTTGATATCGACTCGTTTTCTTCGCCACTACCACCACAGAGTTGCTTTGGAAAGCCCACTAAAGTTTATTTACAAGACGTGTATGTGCCTACGAGTTACCGTGCTACGATTGTCTATGACGTCAGTAATTCTAAGCAAATAGCAGATAATATCTGCCAAATATATTATATTTGGGGAGCACTACGCAGTGAAGTCTATCACCAGCAGTGTGTGGGGACCTAGATGCCAAATATACACGACCTCAGTATTATCTAAAGTAACAATTGTTATTGTTTTGAGTTCACGACTAAAATGGTCAGGGACGTCCATTTAGTTAGATCATTGAGAACTGCTTACCTCTATATGTACCTACACCTTTTAAATGCTCTAAGACACGCCCCTACCCTCTCCAAGTACCCTTAGGCTTACACAGGGTATACATAAGTTATGGATAGATTAGAACAACGTTAGTGTTTTTTAGTGTTCCAGCTGGGCAAAGGCCATCATTGAAAGTTACTTGGCAACTAATTTAGACTAATTCCTGGCATAGTCAAAGGTCTGTTTTCCACTGTGGCACACAGGTAGCTAGCACACATCACCAGCTCATTTTATGTCCCCGAACTTTTCCTATGGCCATAAACCAGTGTGGCGTCATCTAGGCATGGCCACCATCACCAACTCTAAATCTTGACTATATATAGATATTACCTGTCGAAATATGGGGTTTGGTTGCCATAATAATATATAAGTTTGTCGGTCTACCGTTCAAGTTATAAGGGGTCATAGGTCATCTTATATCTCGAAAACTACAGGTCGTAGCGGAGATCTGATTACACTAATAATATGTTGAGAGTATGTCGCCAAATATATCAGAGGATTAGCGCTCATCCTGGCATGGCCACCTATGACCCCTCATAATTTTTGAACAGTAGACCGACAAACTCTGATATTTGGTTGATTGTGTGCTCATCGGAGTCACCATAAACCACCACGCAGCCCCATTGGTGGTTGTTAACAACTGCTAATGCAGTCGGGCCCAACGGCTTTACGTGCGTTCTGAAGCATGAAGGAGCTCTAAATTACACATTCACCCATCCAATCGTCTTCGCGAAAGTTGCTTAACCTCAGCAGTTGCAGAAGACTTGATTTTGTAGTAATGAGATCCATAATTGTATAAGGTTAAAATTAACTTTTTTAATCTTTCTCACGCTCATTTTGTGACGTATTAGTTAAGTTGATCATACCTATATTATGTATGAATCTGCAGCTACACGATTATTTAATTGTATGATACGGACGAAAAAAACATATTTTCTATTTTAAAATTTATTGATTAGAGACATTCACACATCAACATTAAGTTTAATAAAACTGGAATAACATAGTTATTATCATACAATTTTAAAATAGCCGAAGTGAGCAAATTACAATACTTTGGGACGTCACAAATATATTTAGCGGTTACATTCAAAGGAACTAAATTTTTTTTCCATCCATTAATTTATCCATTTCTGTTATTGAATGTTCTTTAGAATTTATAATTGCTCGTGGATAATTTACAAAACGTTTTTAATTGCGAAAAGGCAATATTCAATTGTTATACATTGAGGAGCTTTTAGCATATTATCATGAGCTGTAATGCACGCACGGAGCATTTGATATGGAATGTCTCACTCATTTTTACTGCTAATTATGTTTGGAGCCATCCTCAGTCATACAGATGTGTCACTTTTAAATTTCATAAAAAATGTATAAAATTACAAAAATGATTATGAAAAGAAATGACACATGTATAGTAATATCAAACCTTATGCTTCTTCTACTTGTATGAGGTGGAACTCGATAAACTAATGACAGCCGTCGGTACTGCGCCGCCTTGCTAACTTGTTACACATACTACTACGAATCTAATGTTACAATGTATATGCATAAAAATTGTATAGTATATTTAAAAAAGTTGGCCACTGAATATAGTTCCAAAATTTACGATTCAATATGCAAGTCTAATCATTCCTCAGTTAATTATATCTACGACGTTATTATGGTACTTGCAATGTTCAGGACGTGTTTTAACTTTATGTAACGTCTCACTTAGGCGTAGTTGATCATTTACAATACCAATACTTAACTTGAATTTCACGAGTTCATTAGAGAGAGCCGATATACGAATACAAACTAAATTTATACAACTTATTATAAATAAGGGAGTAGAAATATCATAAAGGTGCACATAAAAATTAAACATAATGAGATAAAATGAATTAATTACTTCAAACCTTAACAATTTACAGTGTATGAAATTTCAACTTCAATTTACTTGACACAAAATTAACAGAATATGAAAACTCAATTATTATTCATATATACATTATAATACGTCTCAACTAAATCCTGACGTTCGTACCATCGCTGTGGTATTTATTCATTCAATTGAAAATTCGACTTGTTATACATCAGCTTTTCAGAATAAAAAGCCAACATCATCATCTTAATATTACGTCTTCCAACATAACGTGCACGTGGCACATGCATGTATTTACAACAACCGCCTCGCACTAACCGCACGCATATTAAACTCTTCAAACAATTAATTGGCTTATAAAAAATATTTCAAATACTTCTTCGCCTTAAGTGGGATCAAATGAACTCTAAAGTAAGTCATACAATTATTATAATCGTGCGAAAAAGTATTGATAAATAAGCCAATAATAATTACACAAATTGAGAATATTTCAAGGGGATATATTGCTGTCACCTTTATCAAGAATCAATTTTGAGACTATCTGGCTAATTTAGGAGCGAGTAACACACGACGACAAACTAACCCCTGTAATAATGGCACCAACTTATCGCACCGTATACTGTCTATATAACTTTTAAATGTATATAATAATTAATTATAAAAAAATCGATCCTAGCGAATAAAATGTATAAAATCTTAATTTTACAAAAGCAAAAGCACGCTAAACTTATTCTATAATTAATTCAGTATGTAGTCACATTTGGAACCAAAATCCATATCTTCCACAATGATATAATGAAAAGTCGAACTAGGTTCGACATCACACCATCGTTACTAAACAGAAATAAATTAAAGGCTCTTTTGAAAAACACGTTCGTGCGCTGTGAAGGACGCTGGCACCGGGTTTAGTTGGCCACCGCCACGTCGCTCGCCTCCTGCAACTAAACGTCCACAACTTAGGCACCTTGCAACAAGAAAACACATGCTGTTATTTTTTGCAATTTGTTAGTTTAAATCTCCATACCGTTTCAGTGTTCAGCTCTGGCACAACAGGAACTTCAGGGATCAAGTCAGCTAATTTGTCTGACACCAGAACTGGTTCCTGTAATATGATTGAACATTTTTAAACTATTGTGGATTCTACCAAATGGTATTCATAATTTATTACAGAATTAATATTACAATACCTACATTTTTCTGTAAGTGCGCTAGACAAAGTTATAAATAATTATATAATGTGTGAAACTAAAATTTGAATTGAGATGAGCTTAAATAGCTCAAAGGGAGATCGAATTTAACAACGTGGTATAGTACAAAATTAAACATGATGGTTCACTAGTGCTCAAACTAAGTTAATAAATACAGAAAAGACAAGAAATGTTACATAATTATGGAAAAAGCATTTTACATACTTATTTATAATAAAAGTATTTAGTCACATTCGGTGTTAGCACTAAAGCAAAATTTACATGCTGTAAATATTTCTACAAAAGAGTATCAAGCGTAGGGGAAAGGAAGAGGATAGGAGGCCACCCGGCCGGGCGCCGTTCTAAGAGTCCGGAGGACGCATCGAATCGAGCACACTTCAATCCTTGGGCGGTCGAACGTCCACGCATGCTGGCAGAGATGCACACGAAACTACATACGATAACTGTTAACGGGTGTCGGAACGCTCTTTATGTTACGGTACTAATCCACTACGAGAGCATGGCTGCCGGTAGTCACCTGAGGGTCGGGCGAGGCGGCCAGGTCGCTGGGCGGCGCGGGGAACGAGTCGGACGCCGCGCCCGCGCCCGCCTCGGACGGCGACGGCGGCAGCGACTCCGACATCGAGTCCTTGGCGTCTGCCTCCGAGTCGACGTTGCCGTTGCACTCGATCGTCGCGTTACCCAGCGCATCTTTGGTCTTGTTCTTCGCGTTCTCCTGCTCCGTGTCGTCATTTCCGTTGACGATCACCCCGTCGTCTACGCCGTTAACTTCAACGATGTCCACGTTCGTGTGGTTGGAGTTGAGTATGTTCGCGTCGAGCGCGGGGGGTTCGATAGTTTCGATCGCGGCGTCGTCGTCGGTGATCGAGTCGTCGATTTCCGGAGGTGGAGGTGGAGGTAGATCACCGGCGGCATCCGACGCTTCCGACTCCGGTGTCTCTGGCAGAGTGGGAGACTCGAGGGAAACCGGTGTTTCGACGTCATCTGAAGCGGTTCCGTTCAAAACCTCTTCTGTTTTAATGTCCACGACATTAAGGATGACGTCTTCTTTTTTTTCTAAAATTTCAGTTTCTTCCACTGCGCCGTGAGCCTCTACAGTCGTATGCAAGTCTTCAACATTTTTGTTAGATGCTTCAGTTTCTCCTTCATTTGTTTTAAATAAGGAGGGGACATTAATATCTGTTTCATTATTGATTAAAACGGTTTGGGATGATTCGACGAGGCACTCTTTAGGCGAATCTGTTTTAGTATCTAAGACTGGCGGTGTTGAAATTGCGGTTTCAGCGGTGTTAGCTAGCGAAGCGTCTGTCAGATCTGGTGCCATAGTGGTGGCGGCAAAGGATGCCACCGAAGAGGGAGGGGGATTCGCGGGGAGTGGTGGAGGCGTGGATTCTATCAAAGGCATTTGATCAACACAAACCTCTTTTTGAACAGGGATTTCAATGGCTGGAACACTTTCAGTCGGTTCGGCGGGAGATTCCTCTGGTTTGCTACCTTCCGTTAGAACAACTTCAGGCGCTTCCTTGGGTTCTTCTATGGATAGTCCATTAATAGGCAGTTTCTCGGGTTCTGGTTCTGCTTTTGTTTCGGATTGTTCAGGTTCAGGGCTCGCGACGGGGGCGGCCTCCACTGCTGGGGCTATCTCCACTTTGGGGGACTCGGGCGTGTTGCTTCCATTTGTAATAGGTTCAGTCACTGGTGTTTCGGGAGTCTTTTCTTCATTAGTTTCTTTTTCAGATTTTACTTCTGCGACTTCATTCGCAGCAGATTCTGTAGTAACTTCAGCCGCCTATATAACAAAAGAAAATATAATTGTATTATTAAATATACAAACTAAAACGCATTTGTTAACAAAATAATTTAGGAAAATATTTTTGACAAAATGTTTTCCTAAATAATTTTGTTAATAAAATGCGTTTAAGTTTGTTTTTTCGAATATTGTTCATTTAATAATTATGTAGAATTTACCACCATCATTTATTTAACAACTACCAAGTTCGTTAGTTACTACAAGAGAACTGTATTTATGTCACTTCAAGTTACGTATATCACAGCACTTTTAACTTTAACTTATATAGTACCTTCTCATCGGCCATGGTAGCGTTAATTATAAAGCAGCCGTTCTACGCAAGAAATCCTCTAAGAGACTGAAGGGATACAAACGTGCGCAATAGATTTTATACTACATTTTTTGTAACGGAAGATTGGAGCTCATTTTTAGATAACTAGTTACCCTTCAATGCTCATGATCAAAGACATATTATATTGCAGTTGAATGGAGACAGGGTTGGCAGTGTTTACTTTAGGAATATTTTAAGGATATATTTATGAAAACTCAATTCGTATTCAAATATATAACCATAATACACTGACTGACTGACTGATCACGAAATCTTAGAAACTATAAAGCCCATAAACTAACTAACTATTGGGTAACTGTATGCTAAAAGCTTTTCAAGCCTACAAACTAATTAACTATTGGGTAACTGTATGCCAACAGCTTTTCTACACAAAGGATCTTTAAAAAAATGTTTTAGTATAGTTGGTATATGGGTTTTACGCAGAGAAAGTTGCAGATGTAGCAAGATTAAACCAAATATAAACAAAACAATTTTGTTACTATAATAACTAGTTATTATCAGTGATCAAAATATGTAAGGCTAATTAACATATAGTTGGCTACAATGTATTTACTATATAGTGGTTAAAACCATCCAAATTTTAAAATCTATTTATTGATTATTTATACAACTCATTTAAAAATATGACAATGTCTGATATAAACTTTATTTTTTGATCCTTGAATATAGAGGTGTCTAAAAGAAATGAATCATATTAAATATAGATATTTGTCAACAACATAATAAACAGATTGTCCAATACCTTTTCTTGTAAAATGATAAAATGGTTGGTGTAATTATTAAAAATCATAAAAATTATGGTGATTTCCTTCACTTCTCTAAAGCCATTTATTATATCATCCCGCCAAGGTTAGGTAAATTAGCCCTACCTAATTAACCGACCACTAGTTATCCATCAACGCTATAGAAAAAAAACCTTAGTGATTTTTAAATATATGTATTTTTTTTCTTAACTTGTATAATATACAAATTCATTGAATTCAAGATAGTAAGTAACTGCCATGGCCAGTGGCTCATTCTCGTACAGAAATCGCTCCACAACACCATGATGCATGATAGCAACAATGACATAATAACAGAAACGTTATAACTATGTAAAATTACAGATTTTAGTTTCAATGTGTAGGGACATGCAACCGCAGGGTTGTGGCGACAATAAAACGATACCAGCATACAAGGACGTCTTTGTTTACTGATGTAGAAAGATACGCCTCGAGAGTTTCACCAATGTAGACTATGATTATTATGGCTTATTTTATTTGTTTAATTAATATTAGTAACAATTGTTATAATCTCAACAGAAACTTGAACAACTTACTGGAAATACCAGTTCATTGTTGTTATTTAAATTATTATAATATTGATGAATAACATATTTTTTTAGCCAACAAGATTTAATATATAATCCAAAATAATCGTTAAAACTAGTCGCTTTACTTTATTTGAGAAGGAATGAACCACACTAGTAAAGCAAATTGGTTTGTATGTAGGGGGGTAATCTCTGGAACTACTAAATTAACAGATATCAAATCATCAATCAAATAATTAAAATATACCTAACAGGCTACAATAAATAAACTCATATTATTGAACAAAATGCAAAACATCAACAATAATAATAATAAAAATTTGCTCAACACCTTTTTTCTATTAATTTGCACTTGTATGTTCACATCATGTAGGAGACGATTAAGCTTAAAAAGATGAAGACGTAACAAGTGCTACACACTTTTTTTTATTTTATTATTATCTCCTTTATTTATTTTCTTTCTTAAAACTAGATTTTTATTATTATTCTCTTTATTTATTTTTAATCTTAGATCTAGGTTTTATAAAAACTATAAAAAGTAAAATATAACAAAATTATTATTATTATTATTGTTGTTTTTAAACATATAAGCAATTGTGACAACTGGTCTCATCTTTCCTTTTTTTTAAAGTTTTAATTGAATATATGCTAAATATTATTGAATATAAGTAAGTATTAAAACTTGTTTACTTATTTGATATACATATGTAGTTGTTACCTTTGTTGGAATGTTATATATAATAAACTAACCTTATTTACCGAGTGATTTTTATGATTCATTCTATCAATATAGCAATTAGCATGTTATTTTTTTAGTTATTAAATCACTTCAAGGTTGATTTTTTCCCTGATAATAGAAAATAACAATTTTATTTTTTATTTTAGACGTTTTTACTAGAATATATATTTTTAAGCTATTATTGTCGTTTCTAATAAATGATAAATTATATCACGTAATCAATAAAAAAGGTCACTTCTTAAAATAAATGAATAACAAAACTTTTCCAAAATAACTATGTACCAGTACAGTGCGTGTGTAATAATAATATGCTTACCTCCTACAAAAGAATAGAAAAATATTAGGTGCAAAATGAGGCCGTCTATATCATCATCATCATCATCATCATCATCATCGTCATCATCGTCATCATCATCATCATCATCATCTCAGTCCAGCAGACTGGACAAAGGCCTCCCCCAAGGATCTCCACAACATTACAAAATTATGTAATTATAATTTTTAAATTGTAATTTGTTCGCAACAATATTTGTGTAAAATAAATATGTAAATAATTACAAAATTAGTTAACTAGTATGCATTTATTATGAAACTTTGTTAATATGAGTACTATTTAATTTATGAAATACATACAGAAAATTTTGAGCGAGGATTGAAAAGTCGGCCCTTAGTAATAATAAATAAGACAGTTTAAAAAGCAGGACAAATGTAAAATCATGGTTCGAAAGCGACGGAACTAGCACAATGCTTCGCTTTTCACTTTAGTGTCGTCGACGCAGACACGGGAAGCTAACGGTCCATCCCGCTGCTAAACAGGCTTGCGCGGACAATTAAATATCAATTTGTTGCTATTTAACTGCTGCTGGTATAAATAAACTACTTTTAAAATTCACTAATAAATCGTTATCAGACTTCAACTTGAATGTTTCAATGACAGCCCTTCTTTTTTTCAAATATTCCACACCACAACAGGAAAGCTTTTGGTCTTTATCTCAGTAAGTGATAAAGACCAAGAGCAGTGATGATAAAGCCAAAGGAAGCTCATTTCATCCTGAATTTTGAACTACCGAGTCTTTTTATCTGTTAGAACAGAACAAACAAGAATATTATGGTGATATACGTAGATAAGATGGCGGTAGCGTTCAACCTGGCTGGACAGCACAATCCAGAGTACAATTAATATGTACCCAACATTAGGAATCGAAGCTGGGACCACTGTGCCAGAGACCTAACTAATAGACCATAGGCGGTCAGGTAACATTCCTTCGGATACAGAAGTTACAATTCTTGTCTATTTAAAATTCGCCTGGCATTCGATGTTTCTATGTATTCGGATGAATTACGAAGGAAACGGCGACGAGTAAAAGCATTAAGAAATAATTCAAGATTATACAGTACGCGCAATGAATTCGCATACAATACAATACAAGTCATCTTAAAATAACAAATCTTTTATCATTTTTACAAGCTTTTATTTATCTGCATACTACATTGCATGTATGTATGTTTGTTCGAGTGGAATCATGCATGCAACTCAATTTTGAAGCAGATATTTTCAACCGATTGTGCTGAAATTTTGTATATGTTACGGCTAAACTTAAGTTTATGTTTCTAACCTAACCTAACCTAACCTAAGCCGGCTAATCTTAAGTTTATGTTCATACCCATCTTTAGCCGTAACATTATACATGTTTAATTCAGATGACATTGCAATGCGACAATGCAATGTGTGAAGTCATTTTAAATCCAAGAAGGCGGACTAATTAATTTTAATGCATTCCTACAATATGGGTCAATTAAATGAAAGGGCTTGCTGAGAATAATAACTCGAAAAATAAAGTGACGTCCCTTAGAGGGACGTTTTGGATATACCATATTGGATTTAGAATCCAATATGGCGGACTAAGGCGGACTAAGTTTTTGAAACGTGTCCAGTCCAGCGATAACTAAAAAGTAAAATATAAATAACCTTTTTAAAAAACAAGCTTTTATTTAAATGCGCTAAATAGAAAAAAATAAACTTTTACTATAATACTATTTTTTTAGGTCGGATCGTCCGCGGCGGATTTGTCATACACACTACACAAACACACCTACATGATATATTAGGTATATATTATGTAGTGTAGAGTGTAGGGCAAACAGCCGCAAATGATCCTGCTTTATAGGTGGTCAAATAAATAAAAGTAAATTTGACTATCCATGCATGCAGAATGGATGTGCGTGTCACAATCACAACACAATATCAATTAGTATTAGACAGATTTCTATACTTTGATATAGACACTGAATGAATTTTTTAAATCACCTACGTTTGATTTAGCTCCTTCAAAACAATAACATGTCAAATAAAATTAATGCTAGTCGCTCGCAACTCCCTACCGAAGATTACCGAATACAGCCGAGCGTTCGAACGCTCGGCTAAATTCGCCATCGTCGCGCGCGGTTTTTTGGCAATTGCACCGTGCATTTTGCCAGTGTCTACTGCGCGGTTTATTTAAAAGTTAGAACATAGGGCCGTTTACACTTTGATTAGTAATTAGGCGAGTTCATACATGCTCTGCGAGATTTCCAGACCCATGGACCTATTTTTAACATAATAAAGTTGAACATATTTGTAAGTATTTCGTCATTTATTATAAGTAAGTACCTGGTTGACCGAGCTTTGCTCATTATTTTTTTATATATGATGTTTTCTAAAAATGAAACCTAGCTAGATCCGATTTATAGCCTCCGAAACCCCCTGCATACTGAATTTCATGAAAACCGTTGGAGCCGTTACCGAGATTCAGATTATACTATATATACAAGAACTGCTCGTTTAAAGGTATTAGATTATAAAGGGACAAAACCATTTTTAAACAAGGTTTAATTTTAGTAAACCATTTATATTGAAAGTATTAAGTTTAAAACAACTTTACACAAACTTAACTTATACAAAATTACAGGTTTAACTTGCAGACACGTCCTAAAAATATCATGAGGGTCATGATAGCATCGCTTTATCCGACTGGCAACGGTAAATGAGCACTGTTTCGATGGTGACGATGAATCATCCAACTACACAATGCCATGGGCGTCCGACTATGGAAATGATTTTCCGCTCTAAAACATTGCATGTACCGTGGCTTTGTCTCAAATGAGATACTTTTACAATATATCACGTAAAAAACGGAGTAGTAAATAAGTCAACGACCTTTTTTAGCATTTGTTTTGTCACCTCTTTTTCAAAACTTTGAATCTAGCTCAAAAAATACACATTTCTAAGTAAATATTGTTATTTATAAAATGTAAAACGTTTAATGTGTCAATCATACGAGCTCAAATCATGTAGGCGTCTTCGATAACCGAACGGGGAGATAATATGCGGTTTGAATGCGAGAAATGAATATAATAATTCCGAATATAATTCTTGTCAAACTTATTTTTCTTCTTTAAATAGCTCTGTAACTGAGACTGTTGAGGTGAAACCAACTTCAGCAGTATACTGTATGTTTGTCAAAAAAATGTAGTAAATACATGTTAGTATAATATAATTATAAGCATAAAATATAGGTGGTCAGAAGAGCACTAGGCATCGTGTGACCGGCGGACGAGTGTAATTTGCATGGGCAATAAATAACGGTGGAGATAGCATCGAGCCCGGTTCGGTTCAGACGCACTACTGTCATATAACTTATACTATCAACAGTTGAACGCCCTGTCTTGGCACCGTTTACTCGATACAATCCAGAGCAAAAACTGATCACAATTATACTTAAGTAATTTTTGGAAGGATGTGTAATAAATACCCTTTACACGTATGTCGATATTTAAAGTATCATAGTAAAATGAAGGAGAAAGCTGTTGGAGCTGCGTTAACAAACATTGCATTACACGAACACACATACTGGAACCGTGTACTAATCAGTCTTATGAAGCCCTTTGTTACACCGAACAACATGACTTTGTTTGATTGTTGAATGCAGGGTTTTATCAAATTATTTCGAACATTGAAACAGGTAGCAATATCGACACGGGTCAGAAGCTTAACTTATGGGCACCTAAAGGCAGTGCCGCAATAAAAACCGCCTGTATCTAAGTTTAAAAAAAACGTTGAGCAAACGGGATGTTTGATATCGAAAATCATGGACGCAATATAAAGTCCAAGGAGCGAAACTGCTACGGCACAAGTAACGCGACGTTCCACGAGCTCCCACAAGAATGCCGCCGGGTCATCATAATTTTTTCACACAATGGCAAGATTGTCAATAGTAAATCGAGCCCTTCCTTGTTATGTCAATGCACTATTCAACCGTCGTATTATGAAAATACATACGACAGATGAGCAGGCTTTGGACGAGTCGCGCGGCAGCGGCTCGACGTATCATTTAGTAAACATGCAATAAGAACCATGCGCGCTGGTCGGGTTACCTTAGCAGCTAGTTTTGATTAAACTCTCCACGTAAACACTACAACCTAACCAGTAACCACACATTGTTCATACAATACGTCGGTAATCGGCATAACACAAACATGTCTTCTGGAAAATTCCAGTGTTATTGAATGTTCCGATCAAGTTTAACTTTTATATAGGTACTAGGGTGGATTGAAAAGTTCTCGGCCTGACTTATAAATATTCAAGGTATTCATATGATACTGACTTCGTTAAATTCGTTTGTTCTTTGGCTGTCAGTGTTGAATTTCTTATTTTCGTGGTTTTTAGGTTAGAGCGAGTCAAGTGAGACAAAACGCAATGTTTTTGAAAAATGTAGAAAATTGAACCACAGGAGATCCATATTTCCATGACAACAACATTAGGGGAATCTGCCCCGTCGTATAGCACTGTGAAAAAATAGGTTGCCGAATTAAAACGTAGTCGAGAGAGCATCGAAGATGATCCTCGCTCCGGCCGGCCGTCGACGTCTACGACTGGATAAAACATCGGCAAAGTGTGTGATCTCATCTTGGAAAATCGCAGATTGATTATCAGGTATATTGCTGACACTTTGGGCATCTCATATGAACGAACACAAAACATAATTGTGCACGAACTTGAATTTTCTAAGGTTTCTACTAGGTGGGTCCCCATGTTGCTTTTAAGTTGAGCAAAAACGAATTCGAATCACGATTTCTCGTGACTGTTTGGAAATGTTTGAGACTGGCCCGCAAGATTTTGTGAATAGGTTTGTGACAATGGATGAAACCTGGGTCTACTACTATACTCCAGAGTCAAAACAACAATCCAAACAATGGTAAAAATTTAATAAACCGACCCCAAAAAAGCGAAGGCAATTTTGTCGGCTGGAAAGGTGATTGCGTCAGTTTTCTGGGACGCGAAGGGTGTCATCATGGTCGACTACCTCCCGAAAGGTGAAACCTTTAACTTAGTGTACTACTGTACCCTTTTACGCCGTTTACGTGAAGAAATTAAAGAGAAACGCCCAGGATTACTGAGAAAAAATGTTGTTCCATCAGGACAATGCTCGCGTTCACACGTCTGTTGAAACCATGGGTCAAATTGGCGATTTATGGTTTTGAATTGTGCACCACCCGGCTTATTCACCTGATTTGGCCCCCTCGGACTTTTACCTGTTTCCAAACCTAAAAAAACACCTCGGTGACCAGAAAAGAATGAATACTTATCGTATATTTTAAAATCACAAATTTTATGGATTATTTACCATGTATGGTGTAAATTATAGATGAATACTTTCTATTATTACTAGCTGACCGGCAGACTTCGTATCGCTTTGACAGTTTCCATGACAACAAAACAAACAAATCATTCGTCCGCCTAAGAACACCCGTGGGATGATGGACCCCTATAGCAGCGCCACCTACCGGGTCTAATTGTAAATCTAAACCATTTTCGAATCCACTTGAACACACACAGAAAATTTCATCCAAATCGGTCTAGCCGTTTAGAAGGAGTTCAATAACATACACACGCATAGAAGATTTATATACATATATAAAAACAGCCTATTTCGTTCCCGATTTTGTTTCGCATTTATCTTTTAGTGTGGTCAGTTTATTGAATGTAAATTGCGAGTTGGGCTGCGGGCTGCGGCTAAGGAAGCAGAGTCAAGGAGGGAGAAGCGGTTTGTCGACCTCCTACGGACTGCTCGCAAGGATAGGGCCCGGCGAGCCGCCCACGGGTATTGCAAACCTGTCATACGCCACTAATTTTAGTTTGCACACCACAAACTTGTTTCCTAATTCTCCCGTCATCATCTTTATATACGTAATTAAAGCTTGGGATCTGCTACACTGCAACCGATTTATTTTATTTGACAGAGGCAAAACGTCCAATTTAAAAGATATCGTGAAAATCTCAACACTTGATATTTGTTAAGAACTGGATTTTAAAAGCAACACTGGTTGTATAAAACTGCCAGCGGCAGCGCCATCAACTTATATAATGGACAATATTATAATATCTATTGTAACTGCGAAAGTGCGTTTGTTTGTCTATCTTTCACGCTAAAGCGGAGCAGCGGATGGATCATCATGACTTTTGCAATTAAAGGAAGCGAGAGCGCAATAAGCTTTTTATACCGGGCAAATACAATGTTCCGAGGCAACGGCCGGCATAACGAAATATCCTAGGAGTGTATGACTAATGTGTAAACAATGTGATTCATCTGTTTTAAGTGAGTAATTTTCTTTGAATATTTAGCGTCATCGTCAGTATCAGGAAAAATAATGAAGCTAATGTTATGTACCTATAAACTGCATGCTGAATACAAGTAAACAATGTAAATACTACATTAACCAGATCAGTAATTTACATTGTTTGAAGAGGAACCACCCCACGTATGTTTATTCATATGTAAAAGTTAGCTCGTTGTGGGAGGTTGGGTGGTAATGACCGAGCGTAACGTGCGGCGCTCGTACCGTGTCGAGACAAACAAACAGCCGGTGGCCGCGAACTGCGACATAGCCGCCTTCTGCGGGTCGAGCGTGCGATTAAACCAATCGTTACACAAATAACTTATTGTGCTGTTCTCCTCCGACAAAAGGCCACGAGGACCTGCGGCGACAATAACACCATTGCATTGTGTTTTCAATAAGAAATAATCGTTAACGATCATCCTCTTGGATAAAGTTTCCCTTGCATAAAAATAATGGATAACTTAAGATCATTTTGAAACAGATTAAAAAGTTATTGATGGAGAAGACCACCATTCTCCCTTTTCAAAAACAAAAGAAAACCGTAGACTGGTTAAAGAAAAAAAAATCAATCGCTAGCCAGCCACAACACCTAGTTAACTTTAGCGCGGCTAGTCTATGTTCCATATACTATATTGCCATAATTTAATGTTTAGGACAGTGCAGTGGTAGGTATATAATTGACATCAAATTGTGTAGTAGATATCGATTGAATGTCGTCACGCGCCGTCGTCAATGAACCAAGTGTCGCGATATCATCCTCAACAATGGCGGCTCACGTTTGGTTAGCGCGGATATAGCACCACTTTGAATTATAATGCGCATTGTTCATCGCGCTCGCGCCGGTTTGGGTGCAATGCACTAACCACCACGCAATCGTTACTTGTCATAGAAATCGTAGTTTCCACTTAAACAAAGTCGAAACCCAAGGTCGCAGTAAGCGAACCAACAAAAACTTTAATTAATATAAGTTACAAGGAGAAAAAGTTATGTTCGCTTTTCGTTTTTTGCTACATAGTAGGTAAAGGTTGTGGGCCAAGGAAGAATTAAATATTGTATTCAATAGAAGTGAAGAGAAATTCATTTCATATTTATGTATTATTTTTTCTAGTCTTCTCAGTTTTCGGAAAGACTGGTCAAAGACTACTTCTAAAGTTTCAGACATGAGCTTCGATTCTTACAACATTGTACTCGTTTTTTGTTGTTAGAAGAGTTTGTTCCAAGTACATCAAGCAAGCTACCACACCAAATATAACTAAGTCTGTCGTCATTTTATCACACATCACTTACCATCAGATAAAGTTTAAAAATATATTGCTCGATGATATAAGGTTTTTCTGATTTAAAAATATTTATTTCAATACATAAAACCCATACTTTTATCATCACACAGTTCATTACCGTTACAAGTAGATAAGCTACTTAGTCAACGTTGAGAGGTGATGTTAGGATGAACGGTACTTGGCGATCGCCTTTGTACCAGTTTCAACAACATGTGTGCACGATTTCACATCGGTTCAGATTTTCGCACGATGAAGGCCAATGACTGGATTGTGAACAAAAATAATTACACTTTTAATTTTTATTCACCACATGGGCTACGATCGTCGCCACATCAGTGTGAACAGACAGACAATACTGCAAATTATACTAAAGTGGGCCACTCTTTACTCGGAAGCCACGCTCTCTGACTGTTTATATTTTATTATATTTTTTTTATATGACGAAATGTGTATAACAAAAAAGATTGATTTAGAAAGTATTGCCTTATATAGTTTTTGTTACATTATTTGAATGCTGTTGTGAACAGTGAAGTAAAATATCCAAACGTGGCGGGAGACGGATGGAGTACTGTACAGATATTTGAACTGTTTTATTACTCCACATTTTACGTCAAACAATGGAGCGATTATTAGATTTTACACATGAAACACCGTCATTCGATTTATGTATATTTCTAAAACAACGCACGTAAAATTTCTGGAGTGCAATGGTATAAGTTATCATATAACGATTTATCCTACTATTTATAAGATAAAATTAATTAAATAATGTCTCATTTAACTTAAACACTGCTGGTTTTTAAGCTTACATGAGCTTAAAAACCAGACATCAATAGTAAGAAATAACAGAATATCAGCTTTGTTGCTTCCTAGCTACTAATAGCTTGCGAAAACGGATTTTATTAATTTTGAACAAGTCTAACAGTTAACATTCTAATCGAAAAATGTAACCATAGCGCAGATCAATCAAGTTAGCGCAGATACAATCAAGTTAGTATCTTTTTAAAAATATGGCTTATAGCTGTTTTTAGATAAGTTGGGTGATTTAATACATTATTACCACTAATAAAAAATATTTATGTTGTCTCAATCACACTACTACATTTGGCATAGTTATATTAATAACCAGTGTATATTCAGCTGCAAATATCGTCAACACCATTTTGTCAATATAGTCTTATATGCTTTATGTCTTCCCTTCCCTTCTCTGCCTTTTTTGTAACTACACGTATTTGCAAAAATAGAAGTTGCACCGTCGAAACTGAAATGTTAGATATAGATGCTTACCTCCTCTGGTACTTTCTCGGGTTCGCCGTTAGTCTTAGAGTCATCTTCTTTCGGTTTCTTTTCTTGTTTTGGTTTGTCTTTCCTGCTGAAGCTGATTGATCTAAGCGACCATTTCTTCTTGACCTGTTCAAGACATGCTTAATGTTAATATACATTAAATAGCTAAAACTCATGCATTTTCTTAGTTCGCGTAAAATTTTATATCACTCAATGGCGCTTCCTCACTGGAAATTTCTGCCATCATCTTAAACACCATCCCTAATGACTCTGCCAAAAGATGTTTAACTGTTACCTAGGCACCAGTCCTCTCCAAGCTTTGTAACAACAAATGCTACTCATACACAGCTACTTATATCTTTCTTTTGAGCAAACTTGTCTTTTGTGGCTGACAAATAGCTAAGCCCAAATTAAATCAACACAATGTTATGACGGCAGTATCATTAGTGGTGCTTCTTACACTAATTGCTATCTTACCTTCTCCTTTTTAGGTTTTTTCGAGTCCTCCGGTGCGGGGGTGGAGTCTCCGTTCTCCGTTTTCTGTTCCGCGCTATCGCCGTTGGTTACTGAGCTTACTTCCTTTTCTTCAATTTCTTCCTGTTTTCCTTCCTTCTCTGTTGTCGCATCTTTCTCATTTTCAGGTGTGCCACTATCAAGTTGTTTATCCTTGTCCTGTAATTTAGAATAAGATAAATATGTTTATCTTTTGTTAACAAAACCCAGATTTTTTAAAACCATGGGGGTTACTTAAAAATATTACTTTGTGATATATCTGGATTCATAAGATTTCAAGTCTACCTGGTGGTGAGATTCGGAGTAAAGCTTTTGTTTGACGAAGTACTAAATTGAGATGTTTCAATGTTTACAATGGCTATAAAACACAGTAGTTAAACTCTATCAATCAACCCGCATAGGGTGATGCAACGAGGAGTCAGTGACTAATGGTGTGGTTGCGGAGTGTTATCTCTCTGTTATACTCGTAGATAGTTATTGGTATTCCCTAATTTAATATTAATGGATGTCTAATTAATAAATAAATATTAAGATTTTGGGTTAGTAGCACTAACTGTCATTTTGCATAGGATACCTAATGCCCATTGCATTAGGTATATCCAGATATGGGTATCTAGACAAGTTACAGATGCTGGTTAAGCTGCTGCTATAACTTAATTAAGTTAACTTTGAAATTTTTAAAATCGTTGATATGCTGGTTAGCTATATTTAGCTTAAACAGACTTAAATGCGATCCGTTCCATAATAATATTTCATCGTTCATCACACCTCGGGCGGCACTCAACGAGTCTAAATAGGGTAGTGTAAGAATGCGAAAGTGATTCAAACCTGCAACTCAGATTGAATTTAGTTTCTTAACAGATAAGTCGTAAGGTCCTGTGGCGTACACAAGGAATTTTATCTAGACAGGAAGTCGTGGGATGCTTGTCTGAAAGCCGAGTGGTCATTACAAATTCCTGAGCTGAGCTTTACAATCGCTACTTAATTTCTAAGATATGGTTACAATCATACAATGGCAGACTAAGAAAAGTTTTTTGGGGTCAGTTAAGTCAAATACTTAGTGTCTTTTGTCAACCAAGAAAGTTTTGTTTCAAGAATGCCTCTTGTTAGTCATTCGTAAAATGACTCATTTTCTTAACTTGTTTTTGCTAGCACTTGATTAGCAGTATGTAGGTAGGTATATTGTTCACAATATGGAAGCGCGCTTAGCCCCTACATCTAACGTGATGATAAGAATGGTAAGTGATAGTGGAAGCGCACTTGACCCTGAGTGCGCGACCACTGAGGAACTGGCTATTGGAAACAAACTGACACTTTTGTTAACAACAATGTTATGGAAACAAACGCTAGCCAGGCAGCCATATAAAACACAACTATGTAGTCCTGCGGCCTGCAGGATATACCTACTCTAGCTGTGGCACCGGCCTGAGGTGTTATCCAGAAAAATAGATCGTTAGCAAGACCATATTTCACGCGTACACTTAACCTTTCGTTATTCATAAAACTTGACACAATAGAAATTCAATTGTTCTATGGCTCGATATGGAGTCACTGGGAGATAAAAGATTGAAGTCACTAATTAGTGTTTCTCTTTCATTACGCCTAACAATCTCAGGATACTTTGCAAACTAATTTAAGTGATAAGATGTGAGAATAAACAGTATGACCATTTACAATGACATTTATCTCAATATTATACTGAGTAAAAGATCTCTCTTATTAAAAGCATAATTATCACGATAAGACCGCCCTTTAGTTATGAAAATAAACACATTTTTAACGACTGCTATCTTACGACAACAACAACCAGGACCAACGCCCCCGCCCGCGCCCGGCGTGACATGTCATCTTTTTACAGATGACGAACAAATGTTTTGTCTTAAATACACATTGTGTCAGTGGTAGCGCAAGCATTTCGTTTAATTTTGCAATTAACTTTATGACTAAGTTTTTATTATAAATCATTAAATCATTATCAAGACCACAATGGCCCTGAATGGTCCATCCCAACAGCAAACTTATCTCGAAATTCAGGGACCGCAGTAGTGAACCCTTAATGTAGAGCGGTTAAAATACGGAAAAACAATTGCATTGTCAAAATCGTAGCTTCAGTTCACTATACAAACCAGCCAGTCCACTTGCAGTACACACCAACACAGTGAATACACTGTGTTGTATTACTTGCCGGACAACATTATTGTCCCATGCAGTAGAGGCTACGGCTGCGCGGCCCCCGCTAACGATAACAAAATGGTGGTTACTGTCTGCTCGTGAATGTGCACGTCGCCGTTGAGCTGGGGCTTGAGCGCGTCGGCGTCCGCAAGCTGCTCCACGCGGCCCTCGCCGCCGGCGCCGGCCGCCGCAACCTCGCCTGCGCCTTCCGCCTCTTTCCCGCTGATGTCCACCGAGCGCTTGCTCTGCTTAGCACCCATGCTCACTGCCTGCGAAACCAACGTCATTGTCACAAGCGTTATCTAGAAAATAACCCTAGAGATTATTACTTTAATTTAATATAAAAATCATATATATATATAAAATCGGAGCTTTGAATACCGTTAAAAATTCAGTAACGATACTTCTGTCAAACGAAGATACCAAAAAAAAAGGTACTAAGGAGTAAAATTACATCCGGGATTTCATAAAATTTGTTAACAAGTTTTGTTGGTTTTAACCACCCTTATTAGTCCTTTCTTGTCGGCAACTTTAGGTGAATTAGCCCCTTTGTTTCGGTCACTAGTGTAGGTATATATAAAGGACACAAAATAGTGAATAGAGAAGCAAGATCAAAGGCTACAGTTTATTTTAGAATGCATGTTCTTCCAGTCTAGCAGGCAATATGTAAAGGAGGTCAAAGTCAAGGGATTGGAAATGAGTTAACCTTTACAATAATTTCCCTATTTATCTTTTAGCATGCTATCTGTTTCTTATCTTTGTGGATATATAATTTATTTTCACTCCTTATAATAAAATATTTAATTTAATACACTTATTTTAATACGAGTCCATAATATATTCTAAAGCTATATTTACACAGAAACATGAATGTCCATTCAAATATGCTGATCAGTATGTTGGAAGAGATAAAAATAATCAATTCAGGTACGAGGAACTAATTTAGAATACAAAGCATGACAGTGGGTCACGGCACTGGGAATACGCTCGAAATAAATGTTAACTGGCGACCAAAATAGTACCTATCACACATCGAAAGTGCATCGTGTCGCATCGCTGCGCTGCTCTATGCATAAAAACGCACTAACACCGCGCTGATTGTAAATCAGAGAGTTACAAAAATACATACTTAAGTAAACTAAATTCAATCAAGCAATTATTTGCGCATCAATAACGAAAACAAATTGAATTGGTATAATTTATAGACAACATAGGTAGTCGCGTCACTATTGCTGTTAATTTAAAAGAGATAATACTTAATACAAGCAAAATTTTAAAAGCCTTCATTCAAGTCACAAAAAGATTTTAAGTTTTGAAACAAAGTTAAGTTTTGGATTAAATAGAAACATCACACCTATAACCTCGTAGTAGCATACAACAAAATTGTAAAAGAAGAGTAGGTAGATAGATAGGTACTTACACTTAAAACGTTTATATAACAGATTATTTTACAGTTATGTTTTCACATAAAGAAACACAACGACTACTGGAATATCGTAACTAAAGCGTGACCACGTTTCTGTCACGGATTTGAAAACGAAATGGAAGCGATGCATAGTTATCACTGGTCATTAGCAGCGGACCGAATTCCTAGCACATCGTCGCATTTATCGTCCATTATCCTATTCGGTACTCTCAACACAACACAAATATCAGTGAAATTAGTCACCAGTACAAATTGAGCCTTATCTATAGTAGGTCCGTCCTACAACAATTTCCTACATTTTCTAGTAGGTAACAACAAAATTGTCGTTTTTTGTACACCGATCTTTAGACTTTTATTTGCATTTATAGCACCAATGTGTTTATTTTTACAATGTAAGTATAAGGGTGAGCATAAGTAGTAAATTAATAGATTGATTTCTTGGTCCGAACATCTGTTATAATCTACTAACAATGAAATGACTGAACTTCGATTCTCAATTGAGATATAATTTCTCTCATAGGGGTCGACAGTTATTTGTAGTTACTGATCTGTCTGTTCTCTACATGACATGTAATAGAACTTTAATTGTAACGTACGAGGGAGATCGTTGCGCGCCATGTCCATCACTAAGTTGTTTCAAATTGGTTCACGCTCTAGGGTTAATGACCTGTTTTGAGCCCCCACTACGCCGACTTTTTTAGATCAGGCAGTCGACCCGAACATCAAGTCGTAAGAAATACAATAGAGGCCACAATAAGCAGGGCTGGTTGAATTTAAATAAAACCCGAAGTTAATCGGCGACCTTGAATCGTGTGCGTTCAAGGCCGACGCGGACGCTTCGATAAGTGGGTGTTAATGTGCACTGTAAAGGTAGACATAACTTTGTAAACGTCCCCAAAACTTTCAGGATTCAAGTTGTTGCCTGATAGGGAAACCAGTGATTAACAAATTAAGCTATTATCTTGTAAAGTCTTACTTGATTGTCGATAGTTAGATAGTATCAGACTCAGTGTGGTCACCGAAAGTCAGACGAACTAAAAATAGCATCCTCTTTATTTTCAACCCTTTCAACGCCAATGACGGCTATATCAGACAAATAAAGTAGTAGAAACCAATCTTTTATTTTTACATGCCTAAAAGAATTTATTAAAGTTTTTGTCGATATAAACATTTAATATCTAAAGCATAAAATAAAGTTACAATTGCAGAATATCCTAACGTCTTTTCGTTTTAATTTCTAACAAATTCAAACCCTTTTTTGGCCAAAATTTAAGTGATTTTTACCTTAGTATCCAGCGCCAAAGTCTGATATATGAGACCAACGTGTATCCTCGATTTCTAAGTGGTTTTAAATTAATTTGATATTTAGGAATAAGCCTTATTACCTGCTTATTTTAAGATAAAAATCTTTTATGTGAAATTATTAAGTTTTGCTCTATTCATGTATGTATTTTGCTTAACAATCCAAGTATTTCCCAACACTATCTTGTTGCAACTTGTAATCAATCAGTGTTAAACGCATTTATTTAGTGATGTGAATTGAAGGTATTTTCAAAATATATTTATAAAACTTACCCTACATATTAGTTGATATTATTATATCGCATTAGTCTTGTATCACTTGTAACTGCAAAAATGATTACTACCGAGGAGTTAATTCGAATATTAGATGGAGAAGACGAGTATGATTTGAAAGTGACGAATTAAATTTAAACGTTTGTATTTTACTAGAAAAAATCAACCAGCCCCAGGAAGCTCGAGTGGGAATCGAACTCACGACGACCCTTTAATAACCTTGGATTGAAATTTAGTTAGCAAACCAATATTTTTTTATAAAAGTCTTTATTTCAACCTCATATGTTTTATTATAGTGATGTGTCATAACACTACAGTTTCAGCATGGACTATACGTGTTTCACACATCATCATCATCACCACATTATTTTGCGGTATATCATGGCAGTTTAAAGTTAACTAAATATTTAGTTAAAATTGGATTTCAGAAAATTATCGATGTTATCACCGGAAGTAGTCACCTCACTAAAACTTTCCATATTTGAGTAAAAAGGTGATTGTAATTAAAACCAAAGTATATTTTCACTCGAATAATGTTTTATAATACATTTTTTATCGAATCTCTATAAGAAAGTGTCTCTTCACTACTATATTTTTACTAGACTCGGAAAATAGCGTGGCGTGGAAAGGGTTAATGTGAAAATATGTCCCTACTATCTATTTTGAAAGGAGTCGATCCACACAACAAGGCCGTAGCTTGTAAGAAAGATGTATTTTGTAACATGACGTAGATATTCGATGACCAAAGTCAGGTACAATGAGAGTCTATTTGCCTTTATCCGTCGCCAACACCAAAGAGACTGCTGCAAGCAGCAAGCAATTGGGTGGGGCTAATAAAGGCAGATTTGCCTACGCCCGCGAAGAAACCTGCATTTGATTGTAACAAAGGAAGAGTGCCAGTGGTCGTAGAGATTAATGGTTAGGTATGTTAGATATAGTATAGGTATAAATGGTGAATGGTAAGTTGGTTTTTGTATTCGTCAAAAAAGGAAAGTTATTTTGTGGAATAAGTCCGTCATGTCCGTCATTCACGTCCCTGTATAAAGAAAATGCGTAAAAAAAAGAGGCAAATACGTTCTTTCCACCTAACTCTATGAAGAATAAATGTAAACCAACCAAATTAGGGTCATCACAAATCTGGGCAAAAATGTTTGTGTTTTCGTATTATTACTTGATTACTGCATTTTACATAAAAGATTTTACATTAAATCAGTCGCTCAACATCGGTAAAAACGTTATAATACGAAGAACGTAAAAAAACGTTAAATATTTTAACTTGTTAACCCTATTAAACAAATGTCATTACTAAAATGGAATGGATCTAAACAATTCCGTTATTATAAACTAAATTCCAAATAAATATGACACTTATTATCCATATGGGTTCGATTATCTTAACTAGCTCTGAAATCTGCAGCGTAAACAGTGCATTTGCAATGCAAAACAAACATTCACGAACAAATTGAATTGACGTTAAAGAAAATTGGATTGTAACAGCAGTTGATTAATTTATGTAATAAATAAATTATTTAATCTTCAAGGTTAAAACGAAGCTATGAATGTACTATGGTGTTTGGTTTTTACATTTTCCATACAATATTTAATATAAATAAATCTTTTACGTAACATCTTTCCTGTTGACCAACTGGAAAAGGTTGTCAATACATGCACTACGCATACACTGGTTGCTTGGCAACGCTTTGTTGGTAAACATTCTTTATCGAATTTGGCTATAGTATAGTCTGTATCTAACACGGCAGTAGGGATCGACCGGTTTCAGCATTTAAACATCTCCTGCTCGGCTACGAACTTTCCGCACACCACGAATAATACACATACAAGAGAAAGTTTTAAAGTTTACAATTTCGAGTTCAAACGCAAACCACACTCATTGGTGAGTGTAGATTTTATCCACGTGGTCATATCACGGCCACCGTACTGGCATTAGGTAGGTACCTCACGAAGCATACTCGTCGCGTTCAATGTGAGAAACCCTTTTACCACTTAGGTACCTACCTAAAAAGCAGCAAAAACATTAAAGCACTAGGTAGGTACCTACTTGTTAGTTACTTACATACCTAGATTGTAGGAGCAGGAATTAAATTATTATTAATGCGATTACATTATACTCCTTCTTTTCGTGTCAATGACCTTATTTATATCTTCCCGACCCGGAAGCCGACCACGCGCGAACGGCAGCGTCTGTGGCTTGCATTAAGTCTTCTCTTGCGCAGGTGGTGGGGCACAAGGGGCAAGAGAGCACCACAGTCCCAGCCGAGCCCCGCCGCTTAGCCTCACTTAGGTAGCCATATTTGACTTACAGCTACCTACGCCCGTATGAAGACGGTTGAGTGTTCTATTATCCCACCAAGAAAGCTAAGAGAGCAAGCAGGTGAGCCATGTCGTGATCAGAGCACCACAGTCGCAGCCGAGCCCCGCCGCTTAGCCTCACTTAGGTAGGTAGTCATATTTGACTTACAGCTACCTACGCCCGTACGAAGGCGGTTGAGTGTTCTATTATCCCTAATAGCATTAAAGAATATGTTAGGCATTGATTCACGTTCATAATCTAACAAAGTTATGGGGATTGAACTAGGCTTTTCACCTTTAACCCGAGCATCTATCTCTGAACTGCATCATCATTATCACACAACTGTTTATGAATTCTCAAGAATCTACTATACCTTGATTATTGTTGAAAATGAACAAATCGGAAGGATACCGTTAACTTTTAATTGCACGCAGTGTTAAAACTGCAGAACGTTGTGTTGTAATTTTGTGTGTGAGAAAGATTAGGTATAGGTAATTATGGTTTTAGCTATTACCATACACTGATCGGCAACGTAGAGCGTTAAAATCGGTACCTATGTACCTTTTTCACTTTTTAAGCCCAGTTAAGCAGTCAGTCGAGTCTTAAAATTATATATTATACCTAGGTAGTTTTTTTAACTAATGAAACGGTTTTATGTATTTGATATTTAACAGGTATTATTGGTGACTGTGACAAATCACAGTACCAAGAGAGCTTGAGCACGAATATCTCCGTTAAAAGAAAGCTTAGAAGAATGTAAATAAATAAATAGGGTAAACCACTCGTTAGCTCCTCTCCAGGATTTGTTTATACATCAAACGTTATACCTATTTCATAAGACCTACCTATATCCTCTTGCAATTATAAATATGTCCTATTGTTAAATCTTTTTGACTTACTCGCACATTGACTTACACGCATTTTGACTTACACGCATATTGACTTACACTCATATTGACTTATACGCATATTGAAACAAGATATATGTAAGTTTTTAACACTATTGCGATGTTGATTTCTGTTGATTTCCCACCGTAAAAAGTAGTAGCCTGTGTCCAAATATATTTCTGTGCAAAATAATCATGAAAATTAGATGCGTAGTTTTGAAGAGAGATCAAACCCACTTTACTTCTTTTTTTTCTTATAAATAAAAAAATAAAAATAAAACAAAATTTAATGGCAAGTAGATAGTTTTAAAATTATCCAAAATAACCAAAAATATTTAATGTAGGTACTCACAAATGAGTTTATCACTAAAAATTCAACATCTATAGGAACTTCTTAACTTTTTACAGTCTTACCTTCAAATGAACTACCTAGCCACTTCAAACTTTCATTTCAAGTCATTTTGCGTAGTCGTTCCCGTGTGTCATTTCGCGTATGACAATATGTGTCAATTCGCGTAGTCGTTTCCGTGTGTCATTTCGCGTATGAGAATATGTGTCAATTTGCGTATGTCATTGTGTGTTTGGCTACCTAATGTGTCATTATGCGAGTAACCCGTTAATTTTACTCGATGTTTAAAATGGAAAGGTTACGAATAACTAACCATTTCATTAAAATCCCTTGAATTCAGTCATGGTTAACATTTAAACTACAGCTAGGTTCCTAGGTAAAAAGTTTTGATTCGCACTAAAAAGCGAACTACAGGGTGGTTTACCCTAGTTCGACGAAGTGGAGGGAAAAATACCTAATATGTGCGTTGCTCGAGCGCGGTATGTAGGTATATAGCTCAACTTCTGCTGTTTCCTTATTTTGTGGCATAGGGAACAACTTTCGTAATTAACCTGCCCATGAAACACATCAATCGATTCAATGAGATGCAAATAGGTAGCTAATACCCACAAATCGTGCATCGGGTTGTATGCGTATTGCGCACGTATACGTACATCCTACATACTGAGCAAGTAGAAAATCGATCGGTAGCGGCTGGTTGCGGATTTTAACCGCAAGTAATTTAGTATCCCGTCATATGAGCTGTCAATGGTAGGATAGGTACCTACCAGGAAAAACCATTCAAATAATAACTGATCTAATGAATTGTAGTTCCTTTTTTACAATGTCCTGTGATTGAACACTATTTAGGTTCCAATTAGTAAGTAGGTACCTACCTTTCGATCAAATTAATTGTTACGCATTACAATAGGTTTATTAATAAACGGGATTAAAACTGAATTATTTTTAATTTAGATAGGTAACTACCTTCTACCCTGTGAAAAGTAAAAGAAGTAGGTAATGATCAATGACTCGATAACGGGGATGCGACGCGGGTTATGCTACCTATCTATGGAGTTTGTACTTAATTATAGGTATAATGGTATTTTAATAACTAGTGATAGAAAAAACATTCTTTTTTCACAAACCCAAACAGTAGCACGGGTCGTAAACATTTTTAATAAAAATTGACGACGTTACCGTGTAATTTCTACAATAGTACTTAATTGGTACGGTTAATTATTATTTTACTTTAAGTAGGTAGGTAGACGACACTATGACCAGGCTAAGTAGTAATATGCAATTTTTATGCATCTGGATCGGATCAAGGCCCAAACAAATAATTTATTGTTTTTTACACATTTTACACAATCCATGCGTAATTTAAGATCTTTAAGTATAGCGTAGGTACCTACCCACAGATAATGTTTTTTTAAATCAAAATAAAACTTAATCCAATCGAAAAATAGGTACATAAAGGTGATCATGATCAACACCGGATCATCAAAATTTCCCAAACTTATCCCTCAACGATAATTAACTGCAATTTATTTGATTTTCATCATGAAACTATTAATGCAAAAGGTATAAATAAAATGTAAATATTATAGAAATTCGAACAATATATAAAAGTTGCTGTAATAAAACAAATAGATAATAATACCTACCTTACAATTAAATTAAGAGCGTTAATGCTGAACTGCTAACAATGACAAATAACGACAAAACAAATAAGACCATAATAAATGCGACACCCTCGTCTCCCCTCACGGTCTCACTTACTCATAGAATGATTCATCGTAATCACAAAGAAAGGAATTTCCACAAACCCTACTGTTAAAACTTAAGTTATTTTAAACACATCAGTGTAAAATAAAATAAAATAATTTCTACACTTTCTACAGATCAGAGATAAATAAAGTAACAAGAAAAATCGTAAAAAATCTGCAACCGCTATCCGTACGACTACGACCATGAAAGTATGAATAGTAGTAAGTAACAATTCAAATTTATCGGGAATCTATTATAAAGGCATTCAGTTTTTTCTACAGTTAAAATATTATGTTACTACTGTTATTAAATAATAAATATTAAGTACCTACCACCTAACTTATTTCTTTCACTTTGCAAGTTAGATTAAATAATTGGAATGTGAGAGAATAAACTCGTTTCGGACGAACTTTTACAATGCTAACTGAATGACCGGCATGTCATGTTTTGCAAAAAATAAACCACAATTGGGTTTGTGATGACAAAAACCAATATTTATTTTAAACTTACCTTACGGGTTTTCAATCCGAATATTAGAGACCAGAAATTTACACAACAAACGTGAAATTTTTCACTTCGTGCACTCACAGTTCGACACAATATGGCGGCGTGCACGATCAAATCCCCACCTCGAACAAATTCAAAATTGATACTTGTTTGTGATTGGTCAATGCAGTTAAGACGCTTCAATTCTGCCATAATAACAAAAAAAGTTATGCCAACAGGCGGACAAAAAAGGTTGTCTATAGTTTCATCTTTCCGCACAAGAGCTTTGGCTCTTTAGGGCGCATCTTCTATCAATTTTGACTATGGTCCATTTCCGGAAATACACAAATGAATGTGTATTGCCAGCACATTTTGTATACCATGCATTTGGACATCTTGGCGGGAAAGTGAAGAGTCATGTCTGCGGTTTTGTTTTATTTTCTAAAATTTGTTTTCGATTTAAGTTTTCGATTGAAAGACTAGTCATGATTAAATAAAAAAAAATATATTATATGACTTCTTGGTTGGGACTTCTTGGCGGGAAAGCTTGAAGAGTTAAATCTGCGGTTTTGTTTTGTTTTCTAAAATTTAAGTTAGTCGAATATTAATGTGAAATAATGATGGATTATTAACCGTTAAGTGTTCGTAAGTGTGTATGAGTGTTGGCAAATGAAACAAAACAATGCAACGTCACTTTTCAAATTCTCTCAAGAAGTCCGCCCGAGGACTTAGTAAAGCCCCACATCTTTACTGAGATACTCGAAGGGTTGGGGGGTATATCATTTCTCCCTTCTCATTTCTATTATCATTCATCATCATCAATCATCCATAATACACGAAAGACTGAAGGACTAGTATCCATGGTCATAAAAAATAAAAAAATATTAGTATAATGTCTATGGTATGTTCCGATATAAACTGCGAGCACTGTAAGGTGTGACGTCAATTCAGTATACTGCGAAGCCGTTCCTTTATTGTTAGCTATCATGGGGGTACCCAGTTTCTGGCCGAGGGGGGGCAAGTCAGATTTTTTAGGTCGGATCGTCTGCGGCTGTTTTGTCATACACACTACACAAACACACCTACATGAAACATTAGGTATATGGTGTGTAGGGCAAACAGCCGCAAATGATCCTGCTTTATAGGTAGGTAGTTAAATAAATAAAAGTAAATTTGAC
>OY720032.1:7122855-7202488 GCA_963082485.1 Eudonia mercurella
TGCGCGGTTCGGCGCCGTGCTTAGTTTAGTCTCAAATTTAATTATTTTAATGTTAAATCGTTCGGTTTGTCTTAAGGGCTTCGATCGGTCGAGCGATCGGGATCGACCTACTCGAGTGAGATTAGAGGTGATCGTGATCGGTGTGGAGTGTGCCGCGTGCCAATAAAATTTTTCGACGTCCTCAGGGAGAATCGGAATTAGGAAAAAGTTTGCTAAAATTAATGTCTTGAGTAAATTTAAGCTTTGTGATAATTTTTGTACTACCTATTAAATGAAAACTTAAGACATAGTAAAGAAATTAACCATCATGGAAGCAATATAATGCATAATGAGATTGATAGAAAATGGTTGTTTGTAATATAATGTGGCAGCAATATTCTTCAAGTGATTATATTATAATCATCCTATAAGGTTTTAGTCAAATATCAGATTATAGGCGTCAACTGTGTAGGTGTTATTGGGTAGGCATGCGGCTGCAAGGCGTCATTGACTTACATTTACTCAAAAGTTTGTATTTTAGTGTATGTATAATGCTCCATAGTTTCGTACATCATAATTTGTTGTAAATGTTAGCAGTGCTGAGAATGTGGCATATGAATTGAAAGATTTTGACTAATATGAAACCAGTGTTTTGCTCCATTTGTTTGTTACACAATTCCCAGTATATTTATGCTTATTACTTGTATTTGACATTAGAGAATTATTGGCATTTTTAATATTTAACCAGAATTTAGACCATTCCATATTTATGGATTCTCCAAATATGTTATTGGAGCTGTCTTGTCTATGACTATAGTTAATTACAGAATTTATATAAAAAAAGAAACTGGTTAGTGTAATTATGTATTGCTTAAAATGTAAGCATTTTCGTTAAACATCTTAATATTAATTAGGTCTCAGTTACTTAGATAATCTTACTCGACATACAAAAATCCGCATGTTAAACTATTACAGATGAGTCATTTAAATATTTGAATTATCAGGCATAAAAGAATGTTAAATCAAAGTGATGATTTAATCATCAGCCCTGAAAATCTAGAATTTTAGATGCAAGGATTTACGAATGATACAAAATTTAGATAATGTAATTCTAAACAGTGATTTAATTATTGTTCGCTTTAATGTGCTGTCTTTTTTTTGTTAAAAAATTAACCAGCAGTGCTTTTTGTTAATAGTTTCTTCTCTCATAAGTTTAAAATGTAATTGTTTTAAGTTGACTCAGCAACAGAGTGAATTACAATGTATTATTTACAGAGACAGTACCACAATACACATGGGGTCATACATTTTTTAAGACTGATCATTTATTCATTATTTAGTTACACTAGGTGGAGCCACCATATTGGTAGTCTAAAGTGTGTGTGCGTGTGTTCTGTTTACATAGTTATTTATGTGTATGTATGACTTTATATCTACTACTTATACTAGGAAAGTTTAAACATCCGAAAGTCTCACAGAGATTCCTCTACTAATTATGAAAGGTTAAGCATATAGTCAATCATACTGATGCTAGGTTACGTATTTTATGTATAACAATGTTTATGTAAAATTTTAGTACTTAGAATCTCTCTGGGTCTTTTGGATTAATGTGTTAATAATAGATATTATCAAAATGTGGTGTGATGCAAGCATTGTACTTTTTATTTTGCATTTGTCACTCACGTAAATAGAATAATATTATGAATGTTTCAAATTTAGGGCTTCAATCTCAATATCAGACCTCAGACTATTATTTTCTAACTTTTTTATGCATTGACAAAAAAATTTTTGTACCGAGAAATTCATGGGAATTATTTTGACATTAGTTATTTCATTATTTACTTGTTAAAACAGAAAATAGTAATTTAATAAGTTACAAGATTATGGTCTGAGCTATAATGAACATATATCCGCTTCAGTAATTTAATTTAAATCTGTTCACTAATTATTATTAACTCCCAGCTTAGCTAGAAAACATGTAGAAACTTTAATTTTTATAGAAAATCATGAACTTTTTATGATAAACGTACTGCTTTAAACGCTAAATTACTGAACTGATACTGATAAATGAATTACGTGCTTCGGTATATAAGATATCTAAGATTGGAAGCTCTCAATTTGTGATCCATGGAACTCATATTCACACTCTGTTTCTGAGTCCATAGTTTTAAGGAGTTGTCTGCCTACCGCCTTTTACATTATGTCAGTATAGGATAATTAACAATGTAACATAACGGACTTGGTTATACTATTAGTGTAGTCAAATAGTTATAAGAGATTTTAAGTCAAAGAAAGCAAGTTAAATTGTTTAAAATGTGTTATTATTTATGTCTTAAAGTATTAAAATGGTTATTTCTTATTAATTAGTTTGTAAAGGATGATCATCTGTATGCTTGATCAAGCATCTTTATAGAACAACCCAAGCCTAAAACCAATAAAATGTCATTGGTGTTAAGCACAATTTATTTTTATTTTTGTAAGTTACATGCTGATATATGTATCTATAAATGCAATCAATTGAGTGCACTAGCTTTTCAATTATAGTTGTGATAACTAGACTTTTTTTACAACATGACAATTGCTTCATATTAATTTTATTTTGAAAATATATTACGACTGGTTTATTTAACACAAGAAAATTGACACTTCCGTTTTGTACAGTACAACAATTTTGTTTTCTCTGTAATTTTGGACTAGTCATATTAACTTAATAAAAAAATTAGTATCTGTGAAAAGCATTAACCTCATTTATAAATTTGTAAAGCAAATAAAAAGTAATAACTATCTTTACCTATATAAATTGAATGTTCAGCATTTTTTTCATAAAACATTAATTCCATAACATGTAAATATAAAAGAAAAGTGACTTGTATTTAGTTAATTACAACTTCATAAAATATAATTACGTTTAAAGCAACATTTTGCACGAGTATAATGGATCCATGTTTTATTGGTTTTATGCATCATACCTGAATATTTCTATTTTCTACACTCTATCACAGTTATAACTTAATTTTTGCAATTGCTGATTTAGTAATTGCATTTCTAAACAACTAATTTATAAAAATACAATTTACATTGCATTTATATTAGAGCTTGATTCAATTAAGTAATTAATTTTATTGAGCTTTTAGGTTCATTTGAATTTAAATATAAGGGATTGGATGTTATGAATTGACAGTAGAGATTTGTGTACAAACTGTTCAATAAACAAATTATAACACCACCTCTCTAATGAGTTCAAGTTCCTATACAATAGTTATAATAATTTTAAAGTCGGTAAGATAATGATAAAGTGTAGAAAATACTGCTTAGATGTTTCCTTTTTGATATGAAATTGATAAAAATATTCCTCTGATTTTAATTGTACCACATTCGACCTATATTTACGAATATTTATAAATGATTCTTAACTTTGTGTTTTATTTTTCTCACGATGAAAGCATGCTACGAAATTGACGTGAGGCTAATCTTGGCTTGGCCACCATCACTTAACTCTAGATCTGTGTTACAAATAATTAGTTGCAAAAAATAAGAATTTATCTGTACTGTTAAAAAGTTATAAGGGTGGTCACGTCAAGATAGCGCTCATTCTCGATTGGGTTTTTAGTGGGTATGCCCCATTAAAAAAAATCTACTACTTCCCTTCTATTGCCACCAAGGTGACCCGGGAGCGCACTAGGCAGCAACCACCGGAGTTTTCCCTGCCGTCTGCTTGTGAAGGCTAGAAGGTATTCCACCTTAAGGAAGTTAAGCACAGACTAAATTAATGGCTGCTTCCTTCTCCCGCCACGTGAAGTGACGTATCGGAACTAGGATACCATTCCGCGGCCTCTAGTAAATGAGAGCGGATTCACTGAAGGAGGTCATGGCCTCCTACTACGACCTCTCGTCCAGTATGGCCTTACCACACCAGACTCCAGGCAATGAGAGGTCCCCACTGATAGTTGCAGTCATTGTGCGATGTTGCGCAGCTCACGCCCCACACACCACAAGGGTGTGGTTGGCTGTGTTCTCTACGTATTACCACTCGTGGCACTCCGAGGTCTGCTCCCTCCTCACCATCTTTTAACAAATATGATCCAAAACCGCCCGTATCCGGTCTGGACAACATCTGTGTAAAGTAAAATAGGGAGCCTCGTGCTTCCACTTAAGATGGTCCTTGAGAACTGGTTAGAATGCTTCCAGCTATGTGGGCTAGCTTCTTAGTCTGGATTGGCAATGAAGTCCTCCCACTTCTCAATGAGGATTCGATAACGTGTGCCGACTGCTGCCGGGCCCTCGTCATTTCCGTGGCAGAGACGCTCGATGTCCGTCGGTACTCCCGTCTCAAGTTCCCAAGCGGGAGTGCCAGCGAGGGCACAGGCGCAGGACCAAGAGACGGTTTTGTACCTTCGCGCAACCCAACGCTTCGACCGCTACGTAATTCTGTGCAATAGGATCTTGCCAGAGCGGTGAGGGCCCCGGTTCTGTTAGGGGCTTCTTTCAGGGCCATGCTGCCTACGAAGCGGACTCCAAAATATAGCTGGCGACGTGTGGTGATAACATTTGGGAGGAGTCTGCATGCCCAGCGGCGGCAGCCACCAATCGGGTAGCAAGTCGGCGGAAATGCTTCATAAAGTTTCACCTGCAATCCCGAATGAGGCCCAGATATTTCATCTGGGACCCAACCTTCTCTAGGTTGTCGTCTACCTTAACGTGAGCGCTTAATAAGGGGACCACGCTGAGACTTGAGGAATAGTAGGGCCTCATTTTCCCCACTGTCACATTGGGACTTCGCGCATGTGTGACACAAGATGAGGCGACTGTAGGACTAAGAATACAGAGATTACATGGTGTACGTACCATGACGTCGAAGTTCGTTAGTTAGAAGTGAAGTCGCGTACCCCAGAAGGTGTAGAAACTGCATAGTGACAAGAACTTGGTAACAATTTGTGAGAAGTCAAGAATTGCGCGTGGCAAGTCACAGGTGGTGGTCGCAATTGTTTAGGTTTAAAGAAACATTATTCTCATACGAAAACAGATTTTTTTACAAGATGTGTGTCTTAGGAACCACACCATCATTCTGTACAAACAATCAATACTCGTACCAAAAAATTTGGCAAGTCGTTCCTCTGTAAGACCATTCGGCTTTGGAATTCTTTTCCGGCGCATGTGTTTTCCAGCTCCTATAGTCCTGGGTCTTTTAAGCGGGGGGTGAAACGGCATTTATGCAGGCCGTCATGAATGGGTGCGCTTGTTACCGTGCTTGTTTCACGGTGAGGAGCGCTCTCATTATTTTGGACTGCATCGGCTGCTTACTATCAGGCAGGATGTGGTCACTATGACGAGTCACTATAAAAATAAAAAAAAACATTTATGTGAGATTAATTATTATTAAAAGCAATTAAATTGCCTTGTGTTGTGATGAAACATGCATTTAAACTAACTAGGTATACATAATTAAAACAAATGTCGTAAATAAAAATTAAGAGGGTAGAAAGATTTTGAAGGAAGTAATTTGTTGGTCGCGCCACCGAAAAGTTGTCGTGGAGAAGGGGGAGTTCTTAATTTTAAAGAAAATGCAAACTCATCTGTACTTTTCCATTTACCAATACGGGTTTATTTCCTCCTGGTAATTGTCCAATTGGGTAGTTGATTGGTTAGTGATAGTTAGATACAGAGGCGGATTAAACGTTGAGAGCGTCGTAGGCAAGCATCTCATCGGCGTCCCTATATTAAAAGTAACTCGTACTATAGTTTGACCGAAACCGATGTACCGCTCCGTAAGAAAACGCGGTGAGATGGAGGCCTAGGAAAAAAGAGCATGAGTTTACATGAGATCGATATTGTCGGACAGATCTTACGATTTCGGTTTACAATATTTTAAAGCTTTAAGGTACGACTGGCATATAAACCCGAAAATTATGAAATTCCCTATATAATAATATCTGGCTTTACACGCCCGCGCCAGTCGTAAGAATTAAACTATTGAACAGGATAAAAAATGAATTAAATCAGTGTATAAATGATTATTTCATCAATTAACTAACTTTAATATATTATAGTTACTTAATTCGACCTCGATAGTATAGATAGTGGCCTAGGTGTCTGCCGTAAGCGCGGAAGGTCCCGGATTTCTTTCTCGGTCGGGTAAATTTGGGAAACGAACGTCGTCGTGAATTGTCTGGCGCTTCTATTAATTTTAAGAATTTATTAATACCTACTTGGTAAATAAAAAAAAACAAGTTACGAATTATTTATCTAATACTGATACAGGGTTAAATTTTTAACACGATCTGATTTTTTATGTATACTTAAAGTGAACTTAAAGGCACTCTGGTAACTTATAGTTAGATATAATTGGAAATAATTGAATTATTTGCAGAAATTATTTAAAGTAAAAAATGAAATTATAATAGTATGTATTGTAAAAATAAGCAGCTTTTTCCCTAGCCTTTAAAGTTGCTAATTTTGATTTACTTGTTGTTACAGCTTAAATTACAAAATAAAAAAAAAAAAAATTCGGCGCCTACATTTTTGTCTTGCGAAATTGTCAATAATATCGTCATAGTTTAAAGTATGCAATAAGTTTTATTCATGTTAAGTATTGCCACATGAGTAACATATATCATACTTATTGCTAACGAATTTAATCTGATATCTGTCATAGTTGAGTGAAGATAATTTTTCACTCTGGAAAAGCTCCGCTCACCACTGCAATTGCTGACTGCCGTCGATAGGTACACACATTCTTAAAGCTATGTCAACGTTTGGATAAATTGTTTCAAGTTCTTCATAAAATTGCGTTGGTTGTTCGGGGCAGTTTTCCGTCTTGAGCTAAAAGCGACCACTAAATAGTTTACATACCACTTGTGACTAAAGAGCTTTTAAGTGACTGTTTACACGCAAGAATTAAGTTAAAATTTAGTTGAACTATTTCGTCACTTAATACGTGTAAACGCCCATACTCACTCGCGGTCGACGCGACGAACATTGCAGTCGTATCTTTCCAACTTCAATCAGAGATCATGTACCATCGACAAGGTTATTGTTTGTAGGCGTACCGTACCTAAGTTTTAGTCAGTCTCATCCGTTAAATTTAAGTTTTGTTATAAATTGAAGCAAATTGAGGTTGTAAGCAAAAATAATAGTTTTTATTGTCTAAGTAGGTGGCTTACCTACTGGCGCAATTAATTTTATGCTATATTGTATATTTTTTCTTTATTTTACAAATTCACCCTCGCGCTCCTAGGCACATGGCCACATGCCTAGTTTGCCTTAAGGATAATCCGCGTCTGGTTAGTTATTAGAGAAACTTTTTAACAACTGTTGAAACGATTTTGTGTATCTATTTATTATTAGTAGGTTTACCTACTATTTATTAGTAGGTATACCTACTAATAGAAATTGTATGAGAAATCGGGAATGGCAAACAAGTTGAGTTCCGTATATTGAGTGTTTATTCATAAAACTGTACAGCTTCATGTGTTTATTAAATACTTACCTACTTAATTGAAGTTACAAAATTTTAAACTAAGTTCCAATAAAAATAGGTTATTGTTTTTCCGTGATGTCATTTATACGTTCAAATGTTCTAGAATTAATAATATTGTTGTTGTCACTTTCCCTATTGAGGAGCTTGATAGCGCAGTGAGTAACGCTAAGGTTACGCAACTTTCGCAAAGGCCGGTTATCGGATGGGTGACCAAAAATGTATCAACTAGAGCTCCTCCGAGCTTCTGAAGGCACGTAAAACCGTTAGTTCCGGCTGCATTAGCAGTCGTTAACAACCACCAATCCGCACGGGTTTATGACCTGTTCTCCCTATCCATCCATAGTGCCCCAGCATTAACCGATCCGATCCGAACCCTTCGGAATCTAGTAGGGCACGGGGACGCGCACTAGTGCGCGATGCCGTTCCCTCTAGAAAACCTCCGAAGGTGATTTGTTTCACACGGCTTGAGGGACCCTTTACGTTCCTCGCCGCCCCCAAAAAAGCCCGGTGAAGCTCAAAAAAAAAACCCAGCATTGGGGACATAAAATGAGCTGGTGATGATCTGCCCCCCAACCGCCTAACACTCTCGCTTTCGATCGCTTTGAAGGCGAGGCCCTCGCCTCGCTTTCTATTAAAATAGCGAAATATAATATCGAATAATATCGAAAGCTATAGCCTATACCTTTTGATATTGCTTTCATATTGCTTTCGAAATGACAAGATGACGCCTCCTCCTCGCCTCGCCTTCAAAGCGATCGAAAGCGAGAGAGTTAGGCGGTCGACCCCCTGTTCATTAAAGACGAGCACCATAAGAGATGGTTAGAGCTTTTTTATTTATTTATTTATTTATTTATTTATTTTTGAACAATGTTTTAACAGCATTAATAGTACAGAAAATACAGAAATTAAATTTTACTTAAACATAAGCCAATTAATGAAACACACTATGCTACTTAATAATATTAACCATATTAACGCAGGTAGTTATTTTTTTCTCTAATAAAATAACAAATTAAAACAAAATTAGCCGCATGATAACGTGCCGTGTACGTGTATGTGTGTTTGTGTGTACGTGCTAGTCGTGGTTGGTTTATATGGATGCTCGAAATAAGAAAATAAAATAAAATAAAATGAAAGATGACCACTGAACTTGTTATGTTATGTGTTTAATTTAAGACAAATTTATTTTAAGTAATGTAATTTAATCAATTTAGTTTAACTCAGTTTAATTTAATTCAATTTAATTCATTCAATTTACTCTAATTTAATCGTTTTATGAACTGCAGATTTAAAGATAGCCTTGGGAGTGGCAAATATGTCAATATCGCAAAAGAACTTGTTATATGTTTTAGGTAATCTAACAGTCATATCATTCACCTCGTAATTTGTGCGCACCAAAGGCACGTGAAAGAGTTGCGTATGACGAGTCCTTTTAGAGGGAGCGTTTAGGTTGAGTATTCTATTTGATAACTCGACACAGTCCAGCTTTCCAGAACAAATATCATGCAAAAAAGCCATATCCTGCATGCGACGTCGTTTACTCAGCATTATAAGACCATGCCTACGGCATGATTCGGTGTAATCGTCAATTTGGATTTTACTTCTAAAATTTAAATATTTTGCAAATTTCATCTGTAAGCGTTCAATGGAATGTTCATGTTATATGTCTGCATGACTGCTCGCTGCATTACGATTTACAGTTTTGCATTTACGGTTTTGAACATGCTTCCTGTTAATGGTCTGGAATTGAAATAAAGTTGTTCAGTGTGGTGTTCAGGGTAAAGTTGTTCATTAGTGATGTTGCCGTTCTTCCCTTAACACTCTTTTCGAACAATCTTATAAATACATATTATTGCAATTTATTGCGTTGGTCAGGATGACATAACTTCCAAACGCTTTCTACTTGGCGCAGTAGACTTCGATATTTGGGTTCACCAAAATCATGCGAATAATCGTATATGAGTCAGCTAACAATCTTATAGATAGTAAAACACCCTCTTGTACGACGCAGACGGTCTATTCACGGTAATAATATCTAACAGTAGTATAACTTCATACAAACGGACGAAGCGCGAGCTATACCTACGCGCTCGGGTCTCGGCATGCAACAGTCGCGAATGTGCCGCAGTGACTAGCCGCGGGGCGTGTTGTTTTTTAAATAGTAAGCGATTGTTTTGATTAAAATAAGTTATGGCGAGGATCAATAGTAGAATATATTGTGCTGTTTTTGGTTGTATGAATTCGTCAATAACGCCCCCAGATATAACATTTTTAGATTACCTTGAAACTCCGAAAGGTACTTACGTAAGACTATAAATAAAGTGATACACGAGTAAACTAGGTAGGCGGTTCGTTTATGATACATACGGTAGGTACGCTCGTGTTAAAACCTCGGGGTTGTAAGTTTTTGGAAACATTATTGAATTAAACGATTGATTAATTTTCATTTTTTAAACTAATCAAAAAACATTTTTTTTTATAGAACACTTCCTATTTCATTCACAACGTATTTTATTTGTTTAAATAAAAAATATACCCCCTTATTCATTTATTTAGTTAATCAACATTGTTTTGTCTCTTTTTCTCAAATTCAAATTGACGTGTGTGACGTTGACAAAACAATATTTAACGAAATAATGCTTAAATAGTTTTTAGGAATAAGGGGGATCATATTTACAATCACAAAATACATTCACAAAACTAGATAGAAAGAAACTCAAAGTAGGCAGATGTAATTAAAATACTGTTGTAGGTGGGCAGCCCAGCCAAAGAAAATATACGCCCAGCCCTAGCGCGTGTTTACGTACCGCGGCGCGGCTGTAGGCATTTATTTCAAAGATAGGGCCGAGTTACGATACTGTAGATATTATTACCGTGGTCTATTTGTTTAAAACTATGTAGGTACCTATTATCCTAACTTAGTAGGTACCTACTCTCAACGGCATGAGATATTGATTATGGGATGATAATGTCATAAAATCTGTAGGTGTACCTACTGTTTTTGTTATTGTGAGGGACAAAAAAAAATAAAAAAATATACGCTGACACCTAGGTATATATTATTACGATTATCCGAAAAACCAATTACTCAACATCATAAACAAATACAACGTCCGTCCGACGATGTTGTGTCCGACGGGCCGGGCGGCCGGCCGGCCACAGGCAGGCACAGCGTTTAACTGGCCATAGACTATATAATATTGTAACTGGCTGTTAGTGCCCAAGCCCAAGGTTAAGCGTTTACTCACGTCTTTCGTTTCATTCGTCACATTTAAGTTAGTTGTATGAAGCCGCTAGAGTGAACGTTCGTGTTAGCGAAAACACGGATTTTTTAAATAAAAAAACAGTGCAGTGCGAGTTTTAAAACTATGTTAAATTTTTAAAACATACAAAATAATAAATCACGCAAGTAAGTACCTACTTAGCAATTTACTTAATAATAAATAAGTGTCTTACGATTCTGTACCTATTATGAAATGCAAATTAATTTAATCAACTAAGGATGGATCGTGTTTAGTTTTCCATGTACCATGCTGATGATGCCTTAACCCGGGGTTTTTTTAATGTCGCGTTGGTATATATACATTTTGGTACGTTTTAATCAAGTCTCAAAACGAAATAGAGCAAAAAATTGGTGCTTAAGTGGTCAGATTTGCTATTTATTAACAACTGGTTCCCCCACTAGATTTTATTTACATTACATTTTCATAGTTACCCGTAGTCTTTGACACTTTATTTGATTGCAAAGTTAAATTAATAAAAATAATATTGTCTATTACTCTAACATCATATCACGCTTAATTTTATACTTTTTATTTTATTGTTAAAATATAGGAAATGGGTTCAATGTTCAATGATATAAAACAAACCACGAAGGAACTAATCGAAAGCTTTTTTAAATATGACAAACTCTTTATGATTTTAAAGGGAACTTTTAATAAAACTGTCTAGGCTTAAATTCCACAAAACATAAAACAATAATGAAAAAACTGTTTTACGGTGCCGAGCGTCACAAAATAGCGTCCTGCCGTGCCGGACTCGAGACTTTCCATCCATGTGAACAGTCTTAGGATTCAAATGTAGGGTACCCAGCGGCACATGTGTTCGACAGGAACCATAGATGGATTTGGTCAGCAACTGATGGTCAGCGACTTAATAGTCATAAGCAACAATTAAATACAGACCTGGTGGGTTACTCTTGAAACACAATTGCAATAATCAATTTCCAATCCCAAATCTAAAAAAATCAAATGGCACTCTTAAAAGCGATAATAGCGCTACATTGGAATTAAATTGCGTGGAAATTGAGTGAACAAATTATTAACGAGATGGGGCGTTCCGAAATTGCGAAACTTATCCCAATATCGATACATATTAATCGCATTGGAATTGTATTGAGATTGAGTTTGCATCAAGAGTAGCCTACCTGCTTTTTCTAGCTGTCATCCCGTGTAAAATTTAAATGACAACCATTGTTATTTTTTTGGCGATGAAAAATGTGTCGAACACTGAATCCACTACCCCACCTTATTTGTACACGCCACAGTAGTGTAGTGTATTAGGTACCTACATAAATAGACAACTTTACATCCTTTCACTAACGCCTTTTTAATTTTAACTTTATAGGCGCGAAGAAGCCAAGTGGCAACAGACAACACGCTCGTCTCCACGATATCCAGGGCCGTCTTTAACCTATTGGAGGCCCTGGGCACTTACGGATAATGGGGTCCATAAACTACGCTAGATTTTAGTAAAACAGGCAAAAGGAGTAGATAAGCAAAACTCTTTGATTTATTCAACTGGTATTTTTAATTATTTGCAGCCAGACAGAGTTGCCAGTGTTAGAAAGACCCCTGGTTTATTTGAATTAAAAAGCAATAAAAGTTAATAAGACCAGTTAGTAATTCTTGTTTCGCAAAACAAATATAGTTATCGGCTTAGAATAATAACGCCTAGAACGATAGTGTCAAACAAAGTTCGTCAAAATATTGAGGCACAAAATACTCCGTCGTGTGCGTCAGTAAAAAGTAAAAATTGTAAGGCACATACATACATAAATAGTCACGCCTCAATCCCTCAGGAGGGGTAGGCAGAGACAATGGACTGCCACTTCTCTCTTAAACTATTTGGAAGCATAATTTTATCTCATTATGCATTGAATATTATTACGAGCCTTTAGCTAACTAAAAGATAAGATAAGATGGCGGTGAAGCTACGACTACCAAAATTTTCATATCATTAGCTACTTATTTAAAGATACTTACAACACGAAAACATGTACATGTAATGTTATGTAAATGTAACAATGTTTGGTGATAAATAAGAATGCCAATATTTATTCATTTACTTTTTTGCACAAAAATCTGTCTTATCAGAAAAAAATACTGTTATAACATTTTTTCAGCATGTCAGTTTAAAATCCTTGTAGCTGTAACTATTTTCTAAATAACTGGCGCTTTGATAACAGCAATCGTGATAAATTGTCTTTCTTGGACTCTAGACTTGGATAAAAACAACTCTAAATAAAAAAAACTCGGAACACAAAATGGGGTAAAAGTTTTCCTACATCTAGCAAAACATACATGGAATGACATATTACAAATTTACGAACATTAATATCGTGTTTTACGAAAAAATAGACATTGATTAGCTGTTCTTACAGGTGAAATGTAATCTTAGCATCCTTTTTGCTAGATTCTGACTTGTGAAAGCATCCTTTGATGGCACAAATCGTCATTATAAACAAAAATTGCGGAGCTGCTTACGACACAACGTGACCTTGGATACTAGCGAGCCGTTCGGCCAACCAAGCCACATATGGCTTGGTTAAACTTGCCTCAATCGCCGTGCGCGTACTCGGCTTCTAGGCGTTATTATTCTAAGGTTGTCCCATACAAACTTTGCCCCCGTTTTCACTCCCTTAGGGGTAGAATTTCGGAAAATCCTTTCTTATCGGATGCCTACGTCATACAAAGAACACACCCTCCAAGTTTCAGGTCTCTACGTTCAGCGGTTTAGGCTGTGCGTTGATTCATCAGTCATTCAGGACAAAGCATTTTATATGTACCTACCTATAGATTACTAGCTTTTGTTCGCAGCTTTGCTCACGTGGGCTATACGACTTGTGTTTATTCATAATAAAAGCCAAACTTATTAAAGGTAAATATCATAAGGGTATAAGTAAAAAGTGTCTTACACAAAACAACGTAATAAAGATCACTCTATAGATAATTTTGGTCAGTTTTGAAACCTCCTGTACAAATTGTCATCTCCTACTTAAGGGATCATTTTCCAAAAATCCTGAACCACTTTACAACTTCTTACCAGCTAAATACCGAAATTTAAAGAATGACAGATTTCCATACTACTTTCCAAGCTTATTTCACCTCGCTAGGGGAGATTTTTCGAAAAATGCTAAAACACGTCATTCTTTATTTTTATTGAAAAATCTATAGATCGATTAAATTATTCATTTTGTAAGTTATTACTTTAAAAATAACGATTTCCCCAAAAAAAAGCTTCGTTCCTTCCGTCATTCTTTATTTCTTATCAAGAAGCCAAAAACCAATTTTCATGTATTTTACTTCAAAACTGACGGACTTTCATACAAACCTTCAACCCCTATTTGAATACCTAATAATATTTACCTCAGGGTGTGATTTTCGTTTCGTGGTTTTCGTAGTTCTCCCAACTACAGATTCCATCTATTTGACCCGTGTCGCCGCCGCGCCGCCCGCCGTCGAGTTGCCGGTAGATATTTGTGTCGCCGCCCGCCGTCCTCGCGTCAACGTCCAAACCTCACTTCGAAATCTTGATAGATTTTAATGAAAATAATACTAAGTAATAATTCATCCATCCATAATTATATTGGAGCAACATTCAGGAAATGTTTTTAACCCGGATTACCAACATGGGATTAAAACTAGAATGAAACCCAGGAGGCGAGTTTTGAATTTCACCGGGGCGGCGCGACGCGGCGCACGGCGGTGGTCTCGAATTTAAAAGTGACATGAGAAACCTTAAAGAACACTTTTTGCAATTTGATTAATAGGTATGATCAACATTATTTTTGACACTGAAAATTCTGTAACGGTATGTCGTTAGAGAATTTTCAGTGTCAAAAATAAGTTATGATATGAGTGACTTTGAATATGAGAAAAAGGAGTACCTACCTACTCATAAATACGATAGCGTTAAGACTCAGTCACCGTTTACAAAGAATAACCCTCCTGTTTAAGCTTTAAAAATGTTTAAGGATTATCCATTCAAATCTGCCTAAAACACATTCAACGAATTAATAACACAACATAAATGTTTTCATTTATTTATTTTTAATCAGTAGTATAGTCATAATACTTAATAATTCAAAATTTCTTTCTTTCAGATATGAAGTACGTCGTGTATTTTGTAACCACGCTATGTTTCGGGTCTTCGTTGCAATTACCTCAAGACAATAACCATGAAAAAAGGTAGCCACTAGTACTTAATTACGTATATGGTTTACTTACTGTGACCATTAGGGTCAAAGGTAGGTAGCTAGTTAAAATAGACACTTAAATTTTCTCGAGGAAGCCGGCAGAGGTATCTGCCGTCTTCCACGAAAGCTGTGTTGTTGAGCGCGCTCTACTTCAGTGAACAATGGACACATGCCTTTTGTAACAGAGTACACAAAGAAGTATTTTCATTCTTTTTTTTCAGTACCACAGAAGAAACCGCTACGATGACGACGGCGACGGTACCTGATTTTACAGACGCGACACACAAAGGCATAAATAGTTTCGGATTAAAAATGATCAAAACAATGATGAAACAAAACGAAAATCAGAACGTCGTGATATCGCCAACTGGAATTGCTGGTAAAGTGTTACTTTTAATATAGCTAGCTATGATGAGTAGGTTGTATATCTATATACTTACAGACAGATCTATACAAATATTATAAAGATGCTATACTTACAAAATTAGACAAGGCAAGCAAAGGCGTTATCAAAATGAAAAACAGCGGTTGAATTGAAAATTTGTATAGGGTTAATTAATTATGCTTTGTTTCCTATGAAAAGCACAAATAATAATAAGTAAATATAAATAAAAGAAATACGTGTTTCAGCATTTCTTGAGGGTGTAATATTCGATTGACGTGAAACTTTTTTTTATGTAGGTATGGGGATTTGTAGTAAAAAGGCTCATTTCGCAGTGAATTCGTACAAACTCAACATAATAAACTAGGCGTAGACCGGATAAAACGTTACCAAAACAATCTAAAAAGTTATTTACGTGAGTTCTGTGTGAGTAACGACAAGTTTACAGGCGGGTTTTTTCGGCATTGCATGATTTATTTGACCCAATCCTTTTGAAGATGGTCAATTAGTGTAACATAGCTCAGCACTCAACCACAAAATAACAAGACTTCTCAACTAAGACATAATAGCTGTTATGTCAAAAAAGCGAGTAGGTACCACCTAACGATCTTTTATCTACGAGTATAGCTTTGTGGTAACGACGATGCGATGAGCAAAATGTTTTTTGCTTTGAGTATGTACTTATGTATGTATGTATAGAACAAAGACCAAATAGCATGGAAGTTTTTACTTTGATATTATCCTTAAGTTTTTTCGAACATTAAAACAATAACTAAAGCAGTGCTAGCTAGTTCTTATTCTAACAACAACGAGCAGCGGCAGCGCGCTCTATCATGTAAAAAGAAATAGCCAACGACCATCTAATAATCGATTCATGGAGGAGGACCCTGATGACCCTGATGAATAGGGAATCCTGTTCTCCACGACTCCGTCAACCCGAGCCGAAGTCCTAGCCATTAATTGCGCCCTTTCCGCTTTCGATTCCGATTCCAACGTCTTGGAAAATCCAGTAGTAAACTGACGCTGAAAACGTGAAGCGTGCGGCGTGAAGATGCCATCTTCTCTAGCAACCCTCGATCAATACGGGTTGAGGAAACTAAGGCACACTAGCGCCGCTAATGGATTTAATTTGATAACTGCTAAACTGGTTTTTTTTTTCAAACTTTGCGGACCGACACTAGGCAAACATCTATTATTTAACAATTGTGCACTACTTTTAGGTTTGTTTTTGTATTCATTCGCTAACACCAAAAATGGCCATTGTTTGTGAATAAATGCGATAGCCCGTTTTGTGAATAAAGCACGCAATAAAAAGTAGTGCACAATTATTAAATAAATACTATGGATGCTTTCCTGTTATCGGACGAAACGCAATGTTTAAAAAAAGATCCGGTACGTTAGTAATTGTCAAATTATCAATTGGTGGCGCTAGTGTGCTTTACCCTTCGCCTTAAGTTTTCGCCACCCTAAAAAAAGTTACGCTGTAAAAATAACCAGCAATTACTTTAAAGAAAAGAATGGGAGGTTTAATCTAATGTGCACTGATGATCTTGCATACGAAAATAATCGTGAAGCAAGTAACACAGTAAGTTCTGGCATATTTACAGCGTAACCGGGGGCAAACATTTTAAGGTTCTCCGATCCGTAGCAACAGAACAATTTCCGAAAATTTTTAAGGATCAAAATTTTCGCGAGCGTGTCCCCTTACTTACCTTACTAGATTCTCAGAGGCGTTCGAGTCGGATACAGGACGCTATAGGACCTCGGCTGGCGTTGACCGTGTTCTAAGAATGCAAGATGATCGTCAGCGGTCGTACTTGGAGGTTTAAATAGCGTCAGACGTCCAAACTGCAGCTGCCCGGTGTGGAGAATTTCCACGCCGGCGCCGGAGTGAAGTTCGTGTGCTGGACAAGGCAGATGATGAGTGCCATTTGGTGCTGCTGAGGAACCAGGAAGCGGTACTTTTCTAGATAGATAAATAACACTTTTATTGCAGCAGCACTATACAAATTGTAGGTTACAATTTGGCGATCTGATCGCTTAGAAGCGATTTCATCCAGACAACCAGATTCTGGCTTTTTGTGTCGGACCATTCCTTTATATTTGGTAAATTATTGTTAGAAGACATTCGTTTGTAGGTATAATATGGAGTTAATTCAAACAGTCAATGTGAACCGGAAATTAGCAATGTTTAAAAAAATATGTATTCAAAACATCTTTTTAGCCGATAACTGTAACAGAACCAGGTTTGTATTAAAGTATAGTATAAACTATGAAGTGCGATAGTTATAAATAAAAAGAAAAAAAAAACTTTTTCTAATTTTTTTTCTTTATTTCCTAATTTTAAAGCACTCACAGTAATTAAAATGTGTTGTTTGTGCTAGAGCGACCGCTGCCGTGACCTATAGACCTTGCTTGATCGTAGTGCAAACGGCGATAAGTTCTACGTCGGATATGATATGTGACAAACATGTATTTGTACGTCTTGGGGGTCACTAATGTTTTGGTACTGTTGTACATGTCGTGCGTGATCTAGTCACTATGCCATTAAATTACTAACAAAAACGAATTATCAGTGAATAATGCAAACATAATATTCCTACACGCCTTTTTATAACTTGATGGCGGTGCCGACGCGCTCCCCGCCATGCGCCACCAGCGCCCGCCACCGGTGGCTATGGAGAAATTGAGATAATCTTTAAATAAATGGTTTTAATAGTAAATGATAATGGTTAAAATGGTAGAACATAAACTAAGTCAATTTATCATTCGTCACAGAATATTATATATTTTATATGTCGCATGTAAATTGTATGATGCGTCCATTTACAAACGACGCGGGCAGTGCAGTTGGTAGTGTTTTTATTTGATTCGCTGTTATGCAAATTGACGAATGCAGATTATTAATAAAGTGTAACATATTGCTTTTTCTGAGTAGGTAGATTAACCGTATATTAAAAAATAGCCTCAAACGAGAATAACTCACGACCTTTTGCAATCCGTTCCAGCTAAGCTATCCAGATATTGGTTTCCCTTTTTCAATTACGTCTTTGAATCTATGTACTTACCTAAATTGTGAATGCAAAATAAACATGTAGAATAGGTATTCATATAACCTGTTTCATCTTAACCGATTATTGTTGTTTTTTCTTACGGAGATCCTATAAAATAGTTACACACCAAACACCAATGAAACAACGCCGTCGTCGGTATAATTAACAAGCACGACAAGGAAAACCAATGTTTCGAATTTTTTAAACAAACCTTAGATTGAACTCATTAAATTACCTACAATTGAATGAGTTAAATCGAACGAATATATTAAATGTTAAATATATGTTTAGGTCTGCTTGCCATGACGCTCTTGGGCAGCACCGGCAGGACATATGATGAGATCGCAGAACTAATTGGTTTTTCCCAAGGTAAGTCACTCTTGGAATCCATAATATAAAGAGAATCAGGAAAAAAGCAATGATTCGCGAGTCGCAACGACCGAGTACCGGTACGTCTCGCGCTGGTAATGTTCAAGGTCGTTTTATTATAAAATGACAGACAGACAGACATAGACCTGACATATTTACTTACACATAACTATCACGAAACTGCATTGTAGCTAAGAGTAATCTATTACCGTATAGAATAGAAACAAATAGGTTTTAATTTTTTAAATTTAATTTTAAACCAACGATGCCTTGAGCGCCATGAGCGCTCAGGACAAACCGGCGAAGCTCTCCAAAAATCTATAGCTACCATCTTTATTATTTATTTAGGTACTCATGAACCATCATCAGGTTTTTGATTAGAGAGAATTTTGAGTAAGTTCTTTCAACTTTATTGCTCAAACATAATATCTCTTTTAGATATCCTCAAAAACCGCGAGTGCCACGAAGACTTTGGCACTCGTCTGCAACATCTCAGCGGTAACAACTCCAAGACTTTGTACGCAAATGCTGTATTTGTCGACCGACATTCAAAGCTGCGTCAGGTATACCAATCCTACCTTGAGCGGGTATATAGAGGGGAGGCGCTCGACACTGATTTCGGGGACACTATCGAGGCCAAAGAGGTGATTAATGAGTGAGTATTGTACTATCTGTAACGGTTGACAGAGAACGAGGTCATACACAGTCATACATTACCGTAATGTTGTTTTCACTCGTGTAATGTAAGCCTTTTTGAATTTACTTTGGAGCCTCGTTATGATTCCTCACTGTCATAGGTACCCACTGATCTGTTTCGATTTAGAAATATGGTTTCTCATTTATTACTTGCTGGCGAGCGTCTATCTTTACGACATTTTTGTATAATTTACAGATGGGTCAAGAAACACACCAATAATAAAATAGAAAAATTTCTTGAGCAACCTCTGCCGGCTTCCACGAAAGCTGTGTTGTTGAGCGCGCTCTACTTCACCGGACAATGGACACAGCCTTTTGTGCCAGAGTACACAAAGAAGTAAGTTTTTTATTTTACATAAAAGGCCTCTTTCGTCACTTCTAATTGTTCTACTGGGCAGTGGGCATATTCGAATGACGATAGTGCTACGAGCTACAAATGATTGGGCGAACACCAAATACATCCCTTTAAAATAGGTGACACAGATCAGATAGCTATCCATAAGATGACATGATCGAATGGCTAATAAAACTCGCACTAGCCAGGGCAACCTATTGTACAAGGTAAATATCAAAAGACTTAACCTATGTATAGACTATCTGATACATTTATAAAAGTCGATTCTGTCTCTAAAAATGTTTACAATTTTTTAGTGGCATAAAATATTTACGTAGTACTTACCTCGTAGGTATATCATGTTTCATTGTTTTCAGAATGCTATTCAAAACTCCAACGAAAGAAATTATGGTTGATTTGATGGCAAACTTTGGTAAATTCAACTATCTGTTTTCTTATGAAGATGGTGAGTTTTCGAGTGACCTACTCTTCTTCCTTGAGTTGTTTTTGATTTATTAATAAAATATTAATATATTAAACCACACTATTATTGGTTTTACAGGATTACATATGATACAGTTCCCTTACAACGATAGTGACACAAGTATGTATGTCATCAAGCCAAGATTCCCCGATCGTCTTAACTTATCGAGCCTGTTAGAAAGTTTAAATTCCAAGAAAATCGACAGTTTAATAGACCAAATGTCGCCGAGGAAATGCGTTGTTAGATTTCCGAAGATGGAGCTGAAGAGTAAAACAGATTTGAAGGACACGCTGAAAGCTCTAGGCGCGCAATCGATGTTTACACCTGGTCAAGCAAACTTCGCTATCATGCTGGAAGGTGACCAACACATGCATGCCGTGGAGGATAATTTAATAACAAGAATCAATACCGGCGACGGCGAGCCGAAGACTTTAAAGGAGATGGTAGACCACCTGGCGAACCCCGGTGTACATATAGACTCGATATTGCATGAAGTTAAAATATCGATTGACGGTAAGTAAGGTTAAAATTTAAGACAATTATTAATTTCAGCTATTTATTATGAAAACGGCTGCAGTATCGCTGCTTTAGAGAATATATGCCCAATTTGTCTATTTGTTTACTATTACACTCTACTATTTATTTATACATATTAGAAAACAGTTTTGGGCCTATCCTATATAATTATAACACCGAGTTGTGGTACACCTAAGGTTAATTATGTGCCTTCTCGCTCGTTAAGGTCTCCACTTTTATTTAACACGCTATGTGCGACACTGTTTGTAACATTGCATTGTTTATAGAGTTTCTGTTATTTCTATATTTCCTGATTGTATTTTTTCTTTTGACAAATTAATGTTGACAAATACCAAGCTAGTCGATTAATTATGTAGAAATCAATCTTTGTCCGTAGGCTAGTTTTAGTATCAATAATGTGACGAATGATGGCATCGTTTTTAGTTTCTCAAATGTATTTGTTCTTCTCCAACAGAGTTCGGCACTGAAGCGGTTGCAGCTACCAGCGCGGTGATGGCGCGGTCGGCCGAGATCTTCTACGCCGACTCGCCTTTCTACATGTTTATCCGGAACGATAGGACCAAACTCGTTACTTTTAGCGCAATCCTTAACGACCCTTTCGGACTAAATGAAGGTCATAGATCAAGGACCTAAAAGCACGCAGTATACTTAATGTATAAGATGAGCCACATGATCACTCACCACACAGTCTCCGCCCCATCCTCAAAATGCCGCCAACGTTCACATTATACACTATAAACATGCACACTAGAATAGGCCCAAGACACCGTAGTTGTAGAACAAGAACGAAGGCACGCGTGGTAGGTAGGTACATACCTGGGCGCTTCTCCCTACCGCCACGACCCGGTCCACCAGAGTCAAGTCCTAGCCTTAAGAGGTGCCCTCGAGTTGTCCCGATCCGACCCGAACCTCTCATGAATCTAATAGGGAACGGAGAAACGCTTGCGTCATGTCATTCCCCCTAGAAACCCTCTGACGGTGTTCGATCACACGGCCGTCGGCGCCCCCAAACAAGTATGACGCTGTAAAGGCAGTTTGAGGCCAACAGCAAACTATTAAAAAAACACTCAGAAAACAAGTTTCGTATAAAGCGCGCGAATAGGTACCTACTCAATCTACGACATTTACGATAGCGGTACTTACTGTGTATGAAGCTCGCCGAACAATTAACGTACGCGTTGCCAATAAAGTAAAGATCATACATAATGACCTATTTTTAAGAAGGAAGTTAGCCTTATAGGCTTTGAGAAACTAATGGTTCCTGAAGCCTTAGTGAGTGAACAATCATCTGATAATTTTTGATCTTATGAGTTATTATGACAAATATATTTACTCATGTGTTTATGAGATGACCTTACTAGAGTTTTCAAAGAAGTTTGAGTTGACATCGTGGAGCTTTATTTTGTTCGCTCTAAGGACACTTGTTGTCATTGTAATTAATATCTCAGGTTGTACTTACCTTGTTGTACACACTTATGTTGGTATAGAAAAATTTGCTCATGAAACCAAAAAAGTTTCAGTATAATTTTAGCTAAAACATTCACATTCCGGAACTGTACTGAACTGAACTGAGCGAGCCTGATAGCGTCGCTAATAGAATTGGATTAAAAGTTTTAAGATGAATTTGAATTTAATTTTTTATACATAATTATTTAGAAATTATACCGTTTAAGTTTGTTCTATCTAACATTAAACATAAAAATAAAATAAATAAACATTATTATGTATGTAAAAAAGTATAAGCGCCGCGACAAAAATAAGATATAATCAGAAGCTGTGGTTCAAGGTGACAATGAACGGGGGGCAATGATAATAAAAAGTAAAAAGGTAGATACGTTACTGGCGCCCAAAAACTATTTCATAGCAGGCAACTGTCCCACCGCCCGCCCGGCGAGTAAGCGACGAACTATCGACTATTTTCTCGCTCAAGAAACGTACAATAGATATAGATCCTGTTTCAATAAAAGAGATGCATATATAAATAGTTGATCGCTGACTGTTCACGCTGCCGGCGAGTACTCGCTTTACTAGTTTGCCGCTGAGCGACACTCGCTCAGCGAGACTCGCTTGGTGGACAGATCACTCGCCGAGCGACCAACCAATGGTCATTTATACATAGAGTGCGGATCTGAGTTCTAAGGATAGCTAACATACTGAATTCAAAACAATTATTTGAACTATCATTATTGTTTAGTTCAGACGACGACGATGATGTACCTATGTTATAATAATAGCATTTGTGTAGTAGCAGCGGCAGTTCTGAAAAAACGGAAGAAAAAAAGAATACCTACAGTGAGTTTAAACTATTCAACAAGTTGACAATGAAGATTTTCGTACATATTTAAGAATGACAAGACAACATAAAATAATAACGAAATGTACGTTTTTCGTGAATATACGTGTTTCTAATATGTAGGTACGATATCGACGTGATCGACCGACGACGTGACAAAGTCACGATGATTTTTTTGTGTAACTGGAACGACAGTTACGGTGATTGAAAAATAACGACTTTGCTCCATGTCTACAGGACTAGGCGAGTAGCGCGAGTAATCGCCCATCGCACAAGAACACTCGCTTATAGCCCAGCGACAAAACTATCGGAACTACAACTCGCTTGTCGCTGCTCGCCAACTCGCTTCTAGTTTCTAGTTCTTCTACTCGCTACTCGCTCATCGCCGGCGGTGGGACACCTGCCTAATTCATGTCACTTAAGATTCGAAATCCCCGGTGAGATTCAAAAGTCGACCCTGTGTGGACCCTGATGGTGTTTCGCGGTCATATTTTTTTTGTTGTTTAAAATAAAAAATCTTGTTTGGGCTTCGATCGATTGGCCGACCAGTAGCAGATTGGAATGGCAAACTAAATTTGCGAAAATAGATAAAGTGGATAAATGCAATGCATAAAAATAAATAAAATGTATTTTTTTAAATTATTGTATGAATATTTGCTGTGTATTGCTTTATTCATGACAGTGACACACAATGTTTGCAATAGTTAACAGTGAAGAGATCTAGTCAGCTATATTTCGTACCTATAGCGTGTTTAACAGGTCAAAATGTCTTAGCATTTATGAAAGAAAAAACCATCAACTTTACTGAATTAATTAATACAAGAATTAAAATTTACGTATTATAATTTATTTTTCTTATAATATGTAAAGATCTTTTTGAAAATTTCATATGTTACGATCAATTTAATGCCGAATGTACTTCAAGACATACTTACATTTGTTTTGTACACAAACGTAAGAAAACCATTTTTTCAACTATATTTCGTACCTATAGCGTGTTTAACAGGTCAAAATGTCTTAGCATTTATGAAAGAAAAAACCATCAACTTTACTGAATTAATTAATACAAGAACTAAAATTTACATATTATAATTTATTTTTCTTATAATATGTAAAGATCTTTTTGAACATTTCATATGTTACGATCAATTATTGCCGAATGTACTTCAAGACATACTTACATTTGTTTTGTACACAAACGTAAGAAAACCATTGTTTAGTTATAATTTAAAAAGGTGATTTAATCTTTTACACACACACATGAATGCATTTGTAATTTCGATGGTTGGACATATTGGTAATTTTGTTATGTATAAATTTGGTACGGACTTTATCAAATAGTTAGAAGCAAAATGAAAATCCTAATATAGTTTATAATATATATTATATTATATTATATATAGTATATTTAAGTAAAATAAGTACTTAATTGATTTCTATAACTTAAAAATCTATTTTTGTTTAAAAATAACTTGATAAACTAATTGTGTTGATTAGGAGTGTTTTTGACTAACTACAAAATAAATAAATTTAAAGATTACATTAGAGTTTATAAAATCAAAACTTTTACTTGTTTTGTTCAATAAATTTGAAGCTGATTGTAATCATTGAAACCACAGGATTGTAATATTAATATAAATAATACATAATCATTAAAATTGTTTTGTTTATAATATATTTAACTGTAATTATGGTGTATACAAAAAATCAATAATCAATAAAAACAAAAAAATATACTGACAAAAAGCTAACAAAAAAGCCACCAGCTTAACTGAATCTACTTATTGGACTGGTTTCAATCCTTTGGTTTCATTGTACCTAGGTACTTACCAGAACTTTTTAATATCAAGAATGATGTTGTTTATACTGAGTAAATACCCAGTAGAAAAATATATTTAACTTTTTTATTATGTTGGTATTTTATCTTAATTTCAAGATGATTTTGACAGTCAAATTATTAATCAAAAATAAAATAAAATATAAAATGTCTTTATTACACATACAAAGCCAGTATACAATTTTATTTTAAGTTTACACTATCATACAATAATTCTGCTGTTTGCACAACAAAAGCTGATATCTATACCTAGGCCATATAGCATCAGAAAAAGTACAGTTGAAAATGTTTTTATTTTGCTATATTCCATTTTAAACATTTACATTTTCAAACACATTTTTGACAGCTGATCAAGGTAAATATAGTGTAGCAATAACTTCTACAACATTATACATTTTATGTGTCACATTTGAGATAAATATTGTATGCACTTGTTCACGCTTTATAAAACTGTTGTTATTGTTTTCAATTTGGAATAAACTCCTACAAGCAAAAATTGATTTGTTTTTCAATCAAGATTATTAAAAGTAGTATCTTCACATCTTGTGTCTTAGCAGTTGGCCAATTCCATTATTTTTGAAGCCAAGTCAAAAACTTTTTTAGATTTCATGCCTTTTGTTTTCTATGATTTGCCATGTCATTTATGTTTAAGGTTTGGCATTTAATTTTATAATTAGTAACAATAAAACTGGGTTACTAATGATAACTTTTCTTTGTAAGTTGACTTTTGAAATTTTATGTACAAACTAATTTCATTACCAGAAACAACAAATATAAGTATCTACTTTAAATTTATAAAAAATTAAGAGGCAAATACCTATTTATATATAGGAAAATTACCTTTCATTTTAAAATACCTTAAATTTAATTAATAATGGCACAACATTACCTATCTTCCCTCAGTTTCTCTATCCTATCTTTAAGGGTTTGTTTCCACTGCTCTTCAGTGATGCTTTGTGCCCAATCTGGTATGGAAGCCTGGGGCAGGGCAAAATTGGCCATTGCCAGCATAACCTGAAATAAAACAAACAGTTATAAAACCTATAGTATATTAATTACACTACAAAAGACATCAGGTCAGGTCATATAATAATATTATTCTAAAAAATATATTACTTGTTCTGCACGTTCATTGTTCATTTCTATAGATTCGGAGTTTCGAGGGGCGTTCCACACTTCTCTCGATAAGACAGTATCCATCGTTTCTATAGGCGGCACATCGTCGTGCGGAATTGGTGTATCGTTATCCTACAAAACGTGAAGAACTAAGATTAGAAGCCATACACTTAAGATTAAATAATTTGTAAGGGCAATAGCCCTTACCAATTATAAATAATTCATCTATTAGTACCCATTACTCTGTTAAAACAGAGTAATGAGTAACCAGAGTAACTCTACCTCAGTCTCGTTGTCACTGTTTTCGTGGTCGGATTGTGTAGCATCTGGCCCTTGTGGTAAAGGCTGGTAGCCGAAATGTTCATGTCTCTCATCGTCACTGTCGTCGTTGTTGATTATCATCAACTCGTGCCTAGGTGGCAAGATCAAATCATTTGGATTGTTTTCAGGGGGATCGGGACCGTCACATACCATTTTAGTGGATCAGCTATAACCTAGTTTTAATAAAATGTCATTACTTCATTTGAGCCGGCGATGAACAAGTAAGTAGATAATTTATCGCAAGGATAATAAATGCAAGCAAAACAAATTAATGTATTTTCATCAGCCTCAGAAAAATAATATTTATTATTTATTATTTTTCTCATTAGTGAAGGTATAAGAAGGGACTTAGCTTATACAGCCTTAACTAGTATTTTTATAAGTTTGTTTATGGTAAATCAATTTAAAACTAGCTGGTTAAGATGACAATAATGTGGCAAATCGCTCGCTTACATTGCTTGGGCAAAGTTAGATAATTGATATTTCTATATGCATTATCACTATTTTACTCTCAGAATAATAACGAAATAGTGACGATCATATTCTTAACTCTTCCTTATTATTTAAAGAGGACAATTTATTTACCTATTTTCGTAGTAGTGGCAGAAGTTTTAAAAACTAGTGGTAGCCCAGTGCTCGAAATTCGACCATAATTTTATTAAGGCTGCACGGATTGTATGAAAAATTAAAAAGAGAGAATGTGAGTTTGGATTGACATTTCCTGCTCTAAGGACATTTCGGCTTCTTCTCTTCCATTTTTGACATTTATGAAAAGAGTTTTTTTTTTTTTTTTTTTGTTGATGGCTTTGTGCGATTAGCACATTTAGCCAGTGTCAAAGTAATTTTTCTAACAAGTAATACATAAATAAACAATATTTCTTTTCTGTATTGATGAATGATAATAGAAATGAGAAGCGAGAAATGATATACCACCCAACCCCTCGAGTTTCTCAGTAAAGATGTGGGGCTTTACTGAGTCCTCGGGCGGACTTCTTGAGAGAATTTGAAAAGTGACGTTGCACTGTTTTGTTTCATTTGCCAACACTCATGCACACTCACGAACACTTAACGGTTAATAATCCACCATTATTTCACATTAATATTCGACATAACACAAATTTTAGAAAATAAAACAAAACCGCAGACATGACTCTTCACTTTCCCGCCAAGAACTCCATGAAAAGAGTTTTTTTTTTGTTTTTTTTTATTTTGTTGATGGCTTTGTGCGATTAGCACATTTAGCCAGTGTCAAAGTAATTTTTCTAACAAGTAATACATAAATAAACAATATTTAATTTCTGTATGATGATGATGAATGATAATAGAAATGAGAAATGATATACCACCCAACCCCTCGAGTATCTCAGTAAAGATGTGGGGCTTTACTAAGTCCTCGGGCGGACTTCTTGAGAGAATTTGAAAAGTGACGTTGCACTGTTTTGTTTCATTTGTCAACACTCATGCACACTCACGAACACTTAACGGTTAATAATCCACCATTATTTCACATTAATATTCGACATAACACAAATTTTAGAAAATAAAACAAAACCGCAGACATGACTCTTCACTTTCCCGCCAAGAAATGAAAAGAGTTTCTACTATGCGTATGCTTTTTTTTTTCATTTTGTTGATGGCTTTGTGCGATTAGCACATTTAGCCAGTGTCAAAGTAATTTTTTTAACAAGTAATACATAAATAAACAATATTTCTTTTCTGTATGCTAATGATGATGAATGATAATAGAAATGAGAAATGATATACCACCCAACCCCTCGAGTATCTCAGTAAAGATATGGGGCTTTACTGAGTCCTCGGGCGGACTTCTTGAGAGAATTTGAAAAGTGACGTTGCACTGTTTTGTTTCATTTGCCAACACTCATGCACGCTCACGAACACTTAACGGTTAATAATAATAATAATAATAATAATATATTTATTTCAAGCATCATGGCTCATTTGGGTTAGTTACAATAATTACCTTAGCCTATGTTAGTAAAATTAACAAATTCAATAAAAATAAAATTAAAATTACAATTAAATTATAAACAATAAATAAAATAAAAACAATAAATACATTATAAATTAATTAAATCAAATTACACTTTAATTTAAATAAAATGAAATAAATAAATTAAATTAAACTAAATTAAAACATTATTTTGACATTCGTCAGGTGAACCATGTCACAATGGTAAACATACTGACAGTCAAACCTCTCCGCAAACATCTGTAGGATGCTGTTGCGGCTAGCCCGCACCCTGCGCACCAGGGATGTGCACCGTTTTCGCATAATTGCGTGAAAGCAATCCACACGCGACTCGGCAAACATCCCTGATGCGCTGCAGAAGCGGGGCAGTCGCAAAAGCACCCTGAAGGCGTTATTATACTGTACGCGCAGAGCGTTGAATTGTTTAAGCGTATAACACACCCACAGACTGCTGGTATAAAAGGACGTACAAAATGCCCTGAAAAGAGTGATTTTGACGTCCTTCGAACAACGAAAAAATCGGCGCGCTATCATATTGGCTCTAACAGACAACGCCCTGCGCTCCCTTTCTATGTCAGCATTGTCCTTCAGATCCGAAGTTACTAGATGTCCTAGGTATTTAAACTGTTCTACTCTATTTAGAATACAACCGCTAAGTTTGATAGTTGGAATTTGACCTAGACACCCTCCTCGAGCCTGAAAGACCATACATTGACTTTTTTTTACATTATATAATAAGCCGTGGTTGGCAGCATATTTCTCACAAATGCCAAGCAGCCTCGACAGACCGCATGCAGAAGCACTCAGCAGCACCATATCGTCTGCGTAGCTAATAATAATCCACCATTATTTCACATTAATATTCGACATAACACAAATTTTAGAAAATAAAACAAAACCGCAGACATGACTCTTCACTTTCCCGCCAAGAAGTCCCATGCGTGTGCTCAGGTAGGCTACTCTTGACGCAAACTCTCAATACATTTGCAATCCCAAATCTAAAAAATTCAAAAGGCACTATTAAAAGCGATAATAGCGCTACATTGCAATTAAACTGCGTGGAAATTGAGTGAACAAATTATTATCGAGATGGGGCGTTCCGAAATTGCGAAACTTATCCCAATATCGATACATATTAATCGCATTGGAATTGTATTGAGATTGAGTTTGCGTCAAGAGTAGCCTACCAGAGCATAGACCAACTAAATGCTATAAGTGCGTGTGTGTCAAATACATGGTAGTGTGTGTAATGTTTGTTTTATTGATGAATATGGGGGATTCATAAAAACTATTTAAGCATAATTTAGGACTTCTTGGCGGGAAAGTGAAGAGTGAGAAAAAGTGAAAGCCGTCTGTCTCAGTCTGCGGTTTTGTTATGTTATATCGAATATTAATGTGAAATAACGGTGGATTATTAACCGTTAAGTGTTCGTGAGTGTGCATGAGTGTTGGCAAATGAAACAAAACAGTGCAACGTCACTTTTCAAATTCTCTCAAGAAGTCCGCCCGAGGACTTAGTAAAGCCCCACATCTTTACTGAGATACTCGAGGGGTTGGGGGTATTTCATTTCTCAGTTGTCAATTCTATTATCATTCATCATCATTTTATTGGATTATACTAATGACATGGCAGCATGGTCTATGACCTTAGTCGGTTTCTCAGGGAACTCTTAAAAATGTAAAAAAAAAGTACTTTATGGTTTTAAGTTTGATTGACATTGACAGAAGACGCGTTGTATTTCTTTACATGTCTTGAATTTGTATCTCATAGATGTATGGTTTCACGTTTTATTTTCAATAGAAATAACAGCGCTTGCTAAATAAAATAGTTGGTTTAAAAATACGACTATGGTAATATTTTTTTAGTATTTTATATTATTACCGACATGAAATTCTTATAAAACTTATTAGTAACCTGTGAAACTTGGTGTTATGAGAACTAAAAGCTTAATGAAACTGCAAAGTGATATCGTACCGGCTACAAATAAATAATAAAATCAGTATATTACTGTCTTCTTTAGAAGTCACTGTAAAAATCACAAGTTATTTTTCTTTGTTTTAGGATACTCCAACCGGGACCAGTTCGCCTGGTCTCATAGGCACAGCGCCATTACTTCCTCCTCCTATGTTAGGAGGATTACCTACGAACATGTCAGCGGCGGTGGCTATGCCCCCTGTACCTGGATTACCACCTAACTTGGCAGGTATACCACCACCTTTAGGCTTTCCACCAATGATACCACCATTTTCTATGCCGCCACCGGGGTTTCCATCATTTAAACCTGTAAGTATTGTAAATTGAGATACAGTTATAGTGACAGTATGTTGCTTTAATTGTTTCGATGTATTATTGAGTATTTGATTTTTAGCCGGAATACACACAACAAGATCTGATCGCCCCAGCTCCTGATATTGCACCAATGGCCAATCAAAGCAGCCCTTGGTCAGAACATAAAGCCCCAGATGGTCGCACTTATTATTACAATTCGGTCACCAAACAGAGTCTGTGGGAAAAACCTGATGACCTTAAGACTCAAGCTGAAGTAAGTTTTTTAGTTTTATAATAAAAAAAATTAAAATACAGAGTACCTACTTAGGGCAATGGAAAATGTCAATGGGGTGTTGGTGCCTTTCAAAATTCTTGTGCACAAACAGGAGTTTGATTTATTGATTGATAAAAGATCTATATCATTATGAAATATATGAAAACTACCACACAAACAATATGATTACTATAACAAGTAAGGTCAAAACTGTAACAATTTGAAGATAATTAGTGAATCTACTGCCTACCTGCAAATATTTGTTTTATTTAACTGATTATACTGACAAAAAATTGCTCTTTTCAAAAGTTTAACATTTGTATAAAATGGCTTATATCTTGGAATGGTTACAGTTTAGGGCTAAGCTGTCTTATAAAATATCATTCATTTGGAAGACATTATAACAAAGTCTTGATGTGCATAGGCATTTTTTTTTAAAGCACCAAAAGTTACCATTGTCCTTTAAATACGGGTATTATCTGAGAATGTTTATTGTATGCTGTGCTATGCCATAGCATAGCACTATTTTGAAACAAACAACCAATTAAAATGTTTTAAAATAAAAACAAATTAAATAATACAGTATGGTTTGGTTATGGTTATTTTTTTCAGAAAATGTTATCATTGTGTGTTTGGAAAGAATACACAACAGACGCAGGCAGAGTCTACTATCATAATATAGAAACAAAGGAATCCAGCTGGGTTGTACCTAAAGAGCTTCAAGAGATCAAAGACAAAATTGCTGCTGAAGATGCTGCTCAGTAAGCTTAATTCTAATAATCAATAAATGCCTTAGGGCCGTTTGTGTCAGTTCAGTACCCTTTTTGGCAAATGCCACTGGAATAGTCCAGTGACTTACACTGTTGTTTAACTGGGAAACCATTCTCCAGTTAGATTCCAGTGTGATATTCTGTACTGGATTAAAACAGATACTGTCTTTTTGTAAATTAATGATAAAAATTAAACACAATCAGTTTTAGGTAATAGTTTAGAGTTTTGAAGCATCTACCAGTTAGTTAAGTGATGGATATTGAATTAGAACTTAGATATTGGCTGTGTAGAAATTAACTAGGTCACCTATGTGAATTCGGAAGCGATCTGATCGATTTTCGATTCTTATTTTAAGAGCACCATTGAACGATTGCTCCTTTGATAGCAACTATTGTAATGACCGGCAACTTATTTAGTCGTTGTAAAAATATTTAGTGTACTAAATATAAAACTAAAAATACTGGGTACCTACATTTAGAATACACTGTGCAAAGTAGATCCTGAGGCTTGTTGATTTTTTCAAGAAAAAAAAATTATGTATAAATATGTATAATTTTTTAAAATTTTTGCTTTTTACATGTTGTGATTGTCCTTTATATTTTGTGTGTTTATTTGTTATGGAAAGTGTCCCTTTATGATATTTTCCAATAAATTACTGTAAGGGAGAAAGGAAATGCCCTTGCTGAGTTTCTTGCCGGTTCCTCTCAGTACAAGGTCAAGGCCCAGAGTAGACTTACAGACCGATATGGCATAATGACATTCATAAAAGCTGTTTGAAGCCTAAACAGAATAAATGATTTTGAATTTTGAATTGAACAGAGCTGCGCTGAGTGCTGACGTGACCCCGCGCGAGGTACCACTGCCGGCTTCTCCTTCGGTCGGCCTGTCGGGGGGAAGCTCTGCTATGGACGAAGCGATGGCCAAAACCCTGGCTTCCATAGACCCTTCACTAGCCAACTCTATACCGATTCCAGAAGACAGTGAGTTTTTATTATTTTTACAAGCATTTTTATATTTTGGTATCTTGTCTTAGTGGGACCTTCCAGTAGCACTTCGACCCATCGAGATATTTTTGTGCAACATATGATGGTAAGTGTCGATAAGGCCGAATATGAAAAAATACAATCTTACCAAATTATCAGAATACAAATATGCTACTAACATTGCATCATAGTAATAAACATGAATTTTATTCGAGTGGAGAGCCAAATGGATTTGAAGAAAGCCTACAACCAACCAAACCTTAGGTATCATTAACTCAAATAACAAATAGTTCATCTGATGGAAAGTGTAGAATTGTGGTCTAAGATGGATCGCGCTTACCCATTAAGTGCCCATTCACTTTAACCTTGATTAGACCCATGTTATATGTGTCAGGCACTCAGGAAACACAGTCGCGAAACAGTATATATACGACAGCTTCGCCGTCAGCAAAAGGAAGGATGATGCAAAACCCTTAGTGCAGCAAGGTGGAATGAATATCTACGACAAAGTGGCGAGAACCTTGCGAAGTTTGATGGATAAATGAAAATGGTGGATGAGGTCATAGATGACCACAGGGATTGTGCGCATTCCCTGTGGAGTAGCCTGTAAAAAATGGACAAGCATTTAGTGGCGATGGCTTAGGCTATGCAGCTTTTTTGCTTGTTAGGTCCTTATCGCCTATAATCCTCCGAGCACGTCTGTTTAGCGAACCCAGCGAGTGCAGTTAGCGTTTGGCAGCGCTTTCTCACACAAAAAGTACTCCATGCAAGGTCTAACTTGAGCTTTATACAAAATCAAAAGCTGTTCCTTCGTAAAGTACCGTCTCACGTTGTTCAGGATGACAAAAGAAATTTTAGTTTATAAATAGCTTACTTACGCCCTGTGTTACAGTTAAACCTGAAGAGATAGTGGCACCCCCTCAAGCTAATTATGACGGCGAAGCACCTCCCGAAACGCAGTATAAAGACAAGAAGGAAGCTATAGAAGCATTTAAGGAACTTCTGAAGGACAGAGTATGTATCTATTTATTTATTTATGGAAAACCAACAGCACATGAAACAGTATTATGTTTTCAAGTCTTCACGTTTAAAAGCAATTTAGAACAATATTACGTGTGGACAGGATTACAAATAAAATGTGTTATTTTAATGATGAAAAAAAGGTTTACAAAATGTCAGAATATTAATCAATCTTTAATGTAAAAGATTTGATAATTTAGGATTTAGATTTTAGTATTAAAGCATTTACCTATGTAAAGGCAAGTTTTTAAGTTTGCAACAGGCCTGGACTTTTCTCATACTTCATGAGCATTGTCCTTAACACCTAAAACCTAACTGCTTAACTAAGGCAGAGTCCAACAGAATTAGACATTAGTGTTACTTGGGCCACAGATTAGGTAATAGTTACTTCGTAACAGATAAATCACTCCCTACAAAAATTCGTATACCTACCGCGTTAATAGCCTACTTCATTTCGTCGCGACGCGTCGGCGACCGGTGCGTGCTAAATTATGCCTAATAGGCTCGACTATAACGTTGTTATCGATTGGCAGCCGCGCGGCCTTGCTGTCATCGTAGTAATGATAGGGCTGTTGCTACGATAAAAATATTGTTCACACACAATAACTTGTACCTAAATTAACCTGTGTCTAAATGGCTTGTTTAAGCTTTGTAATCTAAATTAAAATGAATGATAAATTGAAAAGCTCAATTGTTTATGATCAGTATGAATCCGAGTTCCATGAGAGAACATTATAATGTCACCTATGATATTAAATGAATTACCTACTTAGTTATAAATCTTCATCATCATCAGTCCATAATATCCCACTGCTGGAATATAGATTTTCCTTCGTATGAAAGTGTTATGATATTAAAGAGAACTGAGTAGGTATAGAGATGGATTATATTCCTTATAATTCGAGTATAAACACCCATAACTCGAGTATAAAATAGGTATCCACATTCATCATACAAACATTTGCCCCTAACGGGATTCGAACCCACGACCGCTGACGTGGCAGGCTGGGTCACTAACCACCACACCAAACGTGTTGTCACAACTTTAATGCAGACATAGTCACAGGTCATTTATATTTGTCTGACGTGTCGTGTCGCGACGCGAGTCGGAACGTAATCGATTTCATACATACATTGTTTCATACATTTTTAGATTTATATTTTTATGTTGTGACTCAAAATCCGCCTTTAATGTTGAAAGTAAGTAATTAAAACCAACCTATTTTATTCTATAAATTCATCCAAATAAGTAGGTACATATCTATAATGTATATATTAAAAGAGTTTCATTAGGTAGGTACTTACCTTTCTTCATCAACAGGCAAACTAAATAATGATAGGTTTTTATTCCTTTTATTAGATTTACAATCATCAACTTCACAAAAATTTCCAGGCGCGGGCGGCATTGGTTTATATTATTGAAACGAGATTTTAAATCACCTAATTACTATTTACAATAATCTAAACCACACAAATGTCGATCAACATTTATATTAAACTTATTCACTATTTACAATACTTATTTAATAATAACTACAGAATACCTACAAATGATCGATGTTTTATGAATGACGCAACGTGCACAGCGAACGAGCGTACGATAACGAACGCTTGCGACAGTCCACTGGCTTTTATACCGCCGGCGGTAAGCCGCTCGGTAGGTATCTGACGCGCGCAAGTACATGGAGTGACGTAGGCCTGCTTGGGCCCCTAGTCTCTGTGATAATATTTCTCTTACTCATTCCAAAGTGCTGTCTTCACCTAAACTTTAGAATATGGTATAATGATAAATAATTAAATGTTTTAACTACAAGCTAATACTTTAGTTGTAACTTACTAGTACTTATAAGTATATAGAGTATACTAGTTATAGAACTATAAGAAGTTCTTTTGTTTCACAGAATGTACCATCAAACGCGTCATGGGAACAATGTGTCAAAATAATATCGAAAGACCCCCGATATCTCACCTTCAAGAAACTTAATGAGAAGAAACAAGCTTTCAACGCATACAAAACACAGAAGCTAAAAGATGAGAGAGAAGAGCAGAGGTCAGTTTTTGATCAGTAATACCTAATACTTATTAGGTAATAGTTCACATAATATTACATATCAGAGCTCTGATATGTAATATTATGTGAACTAAATAACGATGTTTTCACCCCTAATAAAGCTCAAAGAACTTTAAAACTTATTTAGGTTATGATGTAATCGGTAATCTTTTTTAAACACAATAATCATCATCATCATCTCAGCCAAAAGACGTCAAAACACAATAATGTCATCATAATATTATACGAATCCATTGTATGTGTTCTATAGGTTAAAAACAAAGAAAAACCGCGAGAGTTTGGAAGAGTTTTTGCTGAGCTGTGACCGGGTAACGTCGCTAACCAAATACTACAAGTGTGAGGAAATGTTTTGCAATCTTGAGGTAAGCTAGTCCGACTGCTTGGTATTGCTTTTACTAGGCTTTAGATTTCGGACGTTTATACTGCTATAATTTGTTGTACGTTGCACCTGCTTGTTAATTTAAAAAAGACTTTTAAAATTACATGTAAATCTTTAATAATTATGGTAAATGTTTACAACACTTTTGCAAACTGACATAAGAGTCATCATTTGCTATTGCTACTTAAATCAATCGCAATTATTATAATCATCATCAAACAGATTACTATTTGCCCAACTGTTTACATGGTAATATTTTTTTGTCTATGGTGTTAGATTTTTATATTTTTTATTAATGCATTGTCAATAGAAAAGACAAATTTTCTGAAGAGTGTGTAATATTTTTTAGATTTGGAAGTGTGTACCCGATTCGGACAGAAGAGACATTTTTGAAGACTCCATATTTACCATCGCCAAGCGTGAGAAAGAAGAAGCGAAAACATTGAAGAAACGTAACATGAAAATGTTGGCACAAGTAAGATAGGTGGATAGATAGATAAATTCCTAATTGCTCATACACAAATGGGAACAAAAAGAAAACAACGGGGGTGCAGCGCGGACGCAAAACTGCGAATTTCAAGTTTCTTTATGATAGCGAGCGAGCGGCGCGTGGCAGTGCTGTGACAACGGCGCACGACTACGAATACGCACGCACACTAATATCTGTACAGAGTAGGCTGGTGATATAATTGGAGCAGTGTTTACATTCGTAAAATCATAGGCGTTTGGGTAAAAAATAATCAAAGTCGTAATATTTTCATATTCATATTTTTAATTGAAAAATAAGACAACAGTGGCCTGCGGAATATCAATACAAACATTTTGATTCCGGATTATTGTTTCATGTACTATATTTACAAAGTTTCAGAAGAAATAAGTTTTTAGATATCATTATTTTACGTATTGTTTATGCAGTTTCTGGGTATTTGTTTCAAATTCCAAGACAACCATGGCCTTGTGAAAGGATCAAGCTAATTTACACTAGTCCTTTTAATGTATATAACCTATTTAGCGCCTAGCACTAGTGACTTAAAAACACGTAAATTTTTGAAATTCCGCGCGGCACCCCCTCAAGCTGAATAAAGTTAATATTATGTTGTCCAATTATAAGATGTATGTAAAATATGTTATTTTGTGTGCTATAGGTATTAGAAAATATGAATGAAATAAGCTACAGCAGTACGTGGAGTGAAGCTCAAGTGTTGTTATTAGAAAATTCCTCCTTCAAGAACGACGTCAGTTTGCTAGGAATGGACAAAGAAGACGCTCTTATTGGTGATTGCTTTTATTTAATAATATATAAATAGTATATAATTTTATTGCATAAAAACACAACACAGATACAAATAAATTAACACAGAGACAGGGGTGCCCTTCGGTTCGCCTAAAATTGTTTGTCCTAATATGGTTTGGCCAAACCGTTTTGGCCTAAACTTAAAACGTACAATTATTGTTTCGCCTAAAAATTGTTTTGCCACCATTATAGTTTGGCCTAAGAATTGAAAGGCCTAATTTTAGAATGTCTAATGTAAAATCGCCTAAACTATATTGGCATAACTTTATATTGGCATAACTTTATTTTGTCATAACGATTATTTCGCAAAATTTATAAAAGCTCTAATTTTAGCATATCTAAAATTAAATGTGCCATTAATGTATTGGAATAAAAGCATAGAATTTTATTGAGAAAATAAATTGACAGAAGCGAATCGCTGCAAACCCGACTCCACGTAGTCTTGTCTGCCCTACCCTAGAGTGCAATATAAGCCCGCGTAGGCGCGGAGGGGAAAAGCTCGCGTGGGACCGCCGGATCCCCGCAGCGCCGAAGCCGTGACGGAAACTATGCATGCTGCATGCCTGCATGCATGCTGCATGCCTGCTTGCCTGCTTGCACGCTTACATGCTGCACGCATGTTGCATATCTGCATGCATGCTGCACGCATACTGTGTTTCTGCTTGCATGCTGCATGTCTGCATGCATGCTGCATGTTATGCTGCATGTCTGCATGCATGCTGCATGTTTGCTTGCTATGTTAAGATTATATAAATATTAATACATAAATGAAAAAAAACACAATATCATGTATCATGTATGTATGTATGTTTTGTACTTTATGATTTTTAATTTTGTGCGAATTAATATTTAGGAATTGTAAACTTTAGGGATTACGAATTGTTCTGCCAAATGACGCATTTGGTAAATGACAATGTGGCGATAAAAAGTTAGGCGAAGTGAAATTAGGGCAAACACGATTCTGAAGAGTGAAATTAGGCGAAAAAATTTTAGGCTTTTCGTTTGGGTGCCATTGCAAATTAGGCGTACAAAAAATTAGGCGATCCGATAGAGACCCCAGAGACAGAGTATAAAAAAGGCGAGCCTTATTGTTGACGAGCAATACTGTGGATGATAAATAAAAAATGAAGATGAAAGATGTTAAAAAATTAATTAAATAAATTAATATGTAAAAATAACGTTAAAAGTTAAACGTAAATGTGAATGCTTTAAAATTGAAAAATATATACTTAAAGATACATTTTTTTTAAATTAGTTTATTGCTGTACTTATATATCTATGTATGATAATAAATAATGGTAAATTTTACTTTTTATTTTGAAGTACTAATTGCTGCGCTGAAGCCGTATTAAATATTTATAAAATACAGTGAAAAAATTAAATGCCTACCCGACCCAGCCAGAAATCGAACCTACTACCGGGAAGCACTGAATTTTTCCATGGCTTTTGATTTTTTTGACTGCTTTTTAGCGGCGGCAGTGCAGCTGCCCGGATTGCGGAAGTCCCAGGTTCGATACCTGGCTGGGTCGGGTAGGCATTAATTTTTTTCAATGTGTTTTATAAATATATAAATAATGGTATTTTATAATTTCAGTTTTCGAACAACACATCAGAAACCTGGAGGCTGAATATATACAGGAAAAGGAACAATTGAAGAAACGTAACAAACGACAGCAAAGAAAAAATAGAGACGGTTTTCTGGTAAAAGCATTTACGTAGCTCTAATCTGAATTAAATCAAATTATGTTTGGATTCTGTTATTAACTAATTTTTAGTTACGTTATGTATTATATTGCAGATCCTTGGTAAGATTAAAGTTGTTAAAATTAAAGACAACTTGTGAAATTTTGCTGGCTGATTTTTCAGTTTCGGTATTTAAATGTGTGAGGAAGCGTGGGCGGCAGCGAAACAACATGTAGTTGTAAAAAAATGTAAACGCATGTTACCACTAGATATTAAATCACGGATTGTTTCGCTACCGATCCGATCCGAACCATGTAGGGAACATAGAAATGTACTAGTGCGTGATGCCCTTTAAGTTTCTCGCGGCCCCCAAAAAGTCCGGTGACGCTAAAAATGCGTAAATATAATAAAATAACGGGGATCCCGGAAGCTTATCTATATTCCAACGTTCTCACGTAATTATCAGAAAAACTACCTATTCCGATCTATGGTAATAATAATAACTAACTAACTAAATAAATTTATAATAAATATTAATTAATTGCTTAGTTCTGCAACTTTTAGGTGATATTCTAACTGTAGGTACTTACTGTTTCAGGCACTACTAGAAGGATTACATGAGGAAGGCAAATTAACTTCTATGTCTTTGTGGGTAGAGCTGTATCCAGTTATATCAGCGGACATGCGGTTTTCTGCTATGCTTGGTATGTTAAAGAATAAACAATAAGACATTTATTGAAATCACATAACAAAACACACAATTAAACATACAACACGTAACAAAAATAATAAAAAATAGTAACAATTTACAATGTCAATGTTATGGGTTATTCCACTTCTAGTATGGTTGGTTGTCCATTGTATATACACTGCAAATAGATGATCCGATCCAAACGCCTTGGAGAATCTAAAAGGGGACGAGGACACGTTTGTGTGATGCCATTAAAACGTCTTCAAAGGGTTTTAGAGGGGCTAGAGGACGTTTTAATCATACGACTTGAAGAACCATAAAAAGTTCGGTTTCGCTGTGAAGGCCATTTTAAGCGGCTAACCGCACTCTTATAATTCTATACTAATATAATAAAGCTGAGGAGTTTGTTAAAGCCCGTTAAAAGGTTTGTTTTTTTGTTTGAACGCGCTAATCTCTAGAAATACCAGTCGGATTTGAAAAAATATTTTTGCATTTGATAGCCCAATTTTAGTGGAAAACTATAGGCTATTTACGTCACGCTATGACCCTTTGAAAAAAAGTCAGAAAAAACGCTAAGCGAATACAAAGTACCAGCGAATACAAAGTACCAGCGCATTCGGGCGACGCGATGTGGGTCGGGGAACAGCTAGTTTTTTTATATAACAAATAAACACAATCTCAAGTTTGATAGAAAGATTAATTATTTATTAGCCAAAATTATTAACACAATATTAGTTAATATACACGTTGATGCCTTAGGACAAAGCGGTTCAACCCCGTTAGATCTCTTCAAGTTCTACGTGGAGAATTTGAAGGCCCGTTTCCACGACGAGAAGAAAGTGATTAAGGAGATACTCAAGGAGAAGGAGTTCGAGGTGAAGCCGGACACCAGCTTCGAGGAGTTCGCCACCGTCGTGTGCGAGGACAGCAAGTCGGCCTCCTTGGACGCCGGCAACGTCAAACTAACCTACAACTCGTTGCTAGAGAAGGTATGTCTTTATACTTTTTTTTTAGTATAGTAAGAAGAGTTTAATATGATAGAAAATACCTACATTAAAAATATTTAAAGAATCTCGGTATGAATAGAGGATTGTAACATAACAGTTTAATATAAGGTCTACATATTTAGATATAAACACCACATAAAAGCATTATCTCCTCTCGGTCTCATACTGTCTCGTATATGAGCTAACAGATTTATTTAAACAAGGACGGCTTTTGCTTCATCATCATCATCATCAGCTCATTTTATGTCCCCACTGCTGGGGCACGAGCCTTCCCTATGGATGGATAGGGAGAACGGGCCATAAACCACCACGCGGGCCCAGTGCGGATTGGTGGTTGTTAACGACTGCTAATGCAGCCGGGACTAACGGCTTTACGTGCCTTCCGAAGCACGGAGGAGTTCGAGATGATAAATTTTTGGTCACCCATCCGATGACCGGCCTTTGCGAAAGTTGCTTAACCTCAGCACTCGCAGACCGGGCGCGTTAACCACTGCGCCATCGAGCTCCTCCCTTTTTTGGAATTGGGCTTTTGCTTAACCTCTATTTAAAGGAAAAGTCTATGCTTAGCGGCTTAGGGAGAATTGTTATACTTTTAAGAACCAAAGGCTATAAGTTAACGCAAAATAATATTGAAATGTCGTTATGTACGGTCATACTCAAGGCACACTAGAATCTAGATGGTCAAAAAGACATTTATATTTAAACAAAAATGAGTTTTAATACTAATAATATTTAAGCTGAAATCAAAAAAGTCGACAGCATTAATCAAAAATATACTTTAATCTTATGGCAGTATAGCTTGTTTTTCTTAAATACCAAGATATCTATAGTTATTAATCATATGTGCCGAAATAGTTGATGACTCGCTAGTTTATACCATCTTATTATAGTAGTAACTCCACACTTTAGGCTGAAGCGAGGAACAAGGAGAAAATTAAAGAAGAATCTAAGGCGCAGAAGAAAATCGAGAGCGCCTTCAAGTGGGCGCTGGCGGACGCCAATGTGGATCACCAGCTGTCGTGGGCCGAGGCTAAAGAGAGCCTTGACCTCTCAGCGTCCGAGTTCACGGCCGTGCCCGACGAGGAAGACCGCCTCAGGATATACAAGGTATCGTCAATAACTCAAAATTCTAAATTCTAAATCATTTATTCACTTTAGGCCTCGATCAACTATGTACTAAATTCCCGATGAGCGCTTAAAAACGGTGCGCGACTTTGGTGCCACGGAGCCAAAATGACGTTTGAGGCGATGACAGTAAAAGGAAAGTAAAAATATTTTGCAACCTTATTTTAATCTTTATGTTTAAGATTTAAGGTTCACAGTAAGCTGAAGTTGTTGATGTTGTCCAATGTTTTTCAGATTTTGTTATTCGAAATTTAAATATATAGGTATGAGAAAACAGGCCCCTGACTATGAGTTCTTATAGCAGTATTGTTGCAGTTGTGGAAAAGAGACGCGAGTATATTCGGCATTTTTGTTCGGGATCCTTTGTCTAGTACATTATCGATCGAAGAAGACTAGGTTACAAGTATCACTTATGAATGTCACTATGCCATCGGTTCTTAAGGCTACACACTTGTATTATCTAACCTTTCACTAGCTCATTTTGTGTCTCCACTGCTGGGGCACGAGCCTTCCCTATGGATGGATAGGGAGAAGGGCCATAAATCACCACGCGGGCCCAGTGCGGTGCGGTGGTTGTTAGCGACTGCTGAGGCAGCCGGGATCAACGGAACGTGCCTTCCGAAGCGAGTAGGAGCTCAAGATGATTTTTTTTTCACCCGTCCGATGTCAGGTTTGAGGGCAGGCCTCCAACAAGGTGGACCGACGATCTGGTGAAGGTCGCGGGAAGCCGCTGGATGCGAGCAGCACAAAACCGGCCGTTGTGGAATTCCTTGTGGACGTCTTTTGGCTGAGATGATGATGATGATGATGATGTCAGGTCTTTGGGAATGTTGTTTAATTTTAGCAATCGCAGACCGGGCGCGTTAACCACTGCGCCGTCAAGCTCTTCTATTCTCTATATTCTCTCTCTGAGTTATCTAACCTTTAACAGTATTAAATGATTTTTGCTTTAGTTAGGATATGCAAGGTGTCGTCTGAGTGCTGAGTGCGTGATTTATTCACCATTCTATCATGTAAACTAATTGAAAAAAAATTACATGAAGCAGCTAGTGACAAACAATGTGAGTCAAACATTTTGCCATACAGGGTTAACGTGATCAAAAGTAGCACAAAGTTCTTTTTTCAGTTCTAACTTTAAATTAGTTTTGACTATATTGTTCTACCCTACCCGATATTTAACTAATACAAAGTAAAAACGAATTATGAAATCTAACCTTATTCCAACAGGATTTCCAACACGAGCAGGAAGAGAGCTGCATGCACTACCACCATCCGAAGCCGCGGAAGTCGAAGCGGTCGAAGAAGAAGAAGCGTTCGCACTCCACCTCTCCTCTGGTAGTTTTTTTTATCTTATAGTTATTGGCTTTGTGCGGTTAGCACATTAAGCCAGTGTCTAAGTAATTTTTCTAACAAGCTATATACAATTTATAGAAATAAACATACATTATTTCTTATACGATAATGATTGATAATAGAAGTAAGGAAGAGTAGTGATAAATGATGTTCCTCCCAACCACTTGAGTATTTGTAAAGATGTGGGGCTGTAGAGGTCCCGCGGACTTCTTGCGAGAATTTGAAAAGCAACCTTGCACTGTTTTGTTTCATTTACAAACACTTATGCACGTTCCCGAACTCTTACCGGTGAATAGTCCACCATTATTTCACATTAACATTCTTTAAAAATAACACAAAACTGCAGACTATGACTTCACTCTCTCGCTAAGAAGTCCCTCTGGTAGTTATATGCACTTTATAATGTTATGGAGAAGTTAGTTATACTAGGTAAGTGCTTAGCTTTGACAAAAGGCCCGAACGAAGGTGGAAGTGCAGTTCACCCGCAATATTCAGCAATTAAACTTGACTTTAAGGCAGTTTTTATTTGTACAATCCATTTTAACCATCCCCATGAGATAATTATCATAAAAAAAGTGTCCAGAGTCCAGAACACCAATCGTAATATCTTATCGTAGGCCTTTGCCCAACAATGGGATGATCCAGGCTAACTGTAACTGTATTATAAATGAATGTGCACAGTCCAAGTCGCGGTCCCGCTCGCCGTCGCCCGCGGTGCGCTCGCCGTCGCCCGCGCCTAGCCCTGTCTCTTGGTCGTCGGAGGAAGGCCGCTCCAAACACAAGAAGGCCAAGAAGAAGCATAGGAAACACTCCCCCGCGCCTGTGAGTGTTAATACCTAGTCGCACCCTTCTCTTCAGGACTTTACAGTACATTGTAGACGTTCCGCCTCGCAAGAATGAATATAGACGAGCCTAGTCTTGTATTGTGACCGTCCAACGAGGGCCGCTCCAAACATCAGAAGGCCAAGAAGAAGCATAGGAAACACTCCCCCGCGCCTGTGAGTATTAATACCTAGTCGCACCCTTCTCTTCAGGACTTTACAGTACATTGTAGACGTTCCGCCTCGCAAGAATGAATATGGACGAGCCTAGTCTTGTATTGTGACCGTCCAACGAGGGCCGCTCCAAACATCAGAAGGCCAAGAAGAAGCATAGGAAACACTCCCCCGCGCCTGTGAGTATTAATACCTAGTCGCACCCTTCTCTTCAGGACTTTACAGTACATTGTAGACGTTCCGCCTCGCAAGAATGATTATGGACGAGCCTAGTCTTGTATTGTGACCGTCCAACGAGGGCCGCTCCAAACATCAGAAGGCCAAGAAGAAGCATAGGAAACACTCCCCCGCGCCTGTGAGTATTAATACCTAGTCGCACCCTTCTCTTCAGGATTTTACAGTACATTGTAGACGTATCGCCTCGCAAGAATGATTATGGACGAGCCTAGTCTTGTATTGTGACCGTCCAACGAGGGCCGCTCCAAACATCAGAACGCTAAAAAGAAGCATAGGAAACACTCCCCCGCGCCTGTGAGTATTAATACCTAGTCGCACCCTTCTCTTCAGGACTTTACAGTACATTGTAGACGTATCGCCTCGCAAGAATGATTATGGACGAGCCTAGTCTTGTATTGTGACCGTCCAACGAGGGCCGCTCCAAACATCAGAACGCCAAAAAGAAGCATAGGAAACACTCCCCCGCGCCTGTGAGTATTAATACCTAGTCGCACCCTTCTCTTCAGGACTTTACAGTACATTGTAGACGTATCGCCTCGCAAGAATGATTATGGACGAGCCTAGTCTTGTATTGTGACCGTCCAACGAGGGCCGCTCCAAACATCAGAAGGCCAAAAAGAAGCATAGGAAACACTCCCCCGCGCCTGTGAGTATCAATACCTAGTCGCACCCTTCTCTTCAGGACTTTACAGTACATTGTTGACGTTCCGCCTCGCAAGAATGATTATGGACGAGCCTAGTCTTGTATTGTGACCGTCCAAAGAGAGCCGCTCCAAACATCAGACGGCCAAGAAGAAGCTTATGTAACACCGCGCCCGTGAGTATTACAAGCTGCTGAATACCACTTTAGAGGATTTCACAGTGCATTGTACGAGATGTGGCAGCGACCATACTGGTTAGGGTGTGTGACCAGTGGTTTCGTTATAATATGTTAGTAGTATACCTGAAGGTCGTATAGTCGAAATAAACTAAAAATCTTCATTTCCCTTAAGAAATCGCCAACTCCCGAAGAGGGCGGCATAAGCGACGACGAGCCAGTTCGTCACAAGAGCAAGAAGACCAAACGCAGTGCGCCCAGCAGCCCCGACGAGGAGATCGAGCACTCGCACAAGCCCAAGAAGAAGAAGGAGAAGAAGGACAAGAAAGAGAGGTAAATGTATATAAATATATTGTTTCTTTATTAGTCTCGTGCGCGTTCATATACCATTTATCTGATTGCAACATCGGGTGGGCGCCATTAGTTATTCATAAAATTAAATAACCGTTTAATTTCAATAATGAGATATTTTAAAGCTCGATTACATACTGTATAGCGCTGGGTATGTAGTGGCCGGTCTTCTGAGTTAGTAACTTGCGTTCAAATCGGTGTCGTTAGAACCACGCGGTGCATGACCTACTCACACCAAGCGGGTCTACACTCGATTTTCAGAGGTGCATCTACTCAAATAAAAATATTATTATAAAATAAAATCAAATTGATAAATAAGAATATTTTTTTCTTTATATTTACCGTCAAATGTGGAAAAAGTGTACGAAGGCCTTGACCCAGGCTCCAGCACTTTCGGCTGATATATAATAATAAAATCTTCGCCCAACCTATCATAATACTGCGTCGGAGTCCTCCAACTGTTATAGCAACTCCATAGGCTCAACAACGGATTCTTAAAAACTAATCCCCGTACTTATACAGAGTACAAGCTTCGAATACTCTAATTGAAATTAAGTTTCCATGATGGTAACAAAACACGGACTATGTATCCCAAGCTTATACTCAATTTTAGAGCGAGCGCACGGCCGGCTTGCGGTATTGTTTTGTTTTTCTGCGTTGTTCATAGGCAGCCCGCCCGACAGGCGACGCAGCGCTGCTTTATGAATTTACACGAAACAGACACGCCGCGCTCGCTTGACGTAGCGGACTCCCTAAGGCTGTATGTTACAGGGCTTTGTATACCGTTGTATACTGTAAAACCGTACAAAAAATACCGGTATGCTTGGTATCTTTACCTGGGTGGCATTTTTTACCGGGAAATTAACTAACCGCTCTCTATGCGGATTGGCTAAAGCGCAATTCCTATATAACGAAAAAAGTAGCGATACTTTTTTTAGATAACGTTACCTTTATAGAAATAACCTTACTTACCGGTATTATAGTGAGTACTTGCTAACGGTATCAACCTGCTATGTAATTAGTAAAGCCGTAATTCCGTCCCGTAGGTCCGCCGGCTCGGGCGTGTGGAGCGATGCGGAGCTGGAGTCGCGGCGCGCGGCCCTGCTCGCTCAACTGCACGAGCACGAGGCGGACTGACGTCGCGTTACGCACATACACATTTTCAACGACTACCCGCGCGCCCCGCCTCCGCCTCGGCCCCCGCCCCCGCCAGTGCCCGAGCCAGAGCGAGAGCCAGAGCCGAGTCCCCCCTCCCCCAAAGAGTAAGCCTTTTATTCGTTACCCGGTCATGTGGGATCTTAAGCGATTCATAACAATTGATTTTCTATTGTTTTAATTTAAGGGCAGCGAAACTGTTATGCCGCGTACAGACTGGTAAAATGTATCGTGTAATCTATATACTTATAATGACTTGTCTTGACTGATTCATCATCGCCGAGCCGAAAGCACTGGAGCTAATTAGATGAAATTTGGATGTTAGGTTGCCAATATGAAAGAATTTTACGGAAATCATACCCTAAGGGGGTCAAATAGGGGGTGAAAGTTTGTATGAAAGTCCGTCAGTTTTGAAGTAAAATACATGAAAATTTGGCTTTTTGAAAAGAAATAAAGAATGACGTGTTTCAGGAATTTTGTTTATTTTCTTTTAGAGGAGTAAAAAAGGGAAGAAGGTTTTTTTGGGTAAATTGTTATTTTTAAAGTATTATCTATAAAAATGAATAATTTAATCGATCTATAGATTTTTCGATAAAAAATAAAGAATGACGTGTTTTTGCATTTTTCGAAAAATCTTCTCTAGAGGGGTGAAATAAGGGTGGAAAGTTTGTATGAAAATCCGTCATTCCTTAAATTTCGGTATTTGGCCTGGTTAGAAATTATGAAGTGTTTCAGGATTTTTGGAAAATGATCCCTTGAGTAGGGGATGACAAAACGGACCAAAATTACTTATACAGAGTGATCTTTATTACGTTGTTATGTGATAGACACTTTATACTAATTCTAGCTCGCATGGATGGGCTTTTTAATGATAAAAAATTAAAATCTTAATGTTGAAATGTCGTGACATGTTTAGTTGTCTACTCTTATTACTTATTCCCTTATGATATTTACCTTTAATAAGTTTGGCTTTTATTACGAATAAACACTAGTCGTGAAGCCCACGTGAGCAAAGCCGCGAACAAAAGCTAGTATAACATGAAATTAAAGAATTTGACATCCGCATTACTGAAATATAACATACAAGCATGCAAGATAAAGATACACACGTAACAATTGCGTAGGTGGCAAAACAATTTGTTAAAATACAAATTGTATGGGAATGACAAACTATGACCTCACTATAATTAAATATTGTTGTTGTCAAAATCCCTATTCTCTATAGACGTCCTACGCGCGCGAACCGTGCACTTTACGCGCACGCTACGCATTACAGGTTGCGCGGAACGATCCGTGATTTAGCGGTTGTGTGTCGAACACAAAGGGGCGTGCAGTGTGCGCAGAGCAGCAGGGTTCACTCCGGTCCGAACCGAATCCTTCGGTGAGTCTAGAAGGGCACGGGGACGCACTAGTGCTTGATGCCGTTCCCTCTAGAAAACCTCCGAAGGTGATTCGTTTCACACGGCTTGACCCTAAAATTTCTCGCCGCTTCCAAAAATGCCCAGTTAAGCTAAAAATGCCGTCTGAAGCTATCAGCAAACTCTCTTAAAAAAATTAAAAGAAGTAGAAGGAGTTACAAAATGCGCGAAGAATGTTACATTGCATGATACGTTTCACCAGTCTGTACGCGGCACTAGGTTAGGCCGCGTCCGCCTTTCTGGATGTCTCGCTTCGAGGAGAAAAACGGAATCGGTCGTTTTGCGCGATTTGACGTGCCCTCGTTAGTTGCCTGGCGTGTGAGCAGTGCTACTGACCTCGTATATTTCTGTACTTACGTCTTTTACCTCTTGGTGTTTCTGAATGCCTAGTGTGAGTTTTATTTACTATCCGTATTCTGTCGATTACGATTACGAAAAAAATTAGTATGGCATTGAAGCAGCGCCTCCTGGCGGCATACGAGAAGAGTTTAACATTTTGCCATACAAATTCTCGTTTTCGTTAACGTGATCGAATGTTGAATGAAGCTCGCACTTGGCACCCTGGACGTTAAGCGAGGCATCCTGCGGTGCGGACGCGGTCTTAAAAGTCCAGAGAGCGGGATTGCTCCGGATGCAGATTATGTTCGCTAATAGAAGTCGGTAAGGTTGTCCACCTTACCTACGCCCGCCCGCTTTAATCTTTCCTCCGGTATGCATCCCTATTTTCGTCGGTCGACGTCGCTCGCTGTTCTGATTTAGACCAAAACAATTTACCTAAATTATCGGTTACTAAATACCCGCTCGCTTTTGAAACTATAATTTTACTATTATACATACATCTGTGCAAACTCTTAAGTTTCTTAGTAGCGCCAGTACCAGCATAACCATAAAAGTACTATGTGTATGTTTGTTGTGAAATAACGATGTACTTTTGACTTAAATAGTGATGGACAACTTCAGTATTTGCAGTGTATATTATATGCAATTATGTTCTGTCGAGTCAATTGAATTGTGTATTGAGCTGCCAATGTTGTGTTCGGTTTTGTAATTCTTAATATTAGTTGTGTTTAATGTTAAAGTTAAATGATAGTTTAAGTTTAGATTCCGTTTTTCATTTTGGAATATTATGTGATGTGCATACAACTTTTCCAGTACAATGAGACAATTAAAAAGTAGATCGGAAGTTCAGTCGTGTAGGTGATAGACCTTGCAACATTAAATAACACTTAAAATATATAATTGTTACATCACTCGATGTGCATCAATAAAATAAGATAGTCGTATAGTACACTACGTACTTAATACATGCATCTATATTTACAATAAATGTTTAAAATGTATCTCACTTCACGTATATCTATCTGATAGCAGACGACTTATGGCTCGAAGTCGATGGATTGGTTTACAGATAGAATGATTGTAATTTGGATTTGAGAGTTGTTTTAGGCGTCGCATGCCCGTACACGGGCTAATGCCGAGTTCGGCAGTAGATGCTAGTAATTAATGAATATGTTAATCTAAGCTTAAGTTAAGAAATTGTTTACTTTTTAAAAATATTTGGTCGACAAAGATTTATTATTAGACTAATTGTTCTAGTTTCCAATGGTTACTACCATTATAAATATTAAATCAGTTGCAGTTGGATGTGATCCTCGTGGTCACTTTAGTACTGAACCATTGTAGTGCAAATATACATAGAAATATTTCGAAACTGTCAGGTAAAAAACATAACTTTAAGGGGCAAATAGAAACTGCTTCAAGAAATTGTAATTTGTAAATAATTTACTTGCGCGATTTGGGTGGTTCTCATGTTATAAGTGAATTGTACTGCGCTATATGTACTGTTTAGTTTAACATGTTTATAATAAGAGTCGAGTGCAGAAGTACAAAAGTACCTCACATTAAAAATGATTGAATATAATGCTGATGTAGCTACCAAAATGTTACAACAAAGTAATAAACAAAATATACCTAAACTTGATTTTATTTCATCCCATGCGTCGCAAATCTAACCCTCAACAGGCTACTTGAAAATAATATTTTTTGGCAAATTCGAACTGTTCGCCTTGGTAAATCCAGATTCCATTTTGGTATTGCTTGTTTTAACTATTACGTAAAAAAACTTCGCACAAAATAAAAAAATAACAATGGGAGAATAATAACAAACGATTACGAAAGCGAAAAAATACATAGGAATGACAAAAGCGACGAGTTTCTATACGACGAGACACTATACGATGACGTCACGATCCCGATAGTGTTCGCCATCATGTGACATGGCTTTATTTTCACGTTTTTATTTAATGAATTAGAAAATGATCAGATAATTTCATCTATACTAATATTATAAAGAAAACCTGGATTGAAACCATGGATGAAAAATTGGAAACCATGTATGTGTTTGCAACGAATAAACTCAAAAATCAGGTAGTGTCAAACAATGATTTATATAAAACAAGAAGCAGATTATGTCAAGCGCGCGCGTTGAGAAGACTCAAATACGCCCAATTGGGACGTCTTGTAATTAGTCTACGTCAAGCGTTGTCACGAGCGTGTCGCACCGTAGGTTCCTGTGTCCTTACCAAAAAAATCAAAAATGCCATCGTGTGTATTTCGGAAGTGTACCAATTATGACTTTAAAGTAAACAAAATACAAGGGATCTCTTACCACATGTAACGCAAAGATACTTAGATTATTTAGTATATTTCAATTATTTTTCCAAACAATCTAATGACTGACGCAAAGACGCCATGTCCAGGTGAAGAAAGAGAGCGGTCTAGTAGAAACATTTGAAGTGCAATCATTAAAATTATACTTATCTCTTTCATTTGCGTGCTAATTTCGTATCTTTTGTTTTACTTATCAGTGAAACTTGTCAATGTGTGCAGTTTTGGATTGCTTGGAACAGATATAAAACGCAAATTACTATGAACGTAACATATCTATAGTTTATAATATCATTGGTGTCAAATAAACATGTTCCCAGCTTATACGTTAACGCTACCCGCCCACGATCTACTTTTGTAGGACCGACAATCGGCCCGATTTCTTTACCCTCGGTTTTGTGACTCAACGCACACATCCGTCACTTTATCGGTGTGGCTTTGCCCTTCCTTCCCTAACAAGTGCATGCGGTAGTTTGTCATTGAGTGCGTGTGCGTTAGCGCATACAGTTGGGATGCGATTTTTGCTTAGACATAATTTATAGGACTTGTGCGTTACATATTCCTTAAGTTTCATTTTCACCGACAAAAATATCGGTCACCGTAAAGAAAAACGAAGGTTCCCCTTTAGGGCATCCGTTGCATCAAGCGTCCAAGCGTCAAGCATCCTACGCCGTGCACGGCGCAGGCGCCTACGCGGGCGCCTGCGCGGGCGACGTGTTTCATGCCATGCGTGAGGCAGGTCGCCCGTGACTAACACCTAATTTATAAACGAGTAAAAGCTTTTACTTAAGCATAAGTAATTGCAGTAACAAGTTTTATTCTTTAGTCAATAAAAACGATGACGTTAGAATTCTTATCTACAGCTTCGTGGAATTCTTAGCCAAGTAATCATCATCATCATCAGCTCATTTAATGTCCCCACTGCTGGGGCACGAGCCTTCCCTATGGATGGATAGGGAGAACGGGCCATAAACCACCACGCGGGCCCAGTGCGGATTGGTGATTGTTAACGACTGCTAATGCAGCCGGGACCAACGGCTTTACGTGCCTTCCGAAGCACGGAGGAGCTCGAGATGATAAATTTTTGGTCACCCATCCGATGACCGGCCTTTGCGAAAGTTGCTTAACCTCAGCACTCGCAGACCGGGCGCGTTAACCACTGCGCCATCGAGCTCCTCAAGTAATAGTCACCAATATTTTTACTTAAGCAATCTAGATTTTTCTATGAATTCATAGTGAAGACTAGTATTGAGTAATGTACGTTACTTGTTTATAGGATGAAATTTTCTTAGCCACTCGAGTGCTCTGGGTACCACAGTACAACTGAACTCTATTGTGTCTGGGCCTAAAAGCGTCTGTGTATTTATTGACCTTTCTTAGAACAATTAATGACTTAACAAAGTAATTACCGAGTAGCGAGTAATAGTTTGTTTATAAATACGGGTGTTAGTACGTCCGTCTCGGTGATAAGACCACTTTTTCTGTCTAATTCATTAGATGTTGTCGTGTACTGTTATTTATTATATAAATTTTGAAAATTTTAATGTACTCTGGGCAATGCTGAAGGTCGTATTTGGATCGGACGTTGTGGTTGAGTGGTTCTATCTCGTCAGCCGTAGGCAGTGTGTCCGAGTTGATGACAAACTATCAGTTTCTCGTGACGTCACTGCTGGCTTGCCTCAGGGTATGTCCTATCCCCTCTCCTTTTCTCTATCTTCATCAACTTCCTTACTCCTCTCCTCTCTTGCCAGTATCATCTGTATGCTGACGACCTGCAGATCTTTGCACGTGCTCCCATTGAGGAAATAGACAACATGATTGCAGGCCTTAATGTAAACCTTGCGACTATACACGAATGGAGGCGAGTCCATGGCCTTATGGTCAATTCACACAAGTCACAGGCGATCATTATTCGGTCGAAGCAAATTGCCAGACTAAAGCACGTCCGTGTTCCTTCACTTCTTCTTGATTCAGTTCCTCTTCCCTACAGTAGTGTTGTCAAAAACCTGGGTGTTCTCTTCGACTGTTCTCTTTCTTGGTCTCCTCATATCGCGGAGGTTAGTAGGCGTGTGTTTGCTGCCGCTGGTTTGTTGCGGAGGTGGAAGAATCTGCTTCCTGTTAAGACTAAGATCGAGCTTGCGCAGTCGCTTCTCTTGCCCATTCTGGACTATGCTGACGTTTCAGTCATTGACCTAAATGGGGATCTTCTGGACAAACTGCAGCGTCTGCAGAATCTTTGCATAAGGTTCATTTATGGCCTGCGCAAGTTCGATCATGTGTCTGATTTCAGGACCAAACTTGGATGGCTTCCAATCAGATTGCGACGTGAGGAGCATGTTCTAACGCTCTTATTTAACGTGCTGTATGACCCTCGCACCCCTCCCTACCTTAAGGAACGTTAATCACAATCGTGAGCTTAGGTATAGGGTTGACAACCTGCTGAAACATCCTTTGACTCGTTCTGAATATTTCAGAGACTCTTTCACGGTCAAGGCTACAAGCCTTTGGAATAACCTCCCGCCGGATAACCGTCCATAACTCCATTCACATCTCTTGACTAAGTCTTAGTTTGCAACAACTCTTCCGTATATAGGTATATGTAGTATATTTATGTATTAGTATTATTTATTGTAATATATGTGTATTTGAGTATATAGGTATATATACTAATGTGTATATTTAATTAATGAATATTATTTTTTATTATTATTTTGCTTTGTACTAGTGCACTACTGCCTTTTATTTTCCTTTTAGTTGTCCTATACCTCAAAGGTTGTCTGGAAGAGAATTTCGTTATTTGTTTTTACTTATCTGTGTGTGTGTGTGTGTGTGTGTGTGTGTGTGTGTGTGTGTGTGTGTGTGTGTGTGTGTGCAATAAAGAGTTTTATCTATCTATCTATCTATATAAACTTCGGGTTATATCAATAAAAAACGAGGTTATGAACATATGAGTTTTATTATAATTTAAAGCTCTGAATATAAATCTCTTTCTTATTTTTTTTAGTACATAACATTTTGATTTATTTTTATAGATTTTATTATAGTCTCGGCGTAATAAGTAACAAAATTAAAATATAATTAAATGCATTTAAAAAGTATTTAACAACTAAAAAAAAATGTAAGCTGTAAAAAACGTAAGTAGGTAGTCCCAGTACAATATCCATTCACATTCGTTTTCACCAACACCTACATTACGTATAGGCATATTTTTTTCGTCACCTACAATGGCATATGCACTTTAAACTTGGAAATTGTTATTGAAAATAGACATCAGCCACTTGATATTTTCATAAACCATGTTAGGTATAAAAATTCGTAATTAATGAGTTTGATCCTTATCACAGCCCTATTTATATGACAATTCATCTCAATTGGACCGACGCCTGCATATCAGACTATCCAAAAGTGTCACATTTCTACAACAACCTTAAGCGCCACCGCAAACATGCTACTTTTAGTATCGGCGATCGGCGATTTTGCGACTGTATCGATGCTGAATCACGTTTTGGCGACTCCCTGCGTTCGATCGCAGTAAAATCGTGAGATTCTTATCGATGCAGCATCGCGATTTCGCGACTTCATGCGTTCGGTTCGGACGCGGTATCGGAAACGCGCGTTTTAGCGTCTGCTCCGTTGCTGGATCGGCAAATCGATGCGACCGGGCATCCGAATGTGTGCCGAGTGTAACGTTCAAAAGCTGTGTCGAGTTTCCGAAAAGCGACGCAATCGCCGCGTTTGGCGTTTTTAAGTGTGCGGTGTGGAATGTGTGGTCGCTGCATTCAGCTTCTAAAAAGCGGCTAAATCGCCGATCGCCGATGCTAAAAGTAGCATGTCTGCGGTGGCCCTGGTAGGCTACTCTTGACGCAAATTCAATCTCAATACAATTCTAATGGGATTAATATGTATCGATATTGTCCACGCAATTTAATTCCAATGTAGCGCTATTATCGATTTTAAGTGCCATTTGAATTTTTTGTTTTGGGATTGGAATTGTATTGAGATTGAGTTTGCGTCAAGAGTAGCCTACCTGATACATAGACATAAAGTTCAAAGTCTATTGAGGAAATTTGACAGTTTGTGGTAGGTCGATGTGCAGGCGTGTGTGCATTAAAATTTACTTTCTCTAGACTAGTTTTGTTAAAGCGCTTATAAAAAGGTAAATTGCTATTTCTATGAGCCTTATTAAGCATTTTATGATTTAACACATTATTATAATATATCTAATTATCTTTAACATATATCATCAAAATATTGGATTTAAAATTATACTTGACACTTAGTTTAATAGAACTTATCTAAAAAATATTCTTGCGCTAGTAAGGCTGTAATATAACAGTTTGTACTCTTCCTCCGTGATTCTCAATTTCTTTTCAGTGAGGGCCAAAGCCTGCTGCAGCTGTATTGGCCCTTTGCTTTTCTGCTCCTCAAGTAATTTCCGTTCGTTCTGAATATGTTTCCAAACAGAATCAAACCAATGTAATGATTCGAAGTCAGAGTCCTGAAAGATAAATATTAAGTTTTTTTAGCACTATTTCAGTTATATTTCTCAAGAAAGAAAAAAAGCAAGACAAGTCTACTTTTAAATGATGATATAACTAACAAGATGCCTAGATGCCATATGCAATTGCATAACAAATAATCATTTAGGCTTTTCATGTAAGTATAATGGCATAATTAAATTAACCACTCAAATCATTTCTCAATGATTTATTTTGTAGTCTCCTACAAAATAAATCTATTCAATTCCTGTTGAAGGATTATTGTTATTTAAAATGTTTGATTATTTTTTATCATTATGTTGGAAATTAGAAAGGGCATTTTAAAGATTTCATTTATCAAAGTGTGCTTCATAATTACCTGGTCTAGAAGTTTTAGTATATAAGCAATGCCCATGGCAAATCCATCATCGGTGAAAGCGGCACCGACTTTATTTTTCTTCGTCATTTTATCCTTTGACAAAATCATGTGCTCTATAAAATTTAAAGTCAATGGTGGAACAATTATAAAGAAATTTTTAAGATGGACATTTTTTGGATTTCTAAACACTGGCGCAAATACATCCACCAGTAGTTTGAAATATTCAGTGCCCTGTAAAAAGTTTGTCAGCAGACCATTTATAGTATTGTCTAAATTTTCAGATGAACTAATGGATTTTGGACTTAAATTATCTTCTTCACAAATTTCTTTGAATGAGCTTGTTGTCTCTAAATCAGGTAAAAACACAGTGGCATCAGAACAACAATGTCTCCCGCCTGATCTGACCATCCTTACATACCCCATCGCATTACCAATTTGGCTTATAAGGTCACGGAAAAGGTCCAAGTAGCTAAGGCCGTCTTCAGCTGTGCCCAGAACTCTAATACCTTTGTTGAATTTATCTGCATTTTTATAAGGGTACCCGCTTCCTCCAGCAGAAGTAATCTCTTTAAAGGTTCGGAGATCTTTGATGAGTCTGGATTTAATGTGCTCATCATACATAAACTGAGAGAAAGTGAAAAATTTCTTTTTCAGGAATTGATATGTAAAATTCACTGTTGTATTCATAATTCCTGTTCCATGAGTTCTTATAGAGTTGGCCACATGTCTTATGTTTATTGAATTCAAGTGTTTGTTGTTGCTGCTCTTCTCAATAAATATTTGATTGTTCAAGTTATACAGGTATTTCGACACAAATATATGAATGTTCCGCATAATTTCCAATACATCTAATCCTTGCTCAAGTGTTTGTGTAGGCAGATTGTCTTGGACAGTTTTGAGATTAAATTTAAATTTGGCCATCTGTCGCATTTCCCCGTATGTTTTCCAATCCGATAATACAACAGTGGTTAAATTGTAATACATGGTAGATAAATAGTGTTCCACTGATGGTACAACACACAAATAGACACTCTGCACCCTTAGGTTATCAATTGATAATAACAATTTCTTAGTCATGTCTGAGGTGAAGGGGTTTACAACATCCAATTGTAAATGGGAGTGTATGTGTAATCGCAAATTTGTTTCTATATTTTGACTTGTGCTGTTTATTATCCTTTCGTTTATTAATATTTTCATATCATTTAGGAATTCTTGTGACTTATGAATTTTAAACAAATTACCTGTATTATGTAGCAGTAATGAGCAGTCCTCCAATACCATGAGAAAGTATTTAACTTTCAGTGAGTTCAATTGTACATTGAAATTCTGTTCAAAATATATGGGTATTACATTTTGATGCCATAACATCCAAGAACAATTACACAGGCTCTCAAAGTATTTTATAAAATTAGATAGTTTTTGTACTTTTTCCAATAACACACCTAGTTTAGCATAACTGTCTTCTAAATATGTGCTTTCTGGAATGAAACTCAAGGCAACATTAGCAGCAATGTTTCGGTTGACAGTAGTTGCGCCTCTTAGGGCCTGCTCAGCTATTACAATGCAAGTCAACTCATCCAGTCTCTTATTTGCATAGTTTTTATCGCCTACAAAGGTTTTTCTCACTTCTTGTATGGATGATGTAGCTTGGAATATTAAATGGTGAATGATCATATTTATAGAGTTGATAATTTGATAGTGATTGCGCAAAACAACATTTTGTAAACATTTTAATGCATCAATTATTCCAAATAATGACATTAACACACTTTTAGACAGTGGTATGCCCAAAGAGAGATGCAGATTGATAAGAGTGAGGATGGAATAGTTGATCCCAGATGTGAGTTCTAATCCTTCAAGAAGGACTTTAGCATGTTGTGTCATTTCTGCAGCGTTCAGTTTATTATGGTTTAAAGAAAATGTTTCTTCTATTGTCAATGCCCACTGTGTACATATAGACTCGATGTTTGCTATGTCCTTAGCTATTGAAGTCTTTTTGGCACTAACATAGGCTTGCCTGGCTTTCAGCATTGTCTGTGTAAGTTTTCCATGGCTTGCGCAAAGAGCTGGTAAATGCCTCAGAAGAAACTGCTCTGGAAACCAGATGGTGGTCCCTATAATGGGAACACTGTGAGCCTGAAATTATATTTAAGTTATTTGATTTTATTCAATTATTTAACTAAACATTGTTAACATTGATTACAAACCTTAGTGTTTAGTTCTAGTAGTGATTTAAAAGTTTTTTTATCACTATTTCCAAACAAATGAAAACTCAGTGCAAAGAGAGCATTAATTTTTATGCATTTGTACATATTGGTAACATTTGGCTTTTCCTGAGCCAGTCTGTCGAGGTTAGAAATGGCCTGTTTCAAGTACTGTATAAATTCAGCAGATGCATTTGAACAATTTTTATCAACCAAACTTTTCCTCAGAATTAGTAAACTCTGCAAGGAGTTTTGTACTAGGTCATCACTCATTAGTTTGGCAGTAATGTTTTCGGTAGCTCCAATCAATGCTTTCAAACTCTCTTCAGTCAAATCTAACTGTTCTGGTGTTTGCCTTAATGTTTGAAGAGTTTTGCAGTATTTGTTCCATTTTTTTGATATAGACGTATTTGATATCAACAGCTCCAATAATACAATGAGTGTAAACAATTCCCCTATGTGATTTATAACATAATGAAGTTGTATTCCATCTGGAGATAGAGAAAAATAATTTATTTTATTATTTTCTCTTAATTAAATAGGTTAATATTAAATAGCAAATTAATATGTAATTGATTATTTTTATTATTAAATTTTAAAATTGGTTGTCTGGAAGAAATTGCTTAAAAGCGATAAGACTGATAAATAGTAACTTTGTAAGTTATTTCTTTATTTGTTCTTGTTTATGTTTTATTGATTGTCGCCCGTGACTTCGTTCGCGAAGAATACACTATCCCATAGGAACCTGTTACCGAGATAAAAAGTATCCTATATCCTAGTCTGGGTCGTGGTCTGTTATGCAAAGTTTCATCCAAATCCGTTCAGCCATTTTCACGTGATGCGCGATCAAATAAACAGACAAAAATTCTAAAAACTGTTGAAACATGTTCTGATATTGATTCTAAGTACAGTAAAAGCTCCCTATTCGCGCTTCCGTCATTCGCGTTTTCACTATTCGCGGATTAAAAAAATGCAACCCAATTTCTTTATTCGCGGCAAAAAATTTCTTTATTCGCGGATCTAAAATTTCATACAAAATTCCAATAGGTGTTTAACGCAATATCTTTTGCAAGTGCCGTCAAATGGTACCGCCGAACACTTTGACCTAAGGCGCCTTTGTCGCATTTGCTGCAAACACCGCGGTCGGCGTTTTTCGGCGGTCACTGAAAATGTGACATTTACTCTGAAAAATCTTAGTGAAGGTTTAAGAATGGCAAATGAGCTTTGCGATTTCTTTGTGAACATTGATCCATCTATGGAACGAAGTCTTAATTTTAAGAGGCAAATTGCTAATGCGACTGCTGAGTATCAGTCTGAATTGTCGGAGCTATTAAAAACTGCCAAGCAAGAGAAAATAACAAAATTCTTCAAACTATTGCCTAAGCCTGAGGATAATGATTAACCAAAATGTTCAATAACATCAATAAAATTGATTTTCTTATATATTTGTGTCTTTTATTTTGGCACCTAGGAACGTATCCCCTATAAACCCATATAAATTACCATTCTGTATTCGCGGCATATTTATGGAACATATACCCCGCGAATAAAGAGATTTTACTGTACCCCCAGCTAACTTTTTTTATGAATATCTTCCATGTACAGACTTTCGACCCTCTTTAGCTTTATTATAATTATTATAGATAGTTTATAGTATAGATAGATTATAGATAGTGTTGCAATAAAAGTATTATCTATCTATCTATCAACATTTTATATCAACAACTCAAAAGCTCCACCAGCAGCATTGATTGATGTTATAAAAAGTGCAATAAACATACAGATATATGATTTACACAATCATATTATCTATGTAATTTTGTTTATAAAAAATCTATTATAAGAGATTTTATAATTTTCTCATTTGTCATTTAAAGTGTTGCTTGTTTAATTTGTTAAATTTATTTAATTCATTTATTATATACTTTTCAAATAAATTTACTATTTCAAAGAAAAATTTTACTTACTTAAATTGACCATCCCTTCTGTAAATACTGCAAATACTTGACTGCACATATTACGAAGTGTGTCATCACAACGCATATAAAAAATATTCAAGGAGCATACTGTCTCCATTTGAGATGAAATATCACTGTGTGCATATTCCTCGTAAACTGCTAAGAAAGGAAAATACCTGAAAGACATTATTAACATCATTATAAATTTAGCTAACTTGTTTTATATAACGAGGTCAGTGCCTTAAAGATAAATAAAGTTATTTTATGAAACAATGCTATTTACCTGTCAAATGCTTCTTTTTTTAATTCAGTTACTTCCACACATAATGAAGTTAATACACCCAAAACTTTAGTCATTAAAGTATTATCTGATGAAACTAGTTTAGTTATTGGTATATGTTCTTCGAATTCCATACAAACTTGTATTGGCAAGAATGTTTTGTTCTCATCCCAGGTTTCATTTTCATTTGCAGTAACCAAATCCTGATATTGTTTTTTGAAGAATTCTCCATAACTTTTTAGTACATAGGAACCAGCTTCTTTTTCAGTGTCTGTCCCCATTTTATTTTATTTTGTGTATCCTTAGCCTTTGCGTTTATTATACTTGGTCTGATGATAATTTAGGGCTTCTTCTTAAAAATAAAACCACTGTTTTACTAGAGTAAATATCCAATAAACATGGTGATATGCTTTGATTATAGTGATAGGTAGTAGGTATCAATATTTGCTGTTTTGGTTAAGGGTAACGTAAGTACATTTTGGATACAACACCTCCCTTCGTTTTGTTTTGGTTTGAAAGCTTTGAGAATTAAACCAAAACCGTACACCTATGCTAGAAAACAGAACTACGTACACCTACATTTATATTTACCCTGTATATCTGCTGTAATTGCCAATATTGCCATTCAAGAGCAATTACTAAATAGGTAATATGAGAACAACAAAGAAGTTTATTTTTTTTTTTTTTTTTTTTAAATATGGCTTTCACATCTCCTTTTCTTGAGATGTATTTTGCCAACAACAATTTTTTATTTAATTTATTAGTGTCGGTGACTAACTGGACTGACATTCAGTGTTGCCAGTGGCCGATAGTCAAAAGTAACACGAAACGGTTCAAAAAGTAACATTAACTATTTTACTTATTTATTATTATTCTCTTTATTAAACATATATCTTAAGAATTTTTTTTACAATATTTTATATAAAAACATATTTACAATATAAAATATTATAAAAAACTTAACCTAGGTTGCCACCGAATAGCTCAATTACTATCAGCGAAGAACCACTATAGCTCAAGAGGAAGAGCACCTGACCCGGTATGTCAGAAGGGTGCAGGTTCAAATCCTGCTCGTGGAAATTTTTTCAACATGTGTTTTTGTAATTTGTTTTGCAACAAAATAGGCGTTAAGAATTATTTAAACATTTTAAAGTAAATCTATCGCTAACTAGTATAAAAAAAGGATTTGAAGAAAAAATAAAATATTTTCCAAATTTAATGATTTAAAATTTGGAAATTAAGTCAACGAAAATATTCCGTTCAAACGCACGCATTACGTCGGAAATAAAATATTTTCCATACTTTATTTTTATTAAAAAGAATAAAGTATGGGGATGAAAAAAACGTAGGATACGTTTTTTTTTTTTTTTTTATGCCTTATAAGACAGCTCTTGACCTCGATCTCGCCTGATGGTGAGCGTAGATGAGGTCTAAGTTATTGATCGAAGTAATAAAAGTAATAAATTATCGAACTTTGTTTTCAAAGCTTGTTAGCTACCTTCCATTTCTCTACCAAAAAAGAGAAGAAAATGGACAAAAAGTAAATAAACAAAAGAAGATGAAACTATCTTGCGTTCCGTTTCACGATTATCTTTGTGTGCTGGAAAATATTTATTTATAGATACCTATATTTTTATCAAGTTCTCAAAGTAACGTAAAAGTAACATTTTGAGTCGTGTAACATGGAAGTAACATGAGATGGTCAAAAATAACGTAAAATGTTACAAAAGTAACATTCTGGCAACGCTACTGACATTATACATAGTCTTAGTCTATGGGGCTGACTGTGAGTGAACTAGTGCTGCCGATCGGTAGGTAGGTATAGGTAGACGACTATATCAGCTGACCGACCGATGTCAAGAATATCGATTGTTTAACTGATAGTATCGATCATACATTTTTAAATACAACGTTCAACCATTAGGTCTTTTTTGTGAAAACAATTTTGGCATAGCAAAATTTTTAGTCAATGTCAATTGTCAATGAGTCAAATGTATCAATTTTTTTTATTAATTCTGTTTCTTGCAAGGCATCTTTTCATATATCAGAAGAAAAAAAATTGAAGCAGCGGGAGTTAGTTAAATGTATGGTAAATGTTGTTTATATAAACTGTGTTTTTTCTTCCGATACAACGAACTTCAAACAGAGTCGATCTGCATTAGAAGAAAATGTGTCCTAGTTGTAAAAAACACTCTGTATACAACGTTATTTTTTTGTTTATACGAAACCTGAAAACTGTTTGTTCAGAATCAGTAACAGAATCGATCCCAATATTTTTTATACCATCTTACATTTTGACTAAATAATATTTATAAAATCTCAAATAAAGTACACCCTACTAAAAAAAATTTCCAACGCTTAGTATACAGAAATGGTACGAACGCTAGCTGTATGGTGATAACGTTTCCGCGACAGTGTGACGTTACCAAGAACAATTTAGTATCCACGTATCGTGGAACACTATGCTTGGAGCCACACAAAGGTTGAGGGACTACGGTCAGTTCCAGCCTCCGACTGCTGTCGATCGAGGTTTTATGAAAAATACATAATCTACAGTTTACAACCATGACAGTCCAAAGCCTTAAAGTGTGATGGAAAATGTTATCACCATATCATTTACAAATATAGCGCGTCGCGTTATCAATAAGTGCAGTGTTGCGTGCTGTTTGTGACCACATTCGCGCGAGGACAACGGGACAGCACAAAAAGCTTGTAACTTCGTGAGTTTTCAAGATATTTTTTTTTGTACTGATTCTTTTAATGAAAATACTTGTATTTCGAATTTTGTATAAACTAAAAATAACATTGTATATTTTAAAATAGTCTACTTATTTACACTTTAAACTTTATTATTATCTGTTATTCATAATATGATGATGATGATGATGATGATGATTCATAATTCATTACTTAATAAATAATATTACAATATCGTAACGCATGACCTAAGAAAATCAGCGTTGCAGTTTCTTAAAGTTGCAAGTTAAGCTAAGATAAGTTCAATCATCAGCATCGTAGCATTTTAATTTTAAGTATTTGTTATATTGTTTAAACCTAAGCCCAACTGTGCTACGTCGAATAAATGTTTTGAATTTTAATTTAAACATAGCAACCATCAATAATTTGGTGCGAATTATTAATAGTGTTGATGAAATCGACATGTCAATCGAGAACATTGCCCCAATAAGTTGGAATTAGCGATTATACAACTATCGATAGAGGACAACACTCAACTGATTTTGTTGCCTCCCCGTTTTTCGAGAAAAGACGGAGCGATCAAGCTCATACATCCATGTTCTTTTTGTAAAAATTATAGTATCTGTTTTGTGAAAATGATGATCTACTAAGTTATGTGGATGGTGTTTATATTATACATACTCATTGATTCAATTTAGTCTATTAAAGATGTGGCATTTCCACCATAGGTTTCTGTGACTCTTCCAAGATTGTCTGTTTTTAACTTCTTTGACTAAAAATACAAAGATTGCGTTTAAAAAAAACCAAAGTCAACAGTGAACATTCAGAGGTGAGAGTAGCGTGAAAAATATCTATTAGAAATTTATTATTTTTGCTTAAAAATATAAATGTGTTAAGAGTGTAATGATGACCATGTACTTGGTGGATTGTGTGACCACACTGTGAACCTATCACTTATTGAACAATACTAGTGTTATGGAAAGCATTAGTCATGAAATTCTTCAGTGTAGTTGTTGTTTTATGCATTTCATTGAATGAATGTTTTACTTTAATCTCCGATAAAATAGAGAACCATTCTCCTGCAAAAGCAAATTCGACATATGAACAAAATACACATACATGGAACATAAAACTGGACATTTATTTTTCCAAATCTCTTCCATCGGTTGTCAAGAAACCACCTGGCACCGACGTAAGATTAAAATGTGAAGCGATCATGAACTTTACCAAAGTGGAAAAATTCACCAAAAACAAGGAGGGTATAGAGACATTGTCCAAAGAAGCTCCCCCTGACCACATACAACAAAGACTAATGAAAAATGTGAAAGTTTATTGGTTGAAAAACAGTCAACTTGTGCCTGATAATTATAAAATTAAAACATCCACAAAAATCGACATGTCTAATGGTACCATAGGTTCAAATTTACGAATAAAAGGCATTGATATCACTGATGAAGGCAACTATACTTGTGTCATTAAACAAAACTATGAAAAGTATCAAACAACAACTCTTAAAGTGGTTAAAAGTAGTGACAACACAGACAAGTATGACACAGCTACTACTCAAACTTCTTTTACTCCTACTAAAGAGCTAGATATGATTATAAAAACCACACTAGACTTTAGGTCTGAGAATATTAGGACCCAAAATACAGATGTTACAACAACTTCTAAAAATGTCACAGTACTTCAGAAACTTGAGCCAATTTGTCAGGAATATAATGGTAAAGTTTGTGCAGCTCACTTAAAAGGTCAGTTTGTTTACATACCATATGACACTGTTCAAGCTGCTCTTGAAGACAAGCTTTTGAAGGCTATACAAGTTACTAAATACTCAAATGACATTAGCTCACAGTGTGAAGATTTTGCACTGCCCAGTCTGTGCTACTCAACATTCCCTATATGTAGAGATCCTCTTACAACAAATAAAAACTTTTTTGAAGAAACTAATCGCCTGCTTGAGATGCTCTCTTTACCAACACTTGCTTCTAATGCAGATAATGAAATGCCCGAAATTGTGTCAGGTAACATTCCTCAGGGTGTCATACCAAATCTTTTAAATAAACTGAATCTAAATGGCACTTTGGAGGCTTTGAATTATAGATATAATTCAACTATTTTAAGAAGAGTATGTAAACAGGACTGTGAAATATTAGAAAATGAACTTTGCCAAACAGAATATGCTATCGCCAAGAGACACCCACACATTGGGAGACAGTTGACACTAGAAGAATGCCAAGACTTGCCAGAAGATGATCCTGAATGTCTAAAAATTGGAATTGGCCCTGTGATGGTATCAGATGATGAATGCTATTGGGAAAATGGAAGTGGTTACTTGGGGAGAGTCAATGTAGCAAGCAATGGGATGCCTTGTGTTGAGTGGTCCAAACAATTGCATCTAAAATTGTCTGACTACCCTGAACTTTCAGGAAGACACAGCTATTGCAGAAATCCTGGAGGGTTAAAATCTCAACCTTGGTGCATAGTTGAAAAAGATGGTAAAACAGAAAAGCAAACATGTGACATACACAAATGTGCTCATAAAATCTGGATTTATATTGTTGTGATATTTCTTCTGCTTACTGTGTCAATAATTGGTTTCGTGATTTGTGTTTGCTATAAACACAAGAGCAAAGGAAGTGCAGCCACTATAAGAGACATAAACTTGCCCAATGCTGATAAAAATATTTATGGGAATTCTCGTTTGAATTCACCTATAGAAATGAATGAGTTATTGACAAATCAGAATATTAACAACCAACCACATTTGACTAGAAATACTAGAGGAAATGGTGTTCTCAGAATACCTCAGTATTCTTTATCCCAAATTAAGTTTTTGGAGGAGTTGGGAGAAGGTGCATTCGGCAAAGTCTACAAGGGTGCACTGAAAAAGAATGGAGAAACTCTGTATGTAGCTGTTAAGGCATTGAAAGAAAATGCATCGGCTAAAACACAGGCTGACTTTAGGAGGGAAATAGATTTAATTTCAGAACTTACTCATGACAACATAGTGTGTATAGTAGGAGTAGCACTTCGTGAAGAGCCACTGTGTATGTTGTTTGAGTTCATGGCTCGAGGTGACCTTCACGAATTCTTGATGGGCAGGGCGCCTCCATCGGGCAAAGGGTTGCCAGCAATGAGATTACTCAACATTGCCAACAATATTGCATCAGGGATGCAGTACCTTGCTTCTCACCATTATGTGCACAGGGATTTAGCTGCAAGAAACTGTTTAGTGTCAGATGACTTTGTTGTTAAAATATCAGATTTTGGACTATCAAGAGATATCTATAGCTCTGATTATTATAGAGTAAGTAAAGTATGATTTTTAAATTATAAATGCATCAAAATGTTCATACTGTCACTACTGCTACATAAACCTAGTATATTATTCATACATTCATGTTTCAGGTGCAATCAAAAAGTTTATTACCTGTACGCTGGATGCCACCAGAATCTATTTTATATGGTAAATTTACAACAGAATCAGACATTTGGTCATATGGAGTTGTTTTATGGGAAATTTACAGTTATGGACTACAACCTTATTATGGGTAAGTTGGTGGAATACCAATTGATTGTTTATCCTTGCTTCTGTGGACTGCAGTGGTCGCTTTCTTATAGGCGAGGCGTATTCACGTTTGCGGCTTTGCATTACTTCCCCGATTCGATCTGAACCCCTCGGAGAATCTAGTAGGGACAGGGACCATTTCCTACTAGATTTTCCGAGGCTAGAAAGGAAGGCTGTACCTTAGAGAATGGCCATTCCCTCTAGGAAACCGCTTGACGGTGTTTCGTTTCACACGGCTTGAGAAACCCTTTAAACTCTCGCTGCTCCCAAAAGAGTCTGATGTCGCTAAAAATGCCGCTGGAGGCAAACAGCAAGTTCCATAAAAAAGAAAAATTCTGAAAGCAGCTAGACTGATAGATAACTCCATATAAACTCTAGGTACAGCAACCAGGAAGTGATAGCGATGGTGCGCGGCGGCGAGCTACTCGGCGCGCCGGCCGCCTGCCCGCCGCCTATGTATTCGCTCATGCGCGACTGCTGGAAGCACACGCCGCAGCGGAGACCCAACTTCGAGGAAATCGTCAACAGGTTAACACGACACCTATACTTGCATATTGATTGCATAGAAAGTAGTAGTACGTTCAGTTGTGAACGCGACTGACTCACGCTTGCTGTGTTAACTGTCAATTGACACGATAATAGTCTACATTGTTGGATCGACGTGTCTTCCAAGGCACAGAGGAACAGAATTTAATATATTGCAGCGTCAATAGCCGGTGCTCAGGTTGAATGCGAAAGACCATGGTTCAGTCCCCAAAGCTCTGTTATTACTGATGTGAAATCATGCTTAACACAAGCATATTAGCTTTGAAACAGACAGGATTGTTATTTATGTGTCAATATTGGCGCATTAATATCAATATTTTTTATCGCGTTTACAGTTAGCAGATCCGCCTTTTTGTTAGAAGCTAGCACTTCACTCGCGACTTCATCCGCGTAGATTTGAGATTTAAAAAAAACTCTTTTAAAATAAAGTACTTACAGCCTATGTTACCCGCAAGGAATGTAGCATTCTAACAGTGAAATAATTTTTGGAATTGGACCAGTAGTTTCAGAGATTACCCTCTGCAAACAAACAAACAAATAAAGTCACAAACTTTACCTCTTTATTAATAGTATAGACTTAGTGAAAAGATTATGCATGCAAATATTTATATGTTAGCATAGAAAGACATCCATACAAAATTTATTTAGGAGTATGGATACGTATGTGTGACACTTAGATTATAAGGCGTGACAGTGTTGCTGGTAGACATTAAACAAAAAAATTTACTTGCCCGACAGAATACAAGAATGGATCCAGATGGGCGGATGTCCGGACGCTGCCCCCTCGGAGCCAGGCAGCAGTTGCACCCACCGCTCCACAGGCTCGAGTCGGGACTTCCAAGAGAAGGTGCCATTACTGCCTCCCCACTGCTCGTCCTCCAACGGCTCGCTAGCCACCGGAAGCCTTAAGAAGTTCAACACGGTAGGCTCTAGTTCCCGAGGCGACGACGCTCGCTCCACGACCAGCGAGGTGCCCCCCCTCGGACCGAAGACTAAGAAACACAGCTCTGGCTCTCTTATCGATACCGACAAAATGGGCACCAGAGACACGGTTGTCAGGATACCCAACACTCAATTTGGTAACGAAATATAGTTTTTTAATTTAACCTTTTCGTTAGGTAAAGGAACTTTGTAAGTATCGAATTGCTGCCGAGTGAGTTTTGACTTACAATTTGGTAGATGATCTTACAATGTTTAATTGGAAATATTGTTATGTTCTTTTTTATATTAGTTAATGTAAAGCCAACTTGCCGATACATCTATTTTATATGAAAAGCATGGTTGTCCCCCAGGTGGTGATGAGAATAGGTTAAGGTGTTACATATAATTGATGTATAAAAATGTGAAGTACACTTAAGTTTAATAATAACTAAATTTCAATAGAAAATGGATCAGATTTCCAAATAGCTTTAGGAAAGATACTAGCCAAAATTACCGTTATTTTACGCAACAATGTACCTTTGAGCAGCTATCTTAGGTAAGAACTGAGATATAGGTACATGTACCTATATTAAAATCGATTATTGTTTATTATTTTTCTATCTATTATATTATCTATAATGTATGAGCAATTGTTGATTTTTCATCATGGTATACAGCGGATTCTTAGATAGTACCCGCCGCACATTTTAAAGCCAATTTTATTTGTACTTATATTAATTTATGTTTATAAGAACAGCGTTCCACCTTTCAAGAGCTTTCTATCTAAGAATATAATATTTTGTATAATGTTAGATAGCAAGTGTTGTATGTTTTATTAGTTGCATGATTTTTTTTGAACCAACGCTGCCCCAAATTCTGACGCACAGTAGTACCGCCACATTTAACCACTACTTTTAGAGTAATTTCTAAAAGTTGGATTATGGCCATCGTCTTGGTAGCATAGTCTTGGTGCCTAGTGATAGTTTCATTCGACACTCACATCACATTCACGAATATAAAAATTAGTATGGCATTGAATCAGCGCCTCCTGGCGACATACAAGAAAACATTTAGTTGGCTATTTCATCAATGATTAAGTCTGATTTACAGTCCCTTGTTGATATTATGATTGTATTAGTAAAATTAATGTCTACGATTTTACAATTTCGCGTGTTTGGGTAATTTTGTGGTAATTATACATATTAGCTGCGTAAGTTAGGTTTCACTATGTAAGTTTGATTGAATACTATCAATTATTACCTTTCTAGTATCTTTTAGATAGTTTTAAGGTTCCATTCAAATTGGATCCTTATAGTTTTAATAGACTGAAAAGACAATGTTTTGTTTTCCTCAACAAACAATGTGTTGTTATTTAGAATTAAGACTGATTTTAATTTAATCGAAATATCCATAAGTGTATTATTCAACGCATGACTGTTACGCAGACGGTTATATCTGTCATCAATGAAGTGAAGTTCTATGTTTTGAATTGATTAGCTATAGGAACAGGTGGAACTCTTGGGAAATGACATGAGATCAATCAAATGATACCTAACATATTTTGTTATAAGCTTACTCGAAAACTTCTATTGAAATGACATACTTAAGAACCTTATTTTACATTTTGTTTTTAGCCTGAATGTCATTTTGAACTCTTAGGTCATAGGGAGGGCCGTGAAAGGTTCAAAACGTCAGGATAAAGTAATTCGAAATTAAAAATTATTTCAAATTTGTGATACAGTGGACCGCGGTCTCATGCATTTAGTAGCATCCGCCTTTTGTTATAATTCTCACTATTTATACAAATTAGTTTTATTTATAAGCTGTTTTGGCTTGGGAGTTTAAGATAGAAACATAATTTATTTATATGAATGAGTTATATCTCTATTCGTTCTTTGCACGCCATCTCGCTCTGTTGGCAGCTATTCCAACCCCGTCCCTTTTGCAGCTGTATATCGGCATCATCTCTCCATCAATCTGGCTGCCTTTCTACGTTTCTAATTCAGTTCTTGATTGCCATGTTTTTGAGTGAAGCGGATTGCTCCGTATGCGGATCGCTGCAGACCTGACGTGTAATTTAATTTGATTATCTTAGATAGACAATGGCAGTGTTGTATGATTATGATTATGGAGATGTAACATTCCGCATTGATGAAGTTCTTGCCGAGTTATTTATTTTAGAAAGAGTATTATGCATCATTAGGTAACAATTTGTAAATAAATTACCTATATTAAATTGATTATATACATTTTTTTACTAGTAATAAGAGCACAATCGTATGTATTGTAATCGAATCTATTTTTAGTGGTTTCGTACTTATTGTTTTAGTCTATTTATTATTACAAACGCAATTATTTTACACTTTGTATAATAGTCAAAATTTTCATATCCAGTACTTTCTGTACTCGCCAAAGATGTTTTTTTTTATGTGATACATTACTTTTGTACCTAGATGTACTTTGTATTTCCGAAATAAAATATTTATAAAAAGTTTGAATAATATTTTTATTTACAACTTTGAACATTTTTATTGGTTTAAAAATTTACAATATTATCTCCCTGAATCCTTTTCCATATTATTTTCTTTATTCTTCTTATTTACTAAAAATAACTTTGAACATGAATTTTATTGGCATAACATTTACAATACTTATATATCTTTTTCCTTCAATCTTCTTCCTTATTTTTCTTATTTATTAAAAATTCTCCATGAACTCGCATGTGGACCTTTAAGTTATTATTTCCTGTAAAACTTTTGCTGCAGACCTTACAAACATACGGCTTTTCTCCTGTAAGCAAAAGAGCACTGATTTTATCAAAGCACCTGTCGTCATGACAAGTTTGATTTTTTTATACTCCAACGACTTTTTTATTTAATTCCAATTAGGGTTGAATTCATTGCCTTCTTAAGGTAGACATCTTTTCTAGAAGTTGTGTAATATATAAGCAAATATTTTGAGGATAAATTCAACAACATAAATAAACTATTTTAATGAAAAAACCTTAAATTTTTATACGTTAGTTTTCAAGAAAAACGCCAAATGAAAATTCCCCTTACGCACTTTCGGTAGTTTAAATTCAAAGGAGCCGAAACAGAGAGGCCGCAATGCTTACACTGCTTACACCGCTTACACGTGCCCGTAGTTTACATTCAAAGGAGCCGACAGAGAGGCCGCAATGGCCAACTATTACCTAATCTGTGGCAATGGGTGCTCTTAAAAATATTACAATTTTTGTGTTAGGAAAAGTAAAAATAAAAACTAGCCTGATTTTTTTTTAAATGCTAGGGTCTTATTTCTCTGATATAAATAAATGTTTTGTCAAAATATTTGCGGTTGATAAAATGTGACCTTATATATAATATACACGGTAATGGGGGGTAAGGGTAAGGGGTGCACCTATTGGTGTATAATAATCCGGATAGACATGAAACTAAGTATAAAGAACAACGTAAACGACATGCAAAAAACATATTAACGTAAATTTACTTTTCCATACTTATTTTATTACTATAATTTTGTTCAACCCTGGGCATGTTTCGTTATGTTTTGACGACGGCCGAGCAAGAACAATGTATCAGCTATATAGGGCTGTCATTTTACAATTCAACTTAGCAACACACAACCTTTCAACCTTTTCAACGTTGAGACAGGGTAACCAAGGTGTTTGGTAGTATAGATCGCGCCAAACTTCTAGTCCCCTCTGAAGTTGCTTCGTTGCGCAGCTGTACAGTCAGGCCCTATCGCTCGTCCCCGCCTTGATGATTATACAGGTATAGGTCGCGCCAAACTTCTAGTCCCCTCTGAAGTTGCTTTGTTGCGCAGCTGTACAGTCAGGCCCTATCGCTCGTCCCCGCCTTGATGATTATACAGGTATAGGTCGCGCCAAACTTCTAGTCCCCTCTGAAGTTGGCGCGATTCGCGTCGCAGTAGTAAAAAATAGGCGTCAGTAGGGCGAAGACGGGGACGAGCGGTAGGGCCTGACTGTACAGCTGCGCAACGAAGCAACTTCAGAGGAGACTAGAAGTTTGGCGCGATCTATACTACCAAACACCTAGATTACCCTGTTTTAAATCTATAATTTAAAACCTCTAAATGCTATACCTGTATGAGTCCGCCTATGTTTGATAAGTACGCTGCCGTAAAAGAATGTGGCCGGGCAATATTCGCATTTCTTAGTGCGATTACCGTTGTGCTGGTCGATATGCGTCTTCAGTGCGTAGCTGGTCTTGTATGTAGCGGGGCAACGGTCGCACTTGTACCTGCCAGTTGGTTTGTGCGATTCTAAGTGGCGTTGTAACTAAAAAAAATTAAGACATTTAAGCATTATTTAGTTAAATATTGTTTTTTCAACGTCACACAAACGTCATTTTGAATTTGAGAAAAAGAGACAAAACAATGATTAACTAAATTATGCTTAAATATTTTTTATGAATATGGGGGTTAGTAACTAATTGAAGAGGTTGAAAGAATGTCTCGACAACTGGCGAGAAAATACTATAAATATTTCAATATTACTACTACAAATTAACGATATCCAGAAATTATTAGTACATACGCCTGCACTTAAGACTACTACAAACTGTCAAAGGACATTTTTCATTTCCGGCTAGAACTTTGTACACTATTCGTAGATACTAATTGAATTTCCAATAGGCATCTTATTGGAACCATAAATGTTGTATAATAATAATAAGCCTCTCTATTCTGAACTAGCGGTTTACTCGCGACTTCGTCCGCGTGGATTTGAGATTTTAAAAGCAACACTTTTTTTAAATATAGCCTACGTTACCCGCTAGGAATGTAGCTTTGTATCAATGAGGTTCTGTATGCGCTACCCTCCTTCAATGATGTCCAGCCGTGAGTTTTAGGTCGTCTTCCCATCTCGTTTGTTGACGTCCTCTGTTTAGGTATCCCAGAGAGAGAAAGCGAAACAGAGGACGTCAACAAACGAGAGAACGAGAGAACGAGAGAGAGTGTGCATTAAAAAAACATTCAAACGCTTTTTTGTGTCATTTACGAAAGATTAATTGGTTTTTTTTTGGAGAGGTTGCTGATTGCCTCAGTTTGCATTTTCAGCTTCACTGGGCTTTTTTGAGGGCGGAGAGAAACTTAAAGGGCTCCCCAAGCCGTGTGAAACGAATCGGAGGTTTTCTTGAGGGAACGGCATCACATCAATTATAATCAAAATCAAATAAAAACCAAAAAACAAATCAAAATAAAATTAAATGATGCTGAAGTGCTTTTTGTGAGAGATAATGCTTTACCTGTTTCGTGCCGCCGACTCGCTTCATGCCACATATGGGACAAATAGTGATTTTCTCTTTACAAGAGTGTTTGTCAAATCTTTCTTGACACACAAAGAGACGATGACATTTTTTACAACTAATGCTGAAAACGGCATGTTTTTTTATTTTGTGAGTCTGAAAACAAAATATGTAGTTACATAAAAAAAGTGACAATAATTTATGACATCTACAGATTATAAAATAATTATGCTTAATTGGCACTCCAATAATAAGCTATTGTGTTTATTATACCCGTAAACCGCCATAGCTCTTACTGATGTATTCGCAAACATCGCAAGCAAACTTCGTAGTCTCGGTGTGGTGGGTTTTAATATGATTTTTTAAAGAGGATTTATTAGCATACCTGAAAAATAAAGGAAAAATAATATCAACACGTATTGAACTGAGTCAAGTACTAGTACTAACGATATACAAGTGCGTAAATTATTTGGCATGCTTGAAAACGAGAATTTGTATGGCACTGAAGCATCGCACGCTGGTGACAAACGAGGGGATTTAAAAGTTTGCCTTCTTCCTAATTCACGTTTTCGTTATATTACCAGCTCATTTTTATGTCCCCACTGCGAGGCACGAGGCTTCCCTGTGCATAAAAACACTACGAGAGAACGTGCCATATACCACCAAGCAGGTCAATGTAGGTGGTTGTTAACGATTGCTAATGCAGCCGGGACCAACGGCTTTACTGCCTTCCAAAGCACGGAGAAGCTCAAGATGATAGATTTTTAGTAACCTATCTGATGACCGGCCTTTGAAAAAAGATGCTTAATTTCAGCAATTAGCAGCAGCAGACCAAGCACGTTTACCACCGCGCCATCGAGCTCCTCGGTTTTCAGTAAACAAACATTTCACATTAAATAAAATGGCCACTCAATAATGAAAAAAGTTTTAAAAAACATGCTTACCCTTTAGAACAATAATCACAGTAATATCGAATATCAGAATGTTGGGATATCAGATGTCGTCGCATTTGTCTCGGTTGATTAAAGGTATTCGTGCATATGTTACACCTTAAAATCTTTGCCTGTTGAATAGAAATTATAGTAAAATATTATATTAACCAATTATAATATTCATCATCATCATCATCAGCTCATTTTATGTCCCCACTGCTGGGGCACGAGCCTTCCCTATAGATAGGTAGGGAGAACGGGCCATAAACCACCAGCCGGGCCCAGTGCGGATTGGTGGTTGTTAACGACTGCTAATGCAGCCGGGACCAACGGCTTTACGTGCCTTCTAAAGCACGGAGGAGCTGGAAATGATAAATGTTTGGTCACCCATCCGATGACCGGCCTTTGCGAAAGTTGCTTAACCTCAGCACCCGCGGACCGGGCGTGTTAACCACTGCGCCATCGAGCTCCTCGACCGGGCGCGTTTACCACTGCGAACACATGTTATGATTTAGTTAAATAAGACGTTACAGCTAAAAACGGCTACTTTTAACTATAACGCCGTATTTAACTAAATATGTCATATATGTCAGAACCATAACATGTCAGATGTTCATTAGGTGACGTAAAAATGCTAAATTACTTCATTCAAATAGTTTGTTGAGCATAATTTGATTTTCTATCTCTAATTACTAGACATGTTTTTTTTTCATTGGCGGCGCTAGTGCGCGGCGTAAACGCTCTTAAGACTAATGTCTCACGCGAGTTGCTCCGTGGACACGTATAGTCCAGATAGGTCACTGGATGTAAGCTCGCTCACTTCTCGTTGCACTTCTTAGTGCTTCTTAGTGTACTCTTGTACAATTCGCAGTTTCCACTGCTTGGGTCGATCGTCAACTCTAAAGTCGACCATTTTTCTGCGAAAGGGACGTTTTGCGACCAGGGAACATTTTGCGAAAGGGACATTCTGCGACGGAACACCCACTCACAGCCCACTCACTGAAAAGATTGTGAACAGCGAGAAACTTGAAGAACCTCAAGTCGTATGATCAAAACATCGTCAGGCGGTCTCTAGAGGGGATTGCATCATGCAAGCGTGTCCCGTTCCCTATTAGATTGTCCGAGTCGTTCGAATCGAATCGAACACCTGCTCCGTTATGTCGTAGGATGCGGGTTAACACCCTACTTGTAAAACATTTTCTCAACACATTAAAATTTTCCTAATTAATAACTACTCACGAAATCTTCATCGTTATGCAAATTCAAGTAGTGGAATTCCAAAGTGCAAGCCGATTGGTATTTCTTCTTGCACAGATGGCATCTCCGCTGCTCTTCCGGTAAGTGTTGTATACGATGGCCGAACAACTGCGGCCATGACACCACCTTCTCGTAGCATATCGAACAATGTTGGCTGGTTTTATGCTTTTCTAGATGACTTTCTAATTCTTTAGCTTCATGAAAGTTTTCCTTACAGATACCTGTAACAGTGTTTGCAAGAGATGCGTTACCATGTGTATGTCTTCCTAACAGTTATTTTTAGTTAGCGGCAAAGTGATCAGGACGTTCGAACCTATTAAGTATCTGAACATTTGAAAAACATCAACCTGTATGCCAATGACAGTGGAGCACACTTTTGATTGACGTCTGAGAACATATGAAAGAGCTCCATATCTTTTGTTAAGTTTGGATTTGATATTTTGGTAGGTTATATTGAACATAGATTTACGAACTGATGGCGTAGTGACATTCATATGTAACACATTGAATTTGAAATTATATGAAGGCATACACATTTCATTTATACAGTAGTATGTGGTTATTTTAGAACCCTTTGTAACATTGTTAATACCACAATTTAATTTTAATTTGATGTAATTTGACATTCACATGCCGTGCGTTTGGCAAAACAGACATTCAAAATGGGTGGGTTCAAAAAGGTAATTTTATACTACCACCAGCTAAAATGTACTTTGTTATTCGTGAATAAATAATCATTTCATCATTTCATTTCACAGACCAAATATAATATATCGTCGCTGCGCCTGCCAAATTCCATAAGTGCATTTTTTTGATTTTTGTGTTTTTCGCTTAACATTATCTCCGTTTGATTCTCTATGTGTTCGTAAAATTATTTTTGTGATATTCGAACTAGAAACAAATCTAACAAATTCCATATGTGTTTTGACCGTTAGGAAAAAGTCGTATGTGCAGAAATGCACTTAAAGGATTTGTGGTCCGTCTTCAGTCGCCCGCCAACTGTGTCAGCGATGTGAGCGTTGTGGTGTAAACAAAATTAAAATATAGTTTTTAAGAGTTAAAACAGTAAAATGGGTAAGTGCATAGTGAATTTACTACATAATTGTTGTTTTTCATGTAATTGCCGCATGTTCTTTAATAATTATCATTAATAACTAATCAATTTAAATAAATAATATTCTAACCTAAAACTTGTGTATTGCGTTTTTACAGCAATGATAACTAAAAATATAATAATTCATCTGTTAAATTACTATTTTATATAAGGAAACTAATCACAATGTAAATACTAAATGCCTTTTGTGATCCCTAATGAACCATAAAGAGAGCAATATGTAGTTTTTGTGTGTGTTAATGTTTTTAGGGTTCCGTACCAAAAGGATCTTATAGGATCACTTCGTTGACCGTCTGTCTGTCCTTCTTTCAGTAAAGACACTTTTTCTCAGAAGCGCGTGGAGGTATCAAGTTGAAATTAATATCTTACACTCAGGTCTGCAATCCCTTAGAGCTGTCATACTTCTAAGTTAACGCTAGGTTTTTTTTGTATGATGATACCTCTATTAAGAGACTGACATGAGCCAACCAGCAAATAAATTGTAATTTGTCTAACATCTTCGTTTTTTTCTTTCTTTAGACGATATGGCTTTCAACCCACAACCCCACAAACCAGCATCGCGAGCGCAGATACTGGTAAATTTAGCTAAAGGAATCGGCAATCATAATCAAAATGCAGATTTAAATACTTCCGATATGTTTATGTCAAATAGTTATGATCCAACGCAGTGCTTGTTAACTTCAGACTTGAATCAAAATATTCCCAACACACCTGAAAATATAGAAACAACTTTGTTTGAAGAGTTAAATGATGTAACGTATGAAAAACATCTCGATCCTTTTTTAGAACAATCGGAAATCGATTGTAGCATTCATGAGAACTCGCATTATATTGAAAAAATATATATTCTGGATGAAATCACTGGACAGTTCAGACAGGATATGGAATTATGTAAAGATAACTCAAATGAAGAAAACTATTACCTCGATGAAAGTACAGGGATACTTGAGCGAAATAATAATACGGTTTGCACAAACGAAGACAATTATAGTACATCTGAAACTGAGTTTTCGAGTAGTGACGAGGAAATAAATGGAAAACAAAGGGAGCTCAATAAGTTAAAGAGGGTATGCGGTAAAGCATACAAAGGAAGAAAGAGGAAGTGTGATGATATAGGCGAGAATGCGAGATATGAATTAGTTCCGAAACCTAAAAAATATCTTAAACCAAAACCATGTACACATTCTTGTATTTCGAAATCTGATAGAAGCTTTCTATGTGGGTTCATATCTGAACAAAAACGGAAAGCAGTTTTTGATTATTTTTGGGGTCTAACTACATGGGATGCGAAAAAAGCTTATTTAAAAAATCTTGTTCGTTTGCGCCCGGTATTAAGAAGACGTAAAACTACGAGTAACTCGGAAAATATGTCTCAAAGACAATTGGCCTACGACTATTATTTCTCCGATGATCAGAATATTACTGTGAAGGTGTGCAAAAGCTTTTTTGTCAGTTCTTTCAATATAAATAGCGATACTTTGTCAGAATGGATTAAAAAACTGCAAGATTATACAGAAAGAGGAAAAGATTTAAGATCTAAACATGAAAAACGACAGTCAAATAAAACAACGAATCCTGTTCCTAAAGTTATTAGATCAACTACTGTCAAAGAATGGTTAAACTTACTAAATAAAGTACCAAGTCACTATTGTCGCTCTAGTAGTAACAGAGTTTACGTTGAAGATACTTTTGAATCAAAGACTCACATGTTTCGAGTTTATACCGAGTGGTGTAAGAATAACCAAAAACAAAATATTGGTCGAAAACTGTTTAGTCAAATATTGGAAAAAGAAAAGATTTCTATTTTTAAGCCAAGGAAAGACCAGTGTGACGTATGCACAGCTAAAAAAGAAAGGAAAATCTCAGAAGAGCAGTATACATTACACATCGAAAAAAAAAATGAAGCCTACAATGCTCATATTGAAGCTCGCACTTTGAGCTCATCCGAGGTTCTCGTGCTAACTGTTGATGTCCAGTCTGTCCTCCTTTGTCCAAAGATTTTGGTGTCTGTTCAGTATTACAAGCAAAAACTTCAGGTTCATAATCAGTCCATTTATATAAATAATAACAAAGATGTACACCTGTATGTTTGGCACGAGGGGGATGGGGGTGTTACGGCCAATGAATTTACAAGCTGTTTAATACATTTCATCAAGTCTCAATTAAATTATAAAAAAATAATAATAATCTCAGATGGGTGTTCTTACCAAAACAGAAATAAAGTTCTATCATCAGCTATACTAAAGCTGACAAAGGAGACTGGCTTGGAGATCGAACAGCTCATTTTAGAAAAAGGACATACTATGATGCAAGTTGACAGTGTCCACTCAACGTTGGAGAAAAAATTTCGTCCTCCAATCTACACACCGAGTGATTATATCAGTCGCATGAGGGAAGCAAGACCTAAGCAACCATACCATGTTGAACATGTAGATTATACTTTCTTCAAGAATTACGGAGGATGATGTCTGCCTTGATTCCATTCGTCCAGGCAAAAAAGCAGGAGATCCTACGGTAAATGATATAAGAGCTCTTCTGTATAAAGATGGTAGTATTTTCTACAAGTTAAGTCACCCCGACGAATGGAAAATCATACCTCAGCGACTGCGTTCCTACAATCCAACATTGGATGCTGCTCAACTATTTAATGAACCTCGAAAAATTGATAAAACCAAATACGATAGTCTCCAGTCTTTAAAACCTTTTATGCATCGCGACTATCATGCATTTTATGATAACCTTCATTACAAGGAGTAAGTTTAGAATTCAACATTTAGAATATAAGCGTTAACATATTTGATAATAATGTTTGTTTAAGTTTTATAGGATTTTTATAGAAGTTTTAATTTGTCCTTTTTTAGTGTTTTAATATTAAAATATAACACTATTAGAACTGCTGTGATAAAGCAATAATATTGCAATGGCAATAATGTTTGTGTGATGTTATAATTATAATTAAGAGTTACTAAGAATTAAGACTTAAAAGTGGCCATAATAAGATCTCATTATTTTTGATATTTTTATATAGTTATAACGACTGATTTTTTATAATTCTATTTGTTCCTAATAATATTATTCTATTTTGTAATCTAAGTAAACCATAAGATCACATAATGATACACCC